>CAWUFW010016217.1:0-321332 GCA_963921515.1 Calotriton arnoldi | reverse complement strand
GTCCGCTTTTCCGCCTTGCACTGTGTGCGCTGTTTGCGTGCACTTGTTGTGTGTGTGCCTACTCAAGTGCCTCCGCGGTACGTTGCGCCCCTGGTGGTGCATCAGCAGGAGCATGGGGAGGGCCTGCAGTGCTGGATTCATGCTCGGGAGCCGCTTCTGTCCGTGCTCGGCGTCCGTGTTACCGCCCGGTTTGTCGTACGGTGTCTCCTGGCCGTGGGAGCCGTTTGTTTGCGGCATCGTAATTTATGCGCTGGCGGGGACGTGATTTCGCCGGACGGTGTGTGTCAGTTGAGCTGCGCCGCTACGTGTACGGGCGCACTTTGATGGCGGACGTGCTGCTGGCTTGCCGGCGGTGTTTGGCCTACTTTTCGTGATCGTAATTGGGCGGGCGTGTGGACTGCCAAGCGTGCCGGCGGTAACTGGTGCTGTATCCGCCAGCACGGCGGTTGTAAGCTCTACCCGCCATCGCAATGGGCCCTTAGTTAGTATTAATTATTAACGTTAGCCAGATATTGGCCTAGTTAGTATTTTTCTATTTATGCTTAGTTTACGTTAATATTGTGTTAATAATGTTTGTAGGTGTTTTCAAGTGTATTATTTTGCACATTTGTGGGGTGGGAATGTTTGTTTTTCTATTTTAGGTTTTACGACAAAGCTGCTTGAAAAAAGGAGCATTGCAGTATTTTTTTTTTTAAAGGAAGTGTATTAGTTATATCAACTAATATTTATTTTACACTTCCTCATATTATTCGGTTTTCATGGAGCGGTTTTTAACTTTACTAATTCTTCAGGTTTTTATGGTTATTGGATTGTTGATTTTTACATGGAGGATCTACTTTTGACACAGTTGTATTTTTGCATTTTTTATTGGGGCTGTTTTAAAAATATGGATTTGTGAACTGCTATGGATTATTTTGGATGATGTGGATTTTCAGATACACAGTGGAAAAAGGTAAGTCTTTTAATATTTTTTATTGTGGGAGGAAACAAAAGTTGTTATTTTAAATACTGTAGTTGTTTAGTTGTTTTGTTGTTTAATTATTTTGTCTCTATATATTTTGTTATAAAATAATAATATATATTAGACAAAATAATTATTTTGTTGATTTAAAAGAAATGCACTGTTTTTATTGCAATAATTGTTTTTTGAGATTGGTAAATTAAAATTGTTTCATGTTTCAGACTAGAGTTTTTGCTATCATATTTAAGTACTCTAGGCCTCTTGTTGAAGGATATAGCTGTACTTGTTGTTGAAGATACTGATACATTTGAGCAGTTTGTCTAGATAGTTTTGGCTTTAATTGTATGATAGATTGTTGCATTCTTAGTTCTTGGAAGCTTTGTTCTTTTTGTATGGCAACTAATAGTTTATGTAAGGTAGGAGTGCTTCGTCCTGTAGAAGATAGGAAGGCATTATGCCAACCTTCAACTGCCTTGTTTGTTTTGGCTTCTTGGTTAAGTGTAGTTAGGTACATATTCCACCAAGGAATTTGGAATTTAGGTTGCCGTCTATGGCCTGATCTGTGTAATCTCCCCACCCAGGTATCCTCAAAATAATCTAGGAGGGGAGATAATGTTTGTTCATTTTGGTGGTAAAATGGACTTTCTATTAAAATGTTATAGTGCTCAGCCTCATCTGTGACTGGCACATAGGCCAGGGCTATTAGGTGTTTTATTTGGTATTGAAAGGTAATATTTGTTGCATATTCCACACTTAGAGGGTCATACCGATGACAGGCGGACAAAGTCCGCCCGCCACCGTAGCGGTGAATGGGACCGACCGCCATAGGAGCGGCGGTCACGCCGGGAGTATTAGGATGCCACCGCCACGGTGGCGGTGGTATCCCCTATTCCCAACATTGTGGCAGGCGGTGTTCACAGCACCGCCCGCCACAATGCTGGGAATGCACGTCGTGCATTGGCATGCACAAGGTGACAGGCACCGCGTGGTGCCTGCCACCTTGTCCATGCCAATGTAGGGAGTACCCCCCAAGTGCACCCCCCACCCTCCCCCGGGGGCCCGCAACGGTCCCCCAGTGTAAAAGACCGTATGCCTTTCCATGGCGGTGTTGCCGCCATGAAAAGGCACATCTCCGCAGTCATCCTAATATGGATGGCGGTGTCTTGCAGACACCGCCACCATATTACTGCCCTTTTCTGCCCGGTCACCTGTGTGACCGGCGGAAAACCGGCGGACGGTCTTTCCGTCCGTCGGGCTCCCCCCGCCATCGTAATGTGGCGGGGGAAATGGCATGCGGGCGGAGGGGTATGGCGGGCGGATCGCCACTGCCATACGGGCGGTGGCGATCCGCCCGTCATCGTAATGACCCTCTAAGTGCAGATTTCTGTAAATGTCTCCATAAACATTGGTTGAAGTGGAAGTAACATCCTTGTATAGATGTGTGGGGGTATAATTTGAGGATAGAATTTATCATGGCTTGTTCAAAGTCTATTACTATTCTTTGAGGGAAAAAGTTGTTGCTTTATTTTACCTAACATTTCAGTATATGTTGCATTCTGTTTGCTTGGTAATAAAGCATATATTAATGAAATGCAAGTGTTATGATATTGCCCATGGATACTGTATAGTTGATAGAATGGTTTAGGGCATATGCTGAAGGTGCCATCCATCATCCATGTTTGGCATTGTTGAAGTTTAGTTATATTGTTTGCTGTAGCAAACATAATAATCCTTTTATCTTTATTTTTGTTGTCAAAGAAAATAAAAGGTTCATCATTGTGTGTTATACTAAGTTCTGGGGGAATTATGACATCCTCAAAATTTTTAGGTGTAGGTATTGTTGGTGTTGTTGATTTTTTGGTCCTAGCTATTGTTCTTTTAATAGTAGCAATTGATGGTAATTGACCTGTTGTTTCTCTGGGTACTTTAGGTAATAGTTCTTTAAGTATAACACTTGTAGGAAGTTGTGAGGTGCTACTTAATTCTTTAATATTTTCAAGGGTTGATCTCACTTCAATTTCAGAAATATTTGGTGGATGGTTATGCTCCCTTGTATATAATACAGTTGTTTTCCTGGTGGTAGCACGACCATAACATTTGTTTGAGTAATATTTTGAACATTTCCAGTTCACTTTAAGGCCTGTTTGTTTCTCTTGGGTGTAGACGTACCCCATATAACACAATAAGAATTTCCCTTTCTGAGATGTTATAAATTGGGCCTCTTCAGTCATTGTGAGGTGGTAAAATCTATAAAAAATGTATATGAAGGTATATGTAAAAGAATATTATACATGTTTTTATGAATTGTAATAAATGCATTTTAATTATATACTTACCAACTGTTATTTAGTTGTAGTTGAATGGAGATGTTCTTTGTTCAACAAATGTCGTTTGTTTGAAGTGCTCTGTGAAAAGAAAAGAAAGCATATTTTATTTCATGTTTTACAATTTATATATGGTGGTCTTGGTGTTTATGACAGAGTATAGTTTTATTACCGTTTTAGTTTCATTTTACAAACGTTTTTTAAAAAGTTTAAAAGTATAAATGGGGTCGTTTTGGCAGTTAGGACATTTTAGGTGTTGAGTTCCCTTTTAGTGAGATTTAACCAGTTATTTTTAGAGTATACTTACTTTGTTAGTTATCTGTTTTTGTAAGGTGAAATCTTTTTTCTCGTTTTTGGAGTAATATCTGTTGTGGAAATATAAAGAGATAAAATATATGAGTTAGTAATTTAAGTTAGCCATTGAAATCTGTGTTACATTTTAATTTAACAGTTTATTTAGAAATGCTTATTTACTTACTTTTTCCGAGGTGTAGTAGGCTTGATTTTAGAGGTGTGTTTGAGAGTGGTGAAAATCCGGCAGAGTTTCTCCTTCCTTAACTATTTTTTTTTAAGGTGTAAAAGAAGATATATTTTTTTGTTTATATAGTGTGTTCTTAATTGTTTTTTGAAAATCATTGGTCTATTTCGATCTTCTGTGTTTCTATTGGTTAATTAGAATTTTTTTATTTTTTTTGTAATTGTTTTACTTGTATGAAAAACGCAAATTGAGAGAAAAGGTTTTTTTTAGATGAGGAAGGAGATGTTGAATTTATTATTTAAAAAGAAATGTATAATATATATTTTAAATGTTGAATATGTTGCTATTATTTGTTTGTAAATATTATTTGTGTAGTTATGTTATTATTAATTTATGTTGTTATTATTTTGATAGATATGTTTATACATACATTTTATGTGATATGTGTATTTATGTCATTTATTGTATTTTTGGTGTTGAAAGTAGTAGTTTTAATGTGTATTTGAGTTGTCGATATTTTTTTTTAAATGATAATATTGCTCTCTATATTTTTGTTCTCGATATTTTGGACATGTCCTATACTTATTTATAACCGTCGATAATTTGTATTGCGATATTTATGTGTGCGATATTTGTGTAGTCGATATAGTTTCATTACGATAATGTTGTTTCGATATTAGTGTATTTTTATAATTAAGTATACAATATCAATATTTTTGATGTCGATATGTTTGCGTCGAAATATTTGTATTTCGATAATGTGTCTTTCGATATTATGTCAGTGATTCGGTAACGCTATACCTATTATGTGGTTCGCAATTATTACTACAGAGCTGTGACCACTTATCTAAGTCTAAAGAAACTGCCTGGACAGTACAAAATGATACCACTAGCTAGTTATGGAGTCAATCTGAATTTGAGTCTTAATCCGCTATCTGTATTGTAGTCTCCTCTGATCTCTTATTCGTGTAAGGGATTTATCATGATGCTCGGGTCTCTCTCTTGTTCAGAAATTGACAGTAAAGTATTATTGTTCTATATGTCCTGCATAGTCAGGTCACTAATTGAATCTGGATGTGCTTGTTTAGGATGACCTATAGGTTTAGAAGTGAAGCATTTTTTAAGTTTCAGTCTGCGCACAAATCTATATAGGCATTCTTTATTTGATTCACATCACAGACCAGATCGGGTCAAAAACCCACGTCTTAATTTTTTAGAATAGATGTCATGTCATCACTTAGTACATTATCCAACATTTTAGCCACTGTCACATCGTAAGAATTGCATTGAAAGTTCCTGTCTACAGTGTTGTTAACAGGGAGGGTTATTGTATCCAGAATAATGTGATATTGTTTCTTCCTTGTCTATGATCTGGTTTGCATCCCATTGGCACCAATTCACCAAAATGCCAGGGGTAGCGGAAGTGACATAATCTAATCGTTCGGCACTGATGTCATCACAGGAAGTGATATCAATTTACTTTTTGACCCTATGTTGTTAGAGATGGTCTTGCCACATGACCTTTAAAATAATGGCATTGTGGTAGTGGCACCACTGAACTAAGCAATCAACAATAAATGAGAGATTAAACATTAAGTGCAATATAAATTAAATAGTTCAACTGGTTTCCAAAGCAGATAAAATATGTAATATATATATTTAAGATTTGTCCTCCTGCCATGGAATAATTTTTGTGTTACATTTGGGCTCTTTTTACTCTGGTGGCCATCTTGGGAGACTTATTTGTTATGAAGTTTCCTAATTTCCTCATTTACTGCAGTCTCCTCAGTAGGAAATGCTGAAGGAAGTGACCCGATTAGGGCCATTCGGGTCACTCGCGACCTCCTCATAGCCTTCCAAGAAATGAAGAGTCGGTGACGCAGTAGAGAATACAAACCAAGTTTGTTTATTGCAAAAGACGCTGCAGCGGAGTCCAGTCTGACTAGCCTCCTTAGATGCTACCGAGGGGACTGACTTCCAAACGTTTGGTAACATGAAATAAACTTTCCAACACCTCTCGAAACCCCGCCCCTAATGGAAAAATACTGCTTGGGCAAAAAAGACTGACAAAGGAGGCACTGAAGGATGAGCTACCACCTGCAGAATGGGTACACGTTATCAGGCTCCCAAGGCCATCCTGTTCGGTCTCAGCTCTCTCTGGTGTGGGAGCACAGCTATGTCCGATGATAGGAATGCAGAGCTGAATAAACTATTCTCTTCGTGCATCTGGGTTCCAACCTTGGATGAGATATGGGAACTTTCTGAACAGCAGCTTCAGCTGAGGGTTTCAGAGAGTGAAGGGCACAGAGACCGGGGACTGCTCACAGCGTAATATGGTGACTACGAAAGGAAAATGGCGTCTCAGATGCTAACTTAGGCCTACACTACCCTACAGAAGCTGGGCACATACACAATCGAAATAATGATTAGCTACATGAATGCTAACATAACACAGTATACATCATGAAGACGGGATAGGAAAACAGTTCAATTCTAACACACCCTCCTTTTAGCATTCATTGCTAAATCTTTATTGGTGCTATCAGCGATTACGCTGGTATGTACCAAAAAAATCTCTGAGGTCATCAGATGCAAAACTGGTGACGGTGCCTTTGGTAAAAAAAGCTAATTGGGGGGGCAGAAGCTTTGTAGCCAATGCAGCCAAAGCATGGAATTGCCTCCCATTACACCTCAGATGTATGACCAATCTACTGGCCTTTAGGAAAGCATTAAAAACATGGCTGTTTATTAATTAATCTCATCGATACCCCTTCCACTTTAGGCTCCGGCAGGACTTCACATAGCGCCAGGACACCTTCGGGTAGCTGTTAGCGCACTATAAATGTCACTAACAATAACAACAACAACAATAACAACAGGTTAGGGTCTTTACAATTCTAATGGAAGGGAGGCATAATGTTACGTATATAGCAGTGAACCATTGGGGCAATCATTAGCAAAATTAGACAAGTACACATATCAATATTCAAAAATGCCCTCATCTATGGATATCAAATCTTGAACAGCTTGTACCATCATTACAGTACTTTTAGCATTTTGTTCTGGAATTCCGGGCTTGGGTGCGAGCTTCTGCACACAATAGGAACAACAGGCGGGGAGGCAATTGATGCACAGACAACATGTGAATTTCACCCCTGCAATAGCTACTAGGAATAGGAGTATTTTCCAGCCCCATGTTGCTAACAGACCCCAAAACCACCCAGACAGGGACCACGTGCCATTCTCCTGGTGGATGTCAGATGTTAGTCTGTGTAACTTTTGTATTGCTGCATATACATTCGGGGCGTGATCTGGTATGTACACACAGCAACTACTACCGATGATGCGACAGGCCCCACCCGATCAGCAAGGATGACGTCTAACACCATCCTGTTTTGAAGGGCAACGAGTCTCGTGGCTTGAAGCTCAGCTTTGATGTTTGTCAGTATTCCCACTGTGGTGTTGATGACTCCCTCTACAACCCTTGTGAGTCGGCGTATACTACGGCTATTGTACATGGGGCTCCAAAAGGGCAGAATACCCTTCATGGCATCTGTGAATTGCTGCAAGGTAGTGTCAGTCTGATCGATATCATTTGTGTCAAGAACCTGCCTTACTCAACACAGGTGCACACTCCGGCGCCGTAATCTGTGATCTCTATGATAGTTGGATGGTGCAATGTACACGGGGGGCAAGAGAAAGGACACATAGCACACACCAGACCACCCCCTAGGAAGCCATATGTAAGCCTGGGACCCGCAGTCGAAGTACACATTGTGGGGCGGAAGCAATGGTGGACTACTGGTGGTGTTCAAATCATAAGTGTAATTACAAATACTCTCTCCTACCGGGACCTTTCCAAACCGTCAGACACAAAAACTAGTGGTGGTGTTAATCACTGGTACCGGCATTGCCTTATCTTGAGTAATATTACGTAACTGAAAGGACCTGAAATATTCAGTGACGTTAAAGTCTTGAAAATCTGTCATCTCTTCTAGAAGCCATGTTTCATTTTTCTTCCTTCCATACACATTCATGCATGTTGCGGGATGAAGTGTGTCAGCGGCCCCATTCTTTCCCGGAGTAAATCCTTGGTGTGTTGCTATATAACCCAGTACAGTCTCATAATCAAGGTACGTCATATTCATCGCATCTGAATGGTAATGGATATATACCATAGTGAACAACTGAAACCAGGCTTCGGAGCTGGCTAGATAAGAGAGGGGCAAGGACAGCAACAGGTCATTTTTATGCATTACTGAGGGGAGTAAACCACAAACCCAACCATCAGTGACATTGGTGGTATGGTGGGCCTGGTGGAGCATCTGAAGGAAGACATTATCTACATAGGTCTGTCTATGTCTTTCCTTATGCGGAGCTAGGGTGATGAAGACATGCTCGGGGGGATCTGTAGTGGTTGCAATCAGGGCGTGTACAGGATGCCTTTCTTCTAAAAACCATAGGATGCCTAACACTGCTACCAATGCTACAAAAACTATTACTAGGAACACTATCTTAGGCTTGGTGGGCCAGCTTGACCAAGTGGGGCTATGCTGGTCAAGATGACGCCCCTCTAATGGCTGTTCCTCTTCCATAACAATACGGCCAAAGGGATACATTTTCATCTATCAAACTACCAGAGGAGAGTCCGTGCTATGGAGCCAGGTATACAAGTAAAAAGGGGAAAAAGGAATAAAAAATAGTCTCTCAGTGTCTATTAACGGTGGTGCTAATGAGCACTTCAAAAAGGGAAAAAAAACAACGGGAAAAATAGTCTCTAGGTGTCTCTCAATGGTGGTGCTAACGAGCACGTCGAGGTAGGCTGCACGATCACAACTCTTTCTGTCTCTTCACTCAGGATAGGGCAACTTCCCTCCTTGGAAAGCACCCCCCACTTATCCTGTCCAATGTCTCAGACAATGCACCAATCTCCCTTTCCCTAAACTATTGTTGGTACCATAGGCAGAGTACACGGGCCCTATTCTTCCTCCCGAAGTCCATCCCTACTAACCTGACTGTCCCTCGGGTGCACTGTCCCTCCGCCGGGGACGCAAATTGTACCGAGCCACTCCTGGCACTGACTCATCTCGAAACAGAGCCTTAAACTCAGGGGAGTCAGTGGACTGAGACTCCTGTTCCTTTGGACCAGATGGAGGAGAGACCTGGGCAGCCTTTATTTCTGATGGCACCGCCTCGTTCAAAGCAGCATCATTCTCCTCTTCCATCTGTGCCCAGGTCAGTCGGGCATCAGAAAAGGGGATAAAGCGAGGGACCTTCTCCGTCTCGTGCTCCCCAATCCCCTCACGGACCCACTGGTCATAGGGGAGAGGAAGTGGGACCCGTTTGTTTGTTTGTATAAGCTTTATTCAACAAAAAAATGTCATAAAAGCTATAGATAAAAAAATAAAATTTTTTAAAAAGGAATACAAATGTGCAGAATCTTGAGCTTATATAGCAGGCAGTACAACGTGGTAATCAATTGAGCCCTTGCCATAATAATACGTGTATCATATTCAGATAATTTAAAAACAGTACAACAAATACAAATACGCAATTAATAGTCAAATGCGAATCTACAGTAAAAACAGGATAAAAACAGTAAGCACTTCATCTTGATAATAAATCATTACTTATACTGAAGAATTTTGAATTTTTCCTGACATAGCAGCAGAAGTTGACAGATAAAGTGCTTGTGCATGGGGATTAAAACAGATTTAGAATTGTGGCAAAAGTTTGTCACAACCTTATTTGGATTAAAACTATGCCATTCTAGAAAGGGCTTTCCACCTAGTAAGCCATGCTTGTCCTAAAAACTTTGCTACACAGCATGCAAAAAGAGGTCTAGAATCGGACCTAAGAATACGCAATGCTGTGTGGTAATCCCGTGTGCCCAATTGCTGGCAAATCAATTGTAGCCATTTAGCCCGTGAGGAGTTATATGCCAAGCAGGCGAACATTACATGGGCAATACTTTCTGTCGGTGCTTTACAGCACGGGCAGTCTTTTTCATTGCTTGGGTGCCATTTCGCAGTCGTCTCGCGAACAGGGAGGGTTCCAAACCTAAAATGTATGTATAACATCCTGTCTCTAGGGACCTGGATTAAGTCGAGAAAGGGCTCAAGATACCTAGATTGTTTATGAGAATAAAATTCTGTTGTTAATTTGCCCACATTAGGTTTGCAGTTCTCCCTTTGGTCCACCCATTCCCAATATTGGCGTTTGAGCTCGTCTCTCCCTGGGGGTTCCTGGCTATCCCGATAGGCACGGAGTCCAATGGCTGTCAGCGTTTTTTTTACATTGGAAATCCAGCTTATTTTGCAGCCAGTGTCTAGGCGGGTGATCTCAGTGAGAGCTTTGGCATAAAAAAGAAGCTCGGGAGTCCGCCTGATGCGAGCCCAAAAGAGTAGTGGGCGTAACCTGGCTACGTCGCCAATCGACCGCCTTCCCATATCTAGCAATAAAGGGGTAAGGGGAACATATTTGGGTAACATTACCAGGTTTCTAAAAAATTTATGTTCAGATCGACAAAGTTCATCAAGCTTGTCGAAACCCCAGACCTCTGCTCCGTAAAGAGCAGAGCTAACTGCTTTGGCGTCATAACCTTGGAGGGCGGGGGCTACCGGCCTAGTATGTGAGAGGCGGTGTTCTTTCCCTATTACTCCAGCCACTCGCTTGTGTCCCAACAGCATCTTTGCTAAGTGGGGTCTCCAAGACATTTTGTCGGAGAGTCTTACACCTAAGTAGTCGAAAGTATCTACCCTTTCCAGGGGTACCCCACCCAGCAAAGGGACATTCCTACGTAACTTTGGGCAATTAAAGGCCATAAATTTGGTTTTTGAACTGTTTATGATCAATCCCCGGTTATCACAGAAGAGTTGGATTCTGTCAAGGAGGCATTGCAGCCCAACTGGGGTCTTTGATATCAGCAGGGTATCGTCTGCAAACAACAGGGTTGGTACCCTGTTGCCCCCCAGGATAGGCGAATCTGCAGGCACCTCCTGAAGAAAATCGACTACCCCATTCACGTACAGGGAGAACAAAGTTGGGGCCAGAACGCAGCCCTGCCGAACTCCTCTGTTGACAGGGATGCGTTCTGTTAGCTGCCCCTGCGCCCCCCACCTGATCTGGGCAAAATTGCCCTCATGGAGCCGGATCAATAGTTTAACAACGAAAGGGGGAACGCCCATCTCGCCAATCGTCGTCCACAGTTTGGATCTAGGGACCAGGTCAAAGGCAGTCTTCAAATCGATAAATGCGAGATAGAGACTGCCTTTGCCTAACACCACTACCTTCCAATAGATGAGGAGTCGTCTAAACACCTGATCCATTGTCCCAGTCTTTGTTCAAAATCCGGCCTGATACTGGGAGAGGATGGCTTCATCCTCAGCCCACGACTGTATCCTATGCAGAAGCACCTGACCAAAGACCTTCTGCATAGCATCAATCAGGCTGATTGGTCTATAATTGGAAGGATCGTCACTAGCACCCTTTTTATAAATGGGGACCACTTCAGCGGCCCTCCATGACTTGGGAACCGGAGCTCCACTAGCTATTGCATTTACTAATAATTGGATGTAACGTGCCCAGTGAGGGGGATCCGCCAAAAAAAGGACTCCTGGCAAGCCATCTGGCCCGCTGCTTTAGAAGGGACAACTTTGCTTATTGCAGCTTCTATCTCTGATAAATTGAAAAGCTCGGCTTCTGCCAAAGGCCCATTTAACCCCTCTAGTTCCTCAGCTGCAGTGGCGTCTGGCACTGAGTAGAGCTTTTTAAAATGATCGTGGCAAGCCTGGCCAGTAATGTAATTTGGAGGTGAGCATGCGCCTAGTTTGCTTCCCCAGGTGACCAGTTTCCAAAACAGGTTGGTATCTTTAGATGAACATGCTTCTTTAAGTTGCAGCCAGCGGGACCCGTTTACAGTGGGATGAATGGATCCAGTTGTTCCCTCCCTCCACCTTCACAGCAGTCCTCGTTGCGAGGAGGACCATCAGGGGCCCCCTCCACCGTGGCTCCAAGCAACCTCGCCTCTGGTAGTTGCGCACCAGCACATATGTTCCAGGCTGGATACTGTGCCCAGGCCCCTCAGGTGTTGGCGGCAGTGCCTCGTGGATCTGTTGATGAATAGAACGCAAATTTTTAGTCAGCTCATAAAGGTAATCCACAAGCAACGGGTATTCAATATCAGAGAAATGGCGCGGGCGGGGTACACCCCACACATTCGCGGGGCGGCCAAAGACCACCTCGTGTGGGGATAACCCTGTTCTGGAATGCGCTGTCACTCTAGTGAATAATAGGGCAAGGGGTAGTGCATTGCAACCCTGTGCTCTCCCTGATCTTAGCCATCTTCAACTTGAGAGTACCATTCTACTTCTCAACTAAACCAGCCGACTGGGGGTGGTTTGCTGCGTGAAACTTCTGCTTAATATGCAGGCCGTCGGATATCAACTGAATCACCTTTGCATTGAAGTGACTTCCGTTGCCACTCCAAATCAAACGGGGCAAGCCGAAGCGCGGGAAGAACTCCTTCAATAGGGCTTTCGCCGTTGCCATGGCTGTGTTCTCTTTAGTGGGGTAAGCCTCAATCCATTTACTGAATGCACAAACGACCACCAGCACGTACTTCAAGTTGTTAACTCGTTCCATTTCGATCTAATCCATCTGGAGAACCTCGAAAGTGAAAGAGGGAGGTGCAAAACTACCGGGAGGTGCAGGGGTGCCTTTCCCAGGATTATGTATCAGGCAAACCATGCAATTCCTTACCAAATGGGCCGCTACCTTAGGGATGTTATCATTTTGCCATACGGGATCCAATAACTTACATATCCCTTTTGCACTAATGTGGGCTGGACCATGGGCCATCGTAACTACAGGGAATACATATGCATCTGGTAACATCCATCCCTGCTTTTCCGATTTATTGGTCCAGCACCCCTCCTCATCTAAGCGACCCGTACTCTCCTGCCACATTGGCAACTCCTCAACTGTTGCCTCACTCTGAATTTCTTTCACGTTTTCTAATGTGTCCTCAAACATCCCGCCTTCAGGCACCCATCGAGCTGGTCCTGCCACAAACATTCTCTTCATCTTGGACCTGGCTGTCTCTTTAGCTGTTTGGTCTGCAAACGCATTTCCCCTCCCCACATCATCAGTGATCTTTTTATGGGCGCTACACTTCACTATCGCCAGTCTTTTGGGAAGTGCTAGGGCTGACAGGAGCCTATGTATCAGAGGGCCATGCTGTATCCTGGCACGTGTGAGGTCAGGAATCCCCCCTTCGCCCAGAGCCGCCCAAAATTATGGGCGACTCCGAACGCATATTGACTGTCAGTATAAATATTGACAGTCAATCCCTCACTTAGCTCACACGCTCGCAAGAGGGCAACCAGCTCCGCAACTTGTACCAATTGGTAAGGAACACATGATGTCTCAACTACAGTGCGCAGCGTAGTAATAGCATACGCTGCAATGGTGGTGCCATCTGACAGTTTGAAACAAGAGCCATCGACATATAGTTCCCCTTGTGGGTCAGATAAGGGAACATCAGTCAGGTCTACACATCCCTTCATCTCTTCTTCCGTCCGATATAAACAATCATGGACATCTGTGTCCCCATTGTCCGAAGGGAGGGGTAGTAACGTGGCTGAATTCAGAGTGGCACATCTTTCTATTGTAATGTGTGGTGCAAACAAAGTTAATTCATAACCAGTCAGACGAGCACTGGTAAGGTGCTGCGTCTTTGTCTTATTCAAAAGTGTGTCCACAGCATGGGATACCATTACTGTGAGGTCAGTATTGAGGACGAGCCCTGCCGATTGTCGGATAGAGACAGCCACGGCCGCTGCAGCTCTTGAACAGCTTGGGAGGGCTCTGGCGACAGTGTCAAGAAGAGCAGAGAAATAAGCACACAGCCTCTGCTTACCTCCAAAGGCTTGTGTTAACACAGAAAGCGCACACCCAGCCGTCTCGTGTACATACAGCATGAAAGGCTTCTGGTAGTCAGGCGTACCGAGCACAGGTGCAGAGTAAAGTGCAACTTTTAATTGCTCAAAAGCTTGCTGACATTCATGCGTCCAAGGTAAAGGCTCATGCACATCTTTAGTGGTTAAATAAAGCAGGGGTTTTGTTAGTAAGGAGTAACCGGATATCCAGTGGCGACAATACGAGGTGATGCCTATGAAAGCACGCACGTCTCTCTGGGTCTTGGGGATGGGCATCTTAACAATGGCATCAACTCGTTCAGGTGTTAGCCTCCTTCCCTCCTTCGACAGTAGGTGACCTAAATAGGTGACCTCCTGTCGACAATATTGAAATTTGGAAAGGGACACTTTATGTCCATGTTGTGCCAAATGTAGCAGTAATTTGACTGTGGCATCTTTGCAACCCTCTTCAGTATCGGAGGCTACCAACAGGTCGTCCACATATTGCAATAATACATTACCTGGAGGAAGCGAGAGAGAATCCAGCTGACCCTTCAGGGCTTGACTATATATGCTAGGACTTTCAGTATACCCCTGAGGAGCCCGACAGAATTGGAAACTCCGGCCCGCTAAGTTAAAACCCAAAAGGTGCCGGCTATTCAGGTGAATTGGAATGCTAAAGAAAGCATTTTTCAAATCAATCACAGAAAAGAATTTGGCTGTGGAAGGAATCATTGTCAAAAGAGCAGTAATGTCGGGTACCACCGGGAACTGAGGGACAACTATTTTGTTAACCTCCCGCAAATCAATCACAAAACGATATACATCAGGGTGCGCATCAGCAGAGTCTGAGGGTGCCTTTTTGAGGATGGGGAGAATAGGGCTGTTACACACATTGGCAACTGTCTCCTCAACCACCCCCGATTTGATCAAATCCTGTATAATCTGCAACAAAGCCTGTTCCCCCGCCTGCAGTATTTTGTACTGGGGAATACGAGGCAGCACGGCATTGTCTTTGATCGTAATAGAGACCAGGCGTATCTGCAACAACCCCACATCCGTGTCTCCTGTTGCCCACAATGTGGGCGGCACATCCTTAAATTCAGCAGGAAGAGGTGCATCCTTCGAAAAACACTGTTTGGTACTGGCCACCTCTGGTTCTATTGTCATATAAACGCCATCTGGGGAGCAGGAAATCTTAGCATGCAACTTCTTCAACAGATCTAACCCCATTAAATTTCCCCCACAATTCGCTGTCAACAAGAAGGGCGAGTCCACAGTAAACGGGCCAATAGTTAAAGCAAGGGGTTCAGAAATGGGGCTCACAACCGGTATGCCTGAAAAACCTACTGAAACATTGTTATGGCCAGACAGAGCTGTCCCGGGGACCAGTGAACAAGAAACAGAGCTATTCATTGCACCTGTATCCACCAGAAACTTCTTAGCCGAACCATGCAAATCCGCCGTGACATAAGGACCACGCTGATCTACAGGTATTGGAACTGGTCCCTCACCCTGTCCCTGGCTGTCCTAGTTGTAGGACACCCCTGACGCCTCGTCCAGATCATAATGATCGTGAGAGTACTGCCTTCCCTGGGGATCATCGAAATAGTTCTGATCAGAGCGACCTCCCGAGGATACCCCACCCTGGGTCTCATCACGACCGTCTTCACGTCCACGTCCACTGGCACCTCGACCCCTTGGGGCCGCAACCTTCTGCAACAAGTCCGGACACTCACTCTGCCAGTGCCCCTCTCTCTTACAATACGCACACTGGTTCGGTCCCACCAGACCACCTCCTCTGCCTGCGCCGCGCGACCGCAGAGCCGGACCAGTACCACGTCCTCTGCCGGACCTCCTTGCTGCCTGTTGCATTAGTACCTTAGTCTTCAACTCCTTATTCTTCTTCTCTTTCTCCTCATTCTCCCTATGCTCATAGTACTGAGCCATACTCAATATCACTGAAGGGGAGGAGGTAGTCCAGGTGCTCTCGGAGGCCTGCAACCGAGCAGCTATCTCGGGGAGCAGGTTCGTTACAAATCTGTTAACGAACAACCGGACACCGCCTTCCACCGACAAATCCTGTCCACTAAAATCCAGAAACACCCCTTCAAACCGAGTGAGAAAATCTGACACACTTTCATCTTTCTTCTGTCGAAATGCCGCTAACTTATCCCAATCTACTCGTCTTGGTGGGATGAGAGAATGCATGTACGTAATGATACGACCCGGGAAAGCCAATATCTCAGCCCTGGGCTTTTCGCCAGGCTTCCGCTCATTATCCCACGCCCTAATTGCATTCCAAGTGCCACCCAACTCCACAACATGGTCCTGCGTATGTACCTGCCTCCATATGTCCACCGGTACCAACAACCCGAAGAACATCTCAACATCGGCCAGTGTCATCACCGTTGATGAGGCGGCCTCTGTTAATTCCTTATAATATGCCGTTGGATTTTTCCTAGGGTCCGGCAGCTGGCTTTTGAGGGCATGCACCTCACTCCTTTTCCATAGAGTGTAAACCCATTGCTCCTGAAAACGAGCCTCCACCCTCAGCTGAACTATAATATCCTGCGCATTACGTCGTTCGGGGATCTCGGGATGAAAAATAGGATGGACCTCCCTCATTGGGAATTGGGACACTGTCGTCAGCGTTTTCTGGTGCAGCCTACCCCGGTACCCAATCATCGTTGCCACATTGCTAAAGACGTTGTTTGGGGCCATATCAGCAGCATATACACGTCTCGAATGTCATAAATTATCTGGGGTGCTACACCGCCAAAACACTGCTCCCACAACCCTATCAATGTAGCCGACATGTGCTTGAGGGCATGCTGCTGCACAAACGGCTCGAAATCCTTCAACACACTCCACACATCCTCTACACTGTAGATCGGAGTCCGTGCCCACTGCCCATCCTGGTTGGCAACCATTTGTTTTTCCTCAGTCCCCACATCAGATCGAATCAGCACCCGCCCCATTCGCTCCCGTGCCGCAGCCCAATTCCCCTCATCTATTCCACGCACCGGTGTCCCAGCACCTACCGATGCCGGGGACGAAATGTCTGGGAAAGATACAATAGATGAAGGACCAGGCACCAATGTGAGCAAGGACTGCGTTGAAGGTGTGAGAGAAGGGGGAGAAACAGGAGCGAGGAGAGCAGAGGTAGCAGAGGGACCCGCAGCTACTGCACTCGCAGCTTGCGAAGCCAGGGGGGAAACAGGCGGGCCGTCACAGAAACAGCAGGATTGGAGGTAGCAGGGCCAGATATAGAAACAGGAGGAGCAGCAGACTGAGATCTCGGAGCAACAGGTATACCCTCTGTGGGGCGTAAGGAGGTGGGGGCCTAGCGTCTAATAGTTCATCCACAAATGCATCACCTTCCTCCCGGGCAACATAGGACTTATCACATTGTAGTCGAAACTTCCTATCAGCACTCTCCTTCACCCTTTTCTAATTTATCCCTATCGTAGGCTACTGCTTTCTGAGTTATCGTTTGCATTTTTCCTCTCCGGGCCTCCTTCTCTGCCCGCATCCGTCGTTGCCTAGCTTCCTTTTGCCATACCTGAAGGGAATCAAACATCGACTGCCTACTTCTCCTGGCAAATAATTTATCTTGCAGATAATTTAATTTCTGTTCGTCAAAAGTACCTGTCGGTGGCCACTGAAGCTCAGCATTGTCCCTCATATAGTTGTGCCATAATGTACTAAACATAATAGGGCCAAGGCCGTGCTTCACGTACATATTAAAATTGGGGGTGCCTTCCGGAGGCGCAGGTTGCCTCTCCTCCAGCCGAGCTTCGGCAGAGCAACAGCAGCACCCCATACACCACAATTTACTTAAGCAAGGCATCTTAATTGCAGACACATACACTACTCACACGAACTAAACAACACACCAAACAAAGGGAACCCAAAACAAGACAGTCCAGGGACTGTACCAAAACAAGACAGTTTGAATACTTACCAAAACAAGACAGTCTGAATACTGTACCAAAACAAGACAGTCCGAAAACTGTACCAAAACAAGAAGGTAGGCTCTAGCCCCAGGCCTTTTCAAGAGTCAACCAAATTCAATAGATGGCCTGGCAGAGTGTTCGCAACACTCTGCACCTCAAGAGTCCACAGACCCACCAAGTTCAACAAGCTAAGAATGGTCCCCAGACCATATTCAAGACTATTCAAGACGGCTCCATACCTGCCAAGAGGCAAGCCAAACTCACCTGGTGCACACAGGTCAAGCAAAGTTATTCTCCACTGCCGACTCTTCGGACCAAACGGTCAGATCCAAGGGTTTTGCCTTTGCAGGACCCCAGCCAGGACGACCACTGGGTGAGGCACCGCCCGATCAGATGGACGGGGCAGCTGCGAGAACTAGGCTCGATCGTGTGGGGTAACCCGATCTGCCCATACGACCGGACGCGACCCTGACCTCCACACCCAGTCGCGGGCGAGGATGGGTCACCCGGTGGAGTCCCTGTTCGGGCGCCAACTGAAGGAAGTGACCCGATTAGGGCCACTCGGGTCACTTGCGACCTCCTCTTAGCCTTCCAAGAAATGAAGAATCGGTGACACAGTAGAGAATACAAACCAAGTTTGTTTATTGCAAAAGACGCTGCAGCGGAGTCCAGTCTGACTAGCCTCCTTAGATGCTACCGAGGGGACTGACTTCCAAAAGTTTGGTAACATGAAATAAACCTTCCAACACCTCTCGAAACCCAGCCCCTAATGGAAAAATACTGCTTGGGCAAAAAAGACTGACAAAAGAGGCACTGAAGGATGATCTACCACCTGCAGAATGGGTACACGTTATCAGGCTCCCAAGGCCATCCTGCTCGGTCTCAGCTCTCTCTGGTGTGGGAGCATAGCTATGTCCGATGATAGGAATGCAAAGCTGAATAAACTATTCCCTTCGTGCATCTGGGTTCCGACCTTGGATGAGATATGGGAACTTTCTGAACAGCAGCTTCAGCTGAGGGTTACAGAGAGAGCGGGGGCACAGAGACCGGGGACTGCTCACAGCGTAATATGGAGACTACGAAAGGAAAATGGCATCTCAGATGCTAACTTAGGCCTACACTACCCTACAGAAGCTGGGCACATACACAATCGAAATAATGATTAGCTACATGAATGCTAACATAACACAGTATACATCATGAAGGCGGGATAGGAAAACGGTTCAATTCTTTCAATGCTTTCAGTTTTTTACTTTGA
The DNA here is from genome assembly GCA_963921515.1 of Calotriton arnoldi. Taxonomy (NCBI): domain Eukaryota; kingdom Metazoa; phylum Chordata; class Amphibia; order Caudata; family Salamandridae; genus Calotriton; species Calotriton arnoldi. Next base: position 302,435 of record CAWUFW010016217.1, on the reverse strand, counting down.
TTCCATCAAGAAGGCATTCAGATGTGTCACACATTTGCCATAAATTCAGAATGTTAGCACTCTAGTTGCTCATTAGATCACTGTAGTAAAGCTACTGCTCACCAGGGAGATAACTGGAAGTTTGCTCCTGGTATTGAAAGTGCTTGTTTCAGTCTGCATGTCAGACTTTTTTAATGAAATAGAAGAGGATTTGAGAAGTTACTCAAAATGTGCCCTAGTTTTTCTTTCTGCAGCACTAATCATAATTTCTGTGGCACAATAAACCCCCTCATTTTGTTCCTTTTTAAATTAAATGTTTTAAGTGTTACCAGTTTATTCCAATCAAGATGGCTTCAGGTGTGCCATACTTTTGTCATAAGTAAGACTGTGAGCGCTCTAGTTGTTCTTTAGAACACTCTGGGAAGCTGCAGTAGAACACAAAGGAATCAACTGACAGTCTCTGCCCTTGTTGGATGTACATGTTTTACTGAGAATGTCTGACTTCATTCTCACATGACTGAGAAAGATAATGTGAATTTACAGAAAATATGAGCTCATTTCAGCTTCTGGAGCACCTTCCAAACCTCTGTGGGAAAAGCATGAGAAAATAGTTTTCTCTCAAACATGATTCATGATATCCCAGTAGATTTCTTTTTCACAGGATAAAATCACCTTATAACACACCACAATTCCTAAAATTAGTATGGTACCATCAACAAATGATTTATAATGTAACTAAAGTCTGTTATCACCCGTTATACGTTCTCCTTTTGGTGACCCTCAAAACCTTCCAATCACTACAATGCATTTTAATGGGGTGCTATCATGTATATTGGTCCCAAGATGGCTGCCAACATTTCTTGGATGAAGTGCTGACAGCCAATCAGATCTCACGATGAGATGTGTGGTTAGGCTCCGCCCAGATATTTATATTTCAAAAACTACTGAACGGATTTACACCATTTAAAGCAAAGAGTGCACTCTGGACCAAGAGCTACCTTTCTGCCAAATTTGGTGTAATTCCGTTCAGCAGTTCGGGCTGTAGCCGCGACAAAAGTTTCCTATGGAAATTAACATGGAGAAAACAAGTTTTGGGACCCCCCTTTTTTCTCGGCTCCCGCTTGACAAATCACCCCGAAACTTTCAAGACAGGAGCTGACCGGAGCACCACATTAGTTTTGACAATTTCACGAAGATTCGTCAAACGGCGCTAAAGATATTGGCAAAAGAAAAACGCTTTTCCTATGGAAACAAAGTCCTAACTATAACTACCTACTGGCAACCGCCAGTAGGTAATATATATATATGGTGGGAGAAGCAGGTGCTCTGGAGTGATTGCATGGAACATTGGACAAGTAAAGTGAATATATGGCTAAGGTACATCGACGATGTCTTTTTTGTATGGGAGGGCAGAGAAGCAGAACTCTTACAGTTTGTCAATGAATTAAATCAAAACACAGTTAATCTTAAATTTACTGTGCATTATAGTCAACAAACAGTAGACTTTCTTGACATTAGACTGACAATTGAAAACAACCAATTGGTAACAGATCTGTTTAGAAAACCAACAGCGGGCAACTCTATATTACACTCAGCTAGTTGTCATCCCCCCAACTTTAGATGGAGCATTCCATTTAGTGAGTTTTTAAGGGCAAAAAGAAACTGCAGCTCTGATTCTAATTATCAGAGAAACAAAAAAGAGATGAAAGTTAGGTTTCAAACCAGAGGTTACTCTCCTAAAATGCTAAAATTGGGTGAAAATAGAGCTGACTCCGTAAAGAGGAATGAAGCCCTCTACCAAGCACCAAAAATCAAACAAAGTGGAGATGGATCTCCCATTAGGTTGATTACAACGTACAATACCCAATCCGCATTATTCAGCAGAATAATCAATAGAAGGTGGGATATTCTCACACAGGATCAGATGTTGAGAGAAAAATTGGGACACCACCCATCTATAACATACAGAAAGGGTCCCTCTCTTAAAGACATGTTAGTCAGGAGTCATATGGAACATCGTAAATCCACCTGGCTTGAAAAAACTGGTGGTTTCCACAAGTGTGGAAAATGCAAAGCGTGTAGTAATAGCCAGAATGTCAGTGAAGTAAAATTACAGAGAACTAATAGACAGTGGATCATAAGGAAAAACATCAGTTGTGGGACGGATTTTGTAATCTATGTGATCACTTGCCCTTGTGGCAAGTGGTACATTGGATCCACCACTTTTCCCGTGAAGAAGAGAATCTTAGAGCATTGGCGAGCTATTACGAACAAAGATTTCAGTTACAGTACTGCTAGGCATTTTAATCAGGTGCATAATGGGGATTGGACCACTGCCAAATATTTTGCTTTAGATACCATCCCCAAGAATCCAAGGGAAGGCAATCGAGTACAATCACTTAGGAGATCTGAATCTAGGTTTATCTTGCAAGCAGGGAGTGTCTTTCCGTTTGGAATGAATAATGATGAGGAGATGCATGTGCATCTGTAATTCTGCACTGTACAAACAATGAATTCAGGAACTCAAGATTACACATTGTATAGAATTTTTTTTTTTTAAATCTCACTGTAAATATTTACTGTTTAAACCCATCCCCACCTTTTTCTTTTTGTATCCTTCATTTGATATGTGTTTTACTAATTTAAAAATGAAAGTAAAGTGGAATAATATTTTGAGATATAATGATTAACCAATTTTAGAATCAGAAAGGGTTTCTCTAAGACTGCATATTTCAATTCCACTAATATTCTTAGTAAGCATTAATATGGAGTGCACTATATTGCATAGAGTATGTAGAATACGTTATTAATCGAACTGTTTATTGTTTTTTTCAGACCCACTATGGATTTACCTGACCATCTTCTTCACAACTAAATATAGAAAGTATGAGCACGGGGAACCGGATGTTTGTATAAACAACCGCTCTCTTCTCTTTTTAGGTACAAATTGGGCATTTGATCAAGTCAGTGAAATAGAATACTATGTCAGGAGGTACTATACCGTGATTGAATATTTAATTGATTAAGGGTCTAATAATGCAAATCAAATTATCTTGCAAAGTTATAAACCAATCGATAGAAATCTAGGCAATATGACATGCAAATAAGGGGTACTATACCCATAATGAATCAAGTGGAGACATATGAAGCACCAAATATATCTGAAATAGCGGTCATTCTATGAACTCAAATTAGTTTGGAAATGAAGATATTTATATCATGAAAATTTAGTCAAATTGTATATAACAATTTGGTTTAGAAAACACATGGAGTCAAATGTATTATAATTTTGTATTTTTGTATAAGTATGTTATGTATATGTTTATCACTATTGGGAATTGGGAAATTGGGTATTCACATAGTCTTTTTTCTATGTCTGCGTCATGTGGGACGCTAGCAACATCTATATAAAAAATGTGTATTCAAGGTAAAGGTCAGGTGACCAAGAGCTGTTGAGCTCGAAACGCGTCTTTGTGCCCGTAATAAATCTGGAATTGGCAACCTTGGATCGGCGTGGCTCGTTGCTTGCTTGACAGTGCAAGCGTGGTGGTGGATATATATATATATATATATATATATATATATATATATATATATATACATATATATATATATATGTATATATATATATATATACACACAAAAATGTATGTGTATCTTATAATTAGCCCTTTTCTGCAGGTACCATTACTGTCATTTCTCTTGTAGAACAAGCTAACCTTAAGTCTTGCCTGTATAATTCATTTTCCGGGAGCTTGGTGAAGAGCTAATCAATGTTGGATTTAATGTGTACCAGAGCACTAGGATTGCATTTTGGAAGATCTAAAAAAAAAAAAACCTCATTGGGGGTGCAGGTAATGGCAACTCCTTCATGGTGAGCAGTGGTGCCCATGTGCATCAGTGAGGTCACTTTTATCTCTGGCACAATATTGAAGTGTCAACTGCAGACTGTGAATACACCACTGCAAGCACGTATAAAACATATTATTTAAAGTTATGAAAAATGACACGTTACATTGTAGTAAATAAAATGACTGAATGATTCAGGATTTTTGTTGTACACCACTCAATGTCTAAAAACATGTTCAGTTCAAAAATAGGTATAATCTGGAACTTCTACCTCTGTTCCCAATGAAGAGGAAAAAGGAAAAAAATATTATATGCTATAATATTTTCCAAACATAGCTAAAAATGTTATAGAAGAAAAAAAGATTGATGACACTGAGGCAGCCAAGCTCCATCGTCTAACTGCACAATCTGTTTCCATGCAATGCCACTTAGCATTCAAGTGATGCATAGCATGCTCAGGAATTTTAAGAGCATGAATGTCATTATCATCTTTAACAGGCAGGCTACCACACAGAATACAGCATGTATTTAGATCTTGCTATCGGTTTTGCACCATTACCCCCTGCACCGTGTCCTATCATGTCTTTGCTGCAATCTTACTGGATGAAAATCTTCCTATTTTCTCAGCCTCTTAATAACTGCCTCTGATCCATAGATATTCACGAAATGCACCTTTCAGAGGGAGTCTTAACCCAAGCATTGGTCTCTGTCTTGGCTTCTCCTCTCCTCATAACAATGAAGCACTGACCCATTGTATCTGTACAAGAGATTTAGCATTATAAAATGGCCCCAATACGACGTCAGTGTTAGTTAATCAATAGAGAGTAACACATATTAGTATATTAACACAATGACAGAGTTAAAGTCACATAGCTAAAGCCACTTCTCCTAATACAGCTAAATTGAACCCAAATAGCTAAACTTGCAAATATAAAATTGCACTAGTAAATCAACCAGACAGTTAAACATCAGAGTAAGTTACACAAATATATTTGCAAACTATAAAGTTGATGCTAAGCAGAAAAACTACAGCTACACCGATTAATGCAAAACTGCACAAACACGAATTAAATAAAGATAAACGGATTTGGGCAAGGCTACAGAAATACAGCTTATGTGAAGCCTAGACAGAAGAAAAAAAAATCAAACAAAATTGAACATATATAGTGAAAGCTTCATAAATTATGATGAAGCCACAAAGGCAGATAAAGGTAAACAACTAAATTTAAGCTGGTACGGCAAAGGCTAAAGAGATAGTCTTCAGACAGACGGAAGTAAAACATGTTAAACATATACTGAAAGCAACAGACATAAAATTAAACAAATAGAGTGAAACAGGTGTAGTGAAATCTACAGAAATGAAGCTCGATGATTTAATCTGCAGGGTTAGGCGATAAAATCTGCAGGGATAAATATATGCACAGTAAGATTCATAGATAAAGCCACAAAGATGGGTCACACAGAAGCTTCTATTGCTGCATGAAGAAAGAGAATGCTGCACAGATTCATGTAAAAGTGTGTGCTTGTACTATACAGATGAGGTACAAACCGATATACAGAATACTACAGAAATAAATTGTAAGCTACACGGAGACTGCAGATGTATACTGTTAACCTGACAGCCTTAGGGTCGTCCTCCTCCAACTTTTTGCCTGCCTCTCCATTTTTCTGAACTCATTTTTGCTGGTTTTAGGACTCTGCACACTTTACCAATGCTACCCAGTGCTAAAGTGCTTGTGCTCTCTCCTCTAAACATTGTAATATTGACTTAACCAATTGACACATTGAATGTACTTATAGGACCCTAGTAAAGTGCACTAAATGTGCCCAGGGCCTGTAAATTGAACGCTACTGGTTGGCCTGCAGCACTCATTGTGCCACCCACTTACGTAGCCCTCTAACAATGGCTCAGAACAGCCATTGCAGAGCCTGTATGTGCAGTTTTAAACTGCCACTTTGACCTGGCACGGTAACCCTCTTGCCAGGCCTAAACCTTCCCTTTTTATATATGTAAATCACACCCCAAGTAGGCCCTGTCTAACCCACAGGGCAGAGTGCCATGTATTTAAAAGGCAGGGCATGTACTTTTAAGCTGTACATGTCCTGATGGTGAAAAACTCCCAATTTCGTTTTTCACTACTGCAAGGCCTATCTCTAACATAGGATAACATTGGGATTACCATTACATCTTTTAAGTGTAATTCCCAGTTGTGAAGAGATAGACTTTTCAAGTTTGGTATCACTGGACTCACAATTTAAAATCACAATTTATGGCGAAGTTGGATTATAAATTCCAGTTTAGCAAATGCCACTTTTAGAAAGTTATCAATTACTTACTGTGGCCAATTGATGCCTTCTGCCTGTCTCTGGAATATACGTCTGGGGTGGGTGACAGCTGGCTTTCTGTATTCCGTCTAGACAGCCACACACAAAGGAAGGATAGGTGTGACTGAGTGGCCATCTGCATGCCTATGGGCCATCCTGAGCCGGATGGAGGGGAGGAGCTGACACAACTGAAAGGGCTGTGTCCTGTCCCCACACAAAGGGTTGCATACCTCCCTGTAGTGAGTCTGGAGCCAGTGAAGAAAGGGCAGGGAATCTGTGCACTTCAATAGCTTTCTTTCATTGAAGTCTCCTCCACTTCAAATGTACCACTGGGTATAAGAACTGGACCCCTGACACCACCAAATCAGTACACTTCATGACCTGTAATAACTCAGCCAGGAAGAACTGCTGTGCTGCAGAAAGGAATGCCACTCTGCTGGACTGCTGCTTTGCTGGACTCTGCCTTGCTGTGCTCTTGCCTTGCTGAGCTGCCCTTTTACCTGCTGTTGTCCTGCCTGGGTGGGAAAGACTGGAACTGCGTCTCTTGAACCCAGAGTGACTCCAAGGACTTGTTGGCTTACCTTCTGTTCAAAGTCTCAGGGAATCAAAGACTTAAACTACCTGCATCTGCATCCAGTGGCAGCTGGTGAAATTTAAAAATGGTAGGGCATAAAATTAGATCAGTATGTAGTGAATACGAGCAAGCATTGTAATTGCATGAAACCCAGGAATGTGGCTAAGTGAGTTAAGTGCTTTTTGCTGAAACCTGGCTATAATCTACTAGTTAGGAATCCGTACTTAGCATGGCCCACACAGACATTCATGCTTCCAAGGTGTTTACCGTGATTCAGTGAGTACCCTTACAAATTGTTAAGCATTTGCCATTTAGAAATAGTAAAAGTGTAAGGTAATGCAAAACATGTTCCCAAGTCACTGTAGGCACTGCAGAAACAACAGACCATGAATGACCTAACACAAAAATGAACAATGACTACCACGAACACCGCACGCTGATTATGTTGATTGACTCTGACTTTCTAATTGGGGCATGCTCAAAAAGACTTCTCAGTGTCCCCTGTGCTTTAAAATACTGTGAAAACAATGCATGCAAGTGTAACACATATGTGTATGTTGCTCTTAAAGTTCTCAAAGGTGCTTCTATCGAGATTTTTGCTCCTCACTGCTGGGCTCACAGCTACCTTACTTGAAGGCACATGGGAGGAGGACAAAGTGCAGAAGAGCCTTTCCTGATGTTCCATATCCAGTGCAAAGGGCTGATATTTACAGGAGGCTCTGTGCACACACTCTGTTTGTAGCCAGGACAAAAGGCCCAGTGTGAGCAGGATGTTGCAGATGCAGTTATTGTGAATGACTTAGGTGCAGCCTTGGAACGGGCCGAGTTTCAAGCTACAGTGACGTCACAGGCTCCACTCTATGCCTGAACTCTACCCCGTGTGTGAGGCACCCAGCCCCATGTCTGTTCATAGCAAAGCCCAGCGTAAAACGCGTGAAGATTCGCACCGGCGCCCTTCACCTCCCTTATGTGCCTGGTTGCCTGATCCTCGAAGAGAGGGTCAGATTTACCAAAAATTACATTTATAGCATCCAGTGTCCATGCGGTCTCCCATTTATTGGCAAAACCACTCACGCAATATGTAAAAGAATTCTAGAACACCAATGAAGAATCAGGGACCATGTAAAACATGCCTCATTGATAGAATATTCCACTAAATGTAATCATACTGCCAGTGACATAAAATAGCAAAAATGCAGTGTTGACTATTTTCTCACACTACATAAGAGCAGATGGATTTGGAAACGTTGAGACCATTATTGATTGTGCTCAACCACTCGATAACCCTAGAAACTTTCTTCTGTTTGTTCCCCACCATGTCTATGTAGTTGCCATGCTTTAACACATATGTCTGCATCATGTCTCACTGTACATTGCAGAATCAATGTAGTTTTCAGCATTTCTAATTTCATATACGTACATTTATGAATGTAAGTTCCAGCTAACTTGACTCATCCATATATCTTAGTTCGTATAATACAGGTATGAATTTAAATTCTTACTGACTCACCATTTTTCGGTTTTTATGTTTACATCATGCTCAAGGAATACTTTCAATATTTCATGTATGATTTGTTTGCCCCTCATCTTTGCATGCACATTGAAACTGATTTGAGATTAGCTATCACCAGGATTTTAAGGTCTTCATATAATTACCAGTCCTTTTTTTGATTCCAGCTTTGTGTCCCTTTCGTTATTACTGCTATCATTAGCCTAATACAATTGATAGATGTGCAACTGCACTGTTACATCATTAGACATGGTATACATTTATTTCGTCACTTTGCTGAATATTCATTAACTTTCCTGTTTTTGACACTGCTTTCCAGTCAGTTCACACACCAGATCTTTTTATGGAGCTCGATTCTTTTTGAACCTCAACTCCTTTTCCCCATCATACCCCTCTAACTCCTTCCAATATGGCCGCCGTTTTGCACCTATTATGCGCAGTAGGCCTCAGGCCCTCCGCTGTACTTTACGTGTTTCCCAGTCTATATAGGGACATTAGCTTTTACTATATATTGAAATACTTTTTTGTTATCCTATGTATAATTTTAGTCATGAATTTTCATTCTTTCTAAAGTACCCTTACATTTTAACATGGTCACTATACACCCTCGTGCACCGTACTTTCCAGTAATTCCGTCCACCACACGTGCTTTTAAACATCTCTAATATTGTTTATTAATCCCACATTCATTGCCTGAAACTGTGTGTTGGCTGCCGTGGCCTCCATTCCACCCCTCAAACTTTGGTTAGTTTCCTGTCGTTTTTTTATCTGAACAGGTCCTGTTGATTCTATCTACTAAGCAATTGAGAAGATTGCATTTTTCCTTCATTTATTTTTCTCAGACACCTCAAACAAGGCCTGAGGGGTATTATTAGATGTCTGGAGACATCACCGACTTTTGCAGTTTCCTCCTTAGGTTAATATTATCTCTCTGTGAGTTTTGCTTCTAATTCAGGGTATTCACACATGTTCATGTCCTTAACCCGGGGTATTTATTTCTTGTTATGTAGATGCCATAGAGAAACTCGACTGCAACTTGGTTATTACAGATCCTTTGTGGACCTGTCTTGCAAGCTTGCATAATTAAATACTTTATCTGGATTACTGAAAAAGAGAGAAACATATGCATATAGTTCTGAAGACAGTCTCCTCTATTTAGTAGCCTAGAGATCGAAATGTTGATGTAATGTCCACTTCTTGCTTTCTCGCAATCAGCAAAAATAAGCAAGTAAAAGGAAGGTTAATTGACATGGACATTATAACATACAAGAGAGGATTAGCAGGCATGTGTTTCAAGGCACTGGATATCAAAAGACTATTATAATTGTGGTCATATATGTGGTGTTTGCTGAAATCAAACCCCTTACTCAAACAATCTTTTTCCTTGAACGAAATGCTCTTCACCTGTATGCCAATATCAATGTTGCTCGTTCGAAAGATTAACTCCTGCATTAATTGTAACATGAATGTGTGCTTTTCACATTTTATATGTTAATTTAAATAACTCATACTATATTGATGTTAGTTTATCCCCTTGGTTCCACTGCCATATGTATATACCCAAGCTCTCAAGGGGTTATTGGGCCACCCTTTCCTATAAACATGGAGGAGGAAAGCCGTCATCAAAAGTGAATTATGAGTCAAAGATAGTGAAATAGCAGAAGCAATCTGAAAAGGATATTTTATATTTACTTGTATTGGTAAAGGAAAGAGAGCCTATAATTAGAACCTATTTTTTAATACTGGATTTGTTGTATTTTTATCCTGCTGCTAGGCCGTTTTTAAACTTGTGGCTGTATGTGAAAAAAATCAAAAGAAAATGTGAACAAACCAAATGTTACATCTGACATTGGGTTAAATTATGGACATTTAATGGCTCCTTCTATTAAGGTTTAAAAGGGAGTTCAGTGCCTTCTGCAGTCAATCAATCAATCATCAATCTTTATTCAGTGTCTTGCATACAAACCATAAAAGAATAAATTAAAATGCCAGTGAAAACATTCACAGATAAAATTCAAGTTAAAACTATATCCTCAGCTGCCTGAAAAAGAATTTGCTTCCCATCAAAATTCAAATAACGCTTTTCTCACAGAACAGCACCAGATAAAGAGTCATCTGTGTGGAATCTGCAGGACAATTGTTTAAAACTCTGCAGGTACCTCTCAGCATTTCACCTTTCTGGGATTAATAACAAGGTGTTAGTGTTGACTAATGGGGATTAATATCATGGTATTTGTGTTGAGTAATAGGAGCACTTATTTACAGTGCTACAAAACAACAAAAAATGTTGCTACATAAAACTTCAGTTATGACATTTTTATCATATTAAATAAAGTTTCAATGGAAGTTACAGTTACAATGGGTGCAATTCTACAACACATAAAAAGTACAAGTCCCAAAAGCAGTTAAAGTGTTTTGAAAAAATGCATCATAGTGCTATAAAAATACCTTAACTATTCTGGAATTAAGCATAGTCATGTACTGGTGACCATTCCGAAGAAGCTTAGTATTTTGTATACCAATTTCAAGCATTTTTGTCAAAAGCACTCTAATGGATGGATTTCAGTAACTGGGAGACATATAGGGGCACATGCATCAAGCCTTTTCCAGTTCGCAAACGGGCCGATTGCAAATGGAAAAATGCCTTTTCCTAAGCATGTAGGTTTTGGCATTCGCAATTTAGGTAATCGCAATTATTTGCGATTACCTAAATTGCAAATACATTTTGGGAATCGCAATTTGCGATTCCCTAATGCCAATGCATGTAGCCTTTCCTAAATGCGAACTGTGCATTTAGGAAACGCTAATTACCATCAACTTCAACTTGATGGTAATATGTGCATGCTTTGAAAAATGCATTCAAAGTGCCATGTAGCGCACACATGCATTTAGGGCATGTGTGTGCTTTACATGTGCACACTTACCTTTTTTTGTAGGGTGCTTCAGGGTGGGCCATAGGCTCCCGGGCACCTTTGGATTTGCATTCGCTATTTGCCATTACCAATTTGGTAATCCCAATTAGCGAATGCACTACCATTCATTCCTATGGGCCTGAAGGTCCATAGGAATGAATGGTATCACATTACCTAATAGCGATTCGCAATTTCCGAATCGCTATTAGGTAATGTTAAGGAATCGCAAATTTTGTTTGCGATTCCTACATGCATAGCATTTTGCGATTCCCAAATAGCGAATCGGTAAAATTCGCTATTTGGGAATCGCAAAATGCAGGCTTGATGCATGTGCTTAGGGTTATCTACCCTCACTGTACACTTAACTCTTTTAAAATGCTTTGCTTTGAGTAAATCACAATGGTAAAGTCAAGGTAAAGTCAAGGTATGTTGCATGTAATATGGAGATGTTCAGTCTGCAATGCCAGTCAGTCATAAACTTTATTCGGCAGAAAAAGCTATAAAGGATCAGCATAAATACCATTTGCAGACACACTTCATTTCATATAAAAGCTGTAAAAATTGTTAGAACTAAAGTCTGGCAATGCATTTTTACTGGAGTTCAAAGTGAGCGGGAACTAACGAGGTTGGTGTTTCCTTATTTTCTTTCTATCAATACCAATATGTTTCTATACTTATCATATGTGCTCAGATGTGAAAAATGGGTGCCATCACAGAGGGTTCGTAATGTCTGAAGGTGCTCCCTAAAAAATAATTTTAGGTCTGGGAGAAGGGGGAAAAAAACAACAACTGCATCAGCTACAAGAGCACTCCCACTTGACCTATGTCTGATTCACTATTGGCTTGAAGAGCTCACTATGCCCCCCTCTGTTGCATTATTACAGCAATCACATCAATTTTTTATTCAAATCCATTCTTATTTATTAAATTCTATTTATCAAAAGTTAAAAACAATTTTGGATACAAAAAACATGACTTTTTAATAATTTTTTGCTCTTTTGTGTACTAAGTGACTATTTACAATTCATCATCTCAACATTTCTACTTTTTCAATTACTATACATTCTGTACTTAGTTTACTTGACAATACCCCATATTGTGATCCACCTTAGCACCACAACTACCTCACATCACATCACAACCTAACCTCACATGCTCATACATACACACTTCACACACATCCTTCGTCCAGCTATAGGAGCATACACTTTTTTAATCATGGGTAAAAATCCTTCATTGAAAATTCATGATTGTGTTGCCAGCTGGATGTTCATACTGTCGACGTACGTTTCGGTAGGTAAGTAAGTTCAAAAACCACCTTCTTCAGGACCTCCCTTTGATTATTTAATTTTTAACCGAGGGTACTGGGGTATCCAAAGTGGATTGGCTGAATCCCAATCCCTGGTTGGAATCTGGTGCGCAATCGGGGAGCCTTTGTCCCAGTGTTGGAGTTGTTTAGTATTTCTTCTGTGTCTATAACATCTATCTTTTATGTTAAGCTCTATTTCGTTTTCGTTGTTTTAATCCAACCTCGTCGTTCCAAAGATCAAAGAGGTTTGATTCGTGTTGCCTCTTATAGTCTCATGGGGTGTAGGCAAAGGCTCCTAATATTTTTCCGTTGTCCTTTCTGCAGACAATATATGTGTCTCGTTGTTTCTGCGGACCGCGTTGTACATCAGTTTCGTCCCGCTGCGCGAAGAGGACAAGTGGTAGTGCTCTTGTAGCTGATCACAGAGGGTTTGGCCTTTTCAACCACTCTTCTTCTGCTGCAGACATCACAGGAGCAGTGGGAGGAGTGCCCAATCCCTGGTGGGTCTCATTGTGCTGTGCAATATGGCTTGTTAGCAAGCCCTTTATTCAGGTGCCTGTAGCTGTTTGACCATTAGCATTTAGATGTTGATATATGAACTTGAAAGCCCATCTCTACTATTCTCCTAAATCACCTTTGATTTCTTCAACAACAAAAAAACTGTGACTGCCTCTTTTTTTCACTTGCAAAATCAATGTAAGGTGCCAGAAAGCACAATGTTATGCGTGACACCTTAATCCTAGTTTTTTACTTAGCATTCTGGAAACTGTCGTTTTTGTGTTTTACTTATACCATTGGTCAGTGAATAGGTAGGCTCATGACTTCTTCTACTTATAGCTCTCACGTTGACCCTGGTCTCATTGTCATCACTCTTCCCCAACCACATAACCTTCCATCCCATGCCATTTTTTCATTCTTTTTTTTGCGCTCAGACCACCGATTTTTTTGTCCATGTTTGTTTAGCACGGGGTAGATACATGCAATATTGTTCACGTGTGCTTGTGTATGAATTAGTGTTTTTTAAATGTACATTCATTGTGCTCAACCTCCATTGATTGATGCAATTCAAAGATTTAGATGTACTTCGCTAATTTAAATACATTTGTGTGAATGAAGGTACACTTCGACTCAAAGCACATTCACTAGAGTGATTGCGATTTCTAATAGGCTCAGATCTATGTGTTTCAGATAGCTCATTTAGTGGATGTTGTACCTGCTTCTTTAAGGAATTCCCCTTCATTTGGACTAGATGGTAATCTGACCTACAGAACTTGTATTGGCAAAGATGATGTGGTTTACAGCCAACAATGTTTTTGCAGATACTGTCTGAACACCAATGTGTTCTTTCTGTGCACGTTTAAAATATATTTCACTCAATGGAGGAGCCTAGTTAACAATTTATTACTGCAGATTTCGAGCAAGTTTATGTGAATATTATGTCTGAAATTTGAAGCAAATTAAGTTTTTGAGAAATGTGTGCTTTATGTGAAACTTTGGAAAAGAAATGTGGAATGGTGCTAAAAATGATTAAAATCATGATTGAAACTATGCAATCCAATGTTCACCAAACTTCCTATAAGTAATACGTGTCCATTCTAGAAGGATATTTAAATGTTTATAAACTTTAGTTGAAGATGTAGAAAGTAGCCAAAAAAGAACTGTGAATCCCCTTTTGAAAACCTAACTTGTCCTTAGCTATTAGTGGCGTGGTAACATTCTGTCACCGTTTTTGGGTTTGGCTTAAAATGCCTATTAACATACATATCATATTCATGTATAAAGTGTGATTTTCTTGTTAAGTTGACCATAGTTAGTGATTCTCCTGTCAAAGTTAACCATAATTAAAGTGTGTTCTGGCTAAGTTAGCCGTAGGTAATGTAGGCCTCTGTTAAATGACTCATGTCACTGTCAAAACTGTGCTTTTGTCTGCTGTGTGTTATCTCACTTTTTCTCTTGTTTCAGAAACTGAACTGCAGTAGCTTAAACTAATTAAATTATTTCAAATGTTTAAGTTCTGTGAGAAATGTGTTTCTTTGTGAGTTTCACTGAAAGCTGAATAATAAGTTTCTTGCACCTGCTCTGGGGACAGACTGACCTAGATGTACCATCCTGTACGAGATATCTCCTGAAGAACGTACATCCGTGAGCTTAATTTGTGCAAGGCCTGAGAAGAATGGCAAAGCCACATTATCAGGAAATGCTGGATTTTGACTGGTCCCCCACCTCTTGGGAACAGTAGGCATTTGTTCTTCACAGCATTCTTTAATTGTGCATTGCTAAGTTAGTTAGGTTCTGATATGCTTTCCCACTTGCTTTAAAGCAGGTCTGAAGAGCAGGAAAAGAGGCATCTGTTACTTGCCTTTGCCCCTGCTCATAGAGTTAACCTCTTGAGCAAATCCTTTCTCATTTGCCCGATTGTTGTTCTATTATGTGAATTTGTAGAGCATGGCCAATCACTCATGAGGGTATCCAGGCGATCGAACCTTCATGTGGCTTTGCCTAATGCTTAGTATTAGAGTGTTTCCCTTCAGGGGAAACTGAATCTTATTTGATTTGAATATGACAATCTTTAAATAAAATGCCTTTGTATTTGCTATTTTGATTAATTTTGGATTATGCCGAACCTCGCTTTTATAAGGTGATTATTGATTCATAATTAACTTGCAGGATTTAAGTTTGTAGCCTTGTTAATCCGCGAATAAACCTTCATGGTTTGCAAGTCTACTATTCTATGTTGTACTTGTGGGGCCAAATGTGCTTTATTGTTATTTATGCATTACTGATTTGTTGAGGTTAAGCCTCAATTCATCCACTCGAGTGCAGCTTGTACTTGAATTTGCACCTAAGATTTGCACAGTGCAAGCCCCATTCTGCACTGCTTCAGCACTATTGCACCACAATAATATTAATGTGTGTCTGTGTGTGTGTGTGTCTGTGTGTGTCTGCGGATATAGAATTATACATATTGCGTAAATTTGCATTATGTGTCTAGAGGGGTGATTTGCAAAGCTCTGTATATTTTCTTTAATTTTTACAGCTTCCCCAAGTGCTAAACTTGTGAAGTTGAAAAACAAAATACAAAAGCAGCAAAAAGTGGGCAATTTGCAGCAGTAGAAATACCGCCACTACCACACATTTGTGAGCACATTATCTCTTACAGTTCAACGAGCCATGTTCCCCCATTCCCTAATATTGCAAGTCCCAGGGAAGGATGCTTGGCAACAGGGTAGGAGAATTAGTTTGCTTGCTAGGAGGCATCTACTGTGTTCCCTGCTATCATACAGGGGAAAAACGGAGAATTGAAATGTGTCAAACTCCTGCATGACTCTTACTCTTCCTTCCGACTCTTACTTCTGCTGAAATGCCCACATAGCTGAAATGCTCACATAGAATATAAGGAATGGGCACATACTCTTGTTCTATATGACTCTTGCAAATGCCCACATAAAGTATAAGGAAGGGGCTTTTGCGTTTGAATGCATTGAAAACACATACCCATTAAAGCCCAAGCTAATGCTTTCCAGTGCAACTGCACTACATGCTAATGGAGCCGTTTATCTGTGTTTATGGCTCTGTGTGCGTGCCTCTTTGCCCTTTCTTTTTGTATATAGGTGTGGTCATAACCACTGTGCCACACCCTACGCACATGCTCTGTGCTGAGATGGTCTTAGTTTCATGCCAAAACCTCGCCTATAAATGGAGGCCGAGTCCGACGCAGTGTTACCAGATTGGGCTATTTCCTGCACAAATGGGAGACATTTTTCCCCATTTGTGCAGGACAAAAACGACGTGGAGGGTGACTGGCTTTTGGGCTGGCTTGGGCCCTGTGTGCGTATTTTCTGTGGATGCGGCGGCGCCTCACTATGTCTCTCCAGTTGCATTCCATTGAAAGTAGGCAAAGCCCCCAACCTCAGATGGCTGTGGCTTCTGTCCTCGTTCCCGATTGCCAGCTCAAACTTACTCCTCCCCCAGGCCAACCCTCATCCCAGCTTTGACGTCGCAATCTCTCACGCTCATAAAATGATACAAGTAATTACATTAAGACGCCATGACAGGTGCGCATTAATGTTACTACTTTTATCATTATTCACATCACTCCCCAGTGGTGTATGTTTGCAGGGCTGTCAATATATTTCAGTGCACGAAAGCTCTTCAAATGATGACCCTTCTTGAAGAAAATCATGCTGCCTGCTCATGCGCAGTGTGTGTCCAGTCCTCCAGTGAGTTTGGACTGGAGACAGGTTCTCTGGAGGAGAATCACGATTCAAGCTGGGCAGCAACTCTGTTACCAAGCCTGAAAGAAAAGTCTCCTCTCCTTCGCTCAAATCTCGCTGGTCGTGCTTAAAGGCCCCCCTGAGAGGAAAGGTGACAAACGGCTGTGCTCAGCCACTGGAGGTCGGTGGCAAAACCATGGCAACATGTCTGGTGCTGCGAATGAAGGCTGGAGCTGACTGCTGTATACAACAGGTACGATGTCCATGCTGCTGCCCGTGCCAGCAAATGCCTTAGCCTTCTTGTGGCACACCTTCCAAAACACTACAGAGCTGCAGGTGTAGGAGGGGAGTGATTAGTGCTGCCACCTGGCCGGGTTTCTACGACACCACTAGTATTTTGATGTCTCGTCGGTACAAAAGTAAGCAAAATCACACCTATAGCCGGGGTTTTTACCGCTTATCTGTACATGCTTCAAACAGCAAATATAAATAGAAAGCACTATTAAATGTGTTTGGGTGCTGTGTTCGTCATCCTTATTAATAATTAAAGAAAACAAAAGCAGAAAATTAATATTACACATAAATATATTTTATTTTATTCAAAGTCCTATTTATTATTATGCCAGCACCTTTGCATACACTTAAAGCAACAACAAATGGCCAGTATTTTTCTTTCGGAAACGTGGGAACCTTAGGTGTGATGTATGTCTGCACAGTGCTCACAAGCACCTACTTTACTTCAGTTAAACCTCGGAGAGGGTGGTGAATTGGTTGCTTTGCTTGGTATGGCTTGGTGAAATGGGTGTTAGATAGTGGAGGCGGATGCATGTTTTTAAAGTACTGCTCAGGGGCATCCTGAGGCCATTTATATTTTAGCTGTTTTACAAAAACAAAGGAACCCAAATTGTGGTCAGTGACTGTGGGTGCAGAATGCTTTACAGGAACAGGGGTCGCTAACAAGGAAACAATTTTGTAAAATATATATATAGAAATGCAATGATGACTATATTTAGGTGTCCAACTGGACAACATCGTTTTAAAGTACGGAATTAAAAAACACAATACAATTGGGAACATGTACAACATTAAAAAGAAAGGAACTCAGGCATTTCAAGGAGCGTGGCCAAAAAACAATACATTAATTACGCAAGCAAAAATTATACACTAGAGTACCCTAGCACATACTAATGAAAAGTATAAGGTTATGTCAGAGTGCAAAAAAGTCGATGACGTTTCGATCCCTTTAACCAGGTACGGGGATCATCTTCAGTACAAAACAATTAGGGGCATATTTACAGCAGAATGGAGAAGCGTGCGTTAAGCAAACATTGCTAACGCCACGCTTATCCATTCTGAAAACGCAGGGATGTGCCGTATTCACAAGAATGCGATGCACCCCTGCGTTTCCCCTAGCGCTGGCACTGAGTTCAGCTGCCTAGCGTCATCGCAGGCACCCTTGCAACATAGTGCAAGGGTGTCTGCGTTGGGAGGAAGATTGTTTATGTGCAGGAAGGTCCCCCTTCCTGCACATAAACAATCTTTAAATGCCGTTTTGTAAAATGGCATTTTTTAAAATGATTATTTATGTGCAGGAAGGGGGACCTTCCTGCACATAAACAATCATAGGCAATTTGCTGTTTCTATGTGTGCTGCACAAGGCAGCACACATGGAAACAGCAAAAACGAGGAGAAATGAAGCATTTCTCCTCATTTCGCCTGTTTAAGACCAGGTTTTCCCTGGTCTTAATTTTGGCACTGCCTCCTATTTACGCTGCCCTTGTAAATAGGGGGCAGCGTCAAAATCAATCGGTGTTACAGTGGAACTCCCACCACAACACCCATTGCCCTCCCCTTTCATGCTAAATACAGCGTAAAAGGGTGCCTTATTTACAAGGCAGCGTTAAGCCACGTTAAGTGGCTTAACGCTGCCTTGTAAATAAGGCAAGGCCCCTATCACCATCACAACATCACTGAAAGTGGCGTTGTGGTGGCGATAGGGGCTTATAAATAAGCCCCTTAGTGCCTGAGACAGATGCCTGTTAGAATCTGAAAGAGGAAAGGATTTGAAGAGGAGGGAAGGAGAAAAGGGAGAAACCATGAGAATATATTTATTAGAAAAAAGGAAGATCCGTGTTTGTTTGCTAATAGTGAGAGGAAAGCTTAAAGCTTAGCAGTATTAATTTAATCAGCATGCATTGAGAACGGATGTGAGGCATGCTTGGAAGATGAAAAACGCATTGCATAGACGGTTGTGTATTCAAATTGTGACGTGAGTTTCGCACAGACATGCAGTGGTATTTGGGATGATCGTACCAACCGGTGATTGTTGCATATGTTGAGCACCACACGCACTGATTCAGCCGAGAAGCTTGCATTTTGGACTCAGCAAATAATAAATTTGATACAATGGTGAATTGTTTACCAAGGGCCTATATAAAAGGTGAAGGCTGTGGGTCAAAGTCGACGGAGATGGAATCCTGGATGCGGTATGATGCAGAGCTGTTTGAGGAAGCAATCCACGTTAATGGTTCGAACAGTGCTCAAAGGAAGAATGGATGCACTATAAGAATAAGTTACAGGAATGAGCGAGCGCTGGGGAAATACAAGCAATAGTGAAGACATTGTGGGGTCGATTCCGATTCGGGCCGGAAATCTCTCCGACCGAGCCGGACCCGGAGAGATTTCCGACCGAATCGGACCCGTGCAGTCCGACCGAACGAGTCCGATGCATTCGTATGCCACCGGACACGAGTCGGTCGGACTCCCATTGAACTCAATGGGAGCCGGTCGTACAACACGTACGCGGGCTCCCATTGCCTCAATGGGTGCGAGGCGAACAAGGGCGCCCCGACAGCGAGTACGCCGCGAGCGCGCCGCGGCGTACACGCACAGGTAGGGGGACCCATGGGTCCCCCTGTGTGCGCCTCGCACGGGTACGCGTACAGGGGTGTCCGACACGGACCCCCAAAGTACGGCTCCGACAGCGAGTTCGAGTCGGACGGCGCGAGTCGGTCGGAGCGGTCGAGGTGCGCATCGTACTTACCCGGCCGGAAAACGTCTCCATTGCGCGGTGCGAATCGGGTCCGAGCGAGTCGGTCGGAGCGGTACGATCCGGGTACGAGTCGGTCGGAGCGGTCGGGTCGCCCGGACGAGTCGGTCGGCGAGTCGCATCGTACTCGCTCGGCCGGACCCGCGTACGATTCGGTCGGGTAAAAGGGCTCCGAATCGGATCCGGTAAAGCCGAATCCTATTCGGAGCCCTACCGGCCGAGATCGGAATCGGCCCCTGTGTGTGCTAAGAAAAGCAACCGGGTACATACCCTTGAGTCGAAATAGGTAGTTACGATATCACAAGAGAAACACCATAGTAGGTTTTTCAGACACATCAGAAGACTCATCGGATAACTCCAACCAAAGTGAAACAGTACATCCACCAACAAACGTAATCAGACTTTTTTAGGGAGAGGCCGAGGACAATCAACTACGCAGAGCAGAGGACGACAACAATGATGGTACAGTACACCGGGAGACCGCCAAACACGACAGAAGTACTAACAATGGTAATATGCACTAACAACATCAGTACTATGGAAACCACACAGACTGTACCTATTTTCAACTTGTCTACACATTTTCTTTCTGAAAGTGAGGTGTCCCTATTGAGTAAAGGTCTCTCATTCGTCCCTACACTCGTCCCAATTTTTGAGAACTTGAAACTGGGCTATTACTCTTTTTCCACAAAATTCGGTTGCAATTCTTTTTCCAAAATAGCCCAAACACTACACTACGCCCCCGTCAACCTTCTCTCCCCCACGTGGCTGCCTCCCAGAGAGATACATACCTTTGAGAAATTGGTCCTCAAAGAAATAAGTAGACTGCAACACACACCTACCTTTATTCCATACAACCTACCACTACAAGAAAAACAGGCCCTGGCTAGCCTAAATGCAAATCACAACGTAGTCATTAAACCAGCTGATAAAGACGGAGGGATTGTGGTACAGGATATTGACCCTTACAAAGCAGAGATCTTAAGGCAACTTTCCAATACCAACCATTATCAGAAACTGACTACAGACCCAACACACGAAATTCGAAACATTATCTTAAACATCACGGAAGAAGGCAAAACCGCAGGCTACCTAACCCAAATGAATTCTTGTTTCTCAACACCAAATCACCCACGACACCTGTTATTTACACTGTTCCCAAATTCCATAAGAACACTGAGACTCCCCCGGGACACCCTATCAATTCTGGATGTGGTTTCATTTTGGAACCCCTCGGACAGTACGTTGATTTTTTTATAAGACTTTGTACCAAAGACTCGCTGTTATGCCAGGGACAGCATGGATCTTATAAACCAAGTTGAACATCATCCATTTAACCCAGAAACAGATATTCTCTGCAACTTGGACGTTGAATCACTCTACACAAACATTCCCCAAACGGAAGGTCTGGCAGCCATCAAGAATATACTGAACTGCATGACACACCCACACACTGTTCCGACTTCCTTTATCCTACAGTTACTAACCCTATGCCTGACTCGTAATTTTTTCTTCTTCAATAACCAATTCTACCAACAGGTCAATGGGTGCCGTTTTTGCCCCACATTTTGCGATACGCTACATGGATGACCTTGAGACCAACAAAATACTGAACCCCATTAACCCTTACCTAGACAATATATCAACTTGGAAATGCTATATCGATTATATTTTCCTAATTTGGCATGGTGAACAGGCATGTTGAACTTTTAAGAATGGCTCAATACTAACAGCAATGGGTTAATATTCACATTAACACACAGCAAGATGGAGATTGCCTTTCTAGACCTAATGATAAGACACACAGAGGGAGAACTATTTACTTCACTCTATAGGTAACCCACAGAAAGAAATACCTCTTTGGTAGCCACCATCCACGCCTTACGAGACTCACTCCCATTCTCACAATTTCTCCGCATCAGGAGAAACTGTTTATTTAACGAGGATTCGTTTTGTGAAGCCAACATTTTGGCGGACAAATTATTGTCCAGAGGATACCCGCGTAAACTAGTTCGCAGATCAATCAAGAGAGCTTGGAACTAGTTCGCAGATCAATCAAGAGAGCTTGGTATTGCCCACGAGACAGCCTCCTTACACCAAAAACAAAAAAAATACCAATAACCGCTTAGTCTGCATGACAACTTTCTCACCTATATCCAACAAAGTGAAGAAAAGCATCCTAAAACATTGGTCAATGCTAAATGCTGGTGATTTCAATCTGGTACGCCCCCTTTTTGAATTTTGCAAAAACAAGAACACCCACCAACCACGCACGCAACCTGGGGTTCATCCTGGACTCAACACTATCAATGACCCAGCAAGTCAACGCCGTCTCCTCCTCCTGCTTCAACACCCTCCGCATGCTTCGCAAGATCTACAGATGGATCCCCACCGGAACCAGAAGAACGGTCACCCAAGCCCTCGTCAGCAGCAGGCTGGACTACGGCAACGCCCTCTACGCGGGAACCACGGCCAAACTCCAGAGAAGACTTCAACGCATACAGAACGCCTCTGCACGCCTCATCCTCGACATCCCCCGCCACAGCCACATCACTGCCCACCTGAGAGACCTGCACTGGCTCCCCGTCAACAAGAGGATCACCTTCAAGCTCCTCACCCACGCTCACAAAGCACTCCACAACACCGGACCAACATACCTCAACAAACGACTCACCTTCTACACCCCGAACCACCAGCTTCGCTGACCTCGCGCTCGCCACCGTTCCACGCATCCACCGAATGACCACCGGCGGCAGATCATTCTCCCACCTCGCCGCCAAGACATGGAACACTCTCCGCATCCACCTGCAACAGACCCAGGACCTGCTGACCTTCAGGAGACTTCTCAAGACCTGGCTGTTCGAGCAGTAGCAGCACCCCCCCCCCCACCCCCTCAGCGCCTTGAGACCCTCACGGGTGAGTAATGCGCTCTACAAATGAATGATTGATTGATTGAAAGATCATCTGGTCAGATCTAGTCTCTCCTCCAAAAAAACAACACAAACACTTGATGATCTAAGGGCACTTCCCACTTTAACTGGCCATTCAAAATGTGGCAACTGTGTTGCATGTCAGTTTACTATTGAAAGCAAGGAATTTGTGTTAGATGCCATTAGAATTTCTCTAGAAAACTTTTCTAACTGTAACACTTCCAATCTGATTTATGCCATCTTGTGTCCGTGCAACTTGATCTACATTGGCAAAACGATAAAAAAACTAAGGATTCACATCTGTCAACATCGAAGCAGTCTCCGCTGCAAGGTTCCAAATGCTCCGCTTGTGGATCACTTCTCTCTAAAGGGACACAAAGAGGACAACATTCTCTGGCAAGTCATCAATGTGGTCAAACCACCACCCAGAGGTGCAGACATCAAGAAAATCCTTAATAATGAGGAACTAAAGTGGATTCTTCGGACCAAGAGCCTATGCACAGTTCAAAACCGGATGGAGGACTGGACCACTCTCATATAGTTTCTAATGAACTCTCAAAAATGAGACTGAATCAGAGCAACCGGTGCATATACGTAAATATAAATTACTGCACATTATGCTTTTTACAGTTTTTACAGTATGTACTTGCACACAGGAATCATGAATGTGACAGAAGCCTAAGCCTCTGCGCTCCAGTAGGCTCACTGTTTCATTGCAAATTTCATAATTGTATTGACGCTGCTCTCAATGGTAAATGATTGTTGGTAATATTTAATTGGTCTCCCACCACGATATGTTCCTTTCTAAATATCTATACAGCAGCTTTTCCAATATGGCCTTAACACTATACTTGTCTCTATTTGCACACGCCTTAATTACTGCAAATCTTTAAGTAACATGTTTCTACCGATGCTGTTCTAAAATGGTGTATGACTATTTGAAATATTCCGCTGTTACAGTACTATTTTTCCTTTTCAACCTCGATAAGCACCATTAATGCGTCATCACGTTAGCTGTTCAAAAATAATGTATGACTATTTGTAACATTGCACTGATACAGTACTATTTTTCTATTCTTCGTTTTCCCTTTCAACCTTGATATGCATCTATACACCAGCTCTCTGAACACTCTGTTACAATATGGCTGCCGCTTTTCACCTGTTTCCCTTCCCATTAAGTGGATACACCGTCACTGCTTCATTACGTAAGTTTCACAGGAACTTTCTCCTCTTAAATTAGATTCCGCACTCGCCTTCTCGCTGTTCACAGCAGCTGAACGCTGCAACCTTCCCCCAAGGCTGCTCACACCTACAGTAAGATTCACTGCGCACGCAGGGACACTAGCCACGCTGGCGGGAATCCGTTTTTAACATCCTGCACTTATTCCTGCAGCGATATCTCCATTGTTTGAAGCTTCAATTTCCTCAACAGGACTGCAAAAAAATTGCTTCACTCCTTGATCGTAACTACTTATTTCGACTCAAGGGTATGTACCTGGTTGCTTTTCCTAGCACACACAATGTCCTCACTATAGCTTGTATTTCCCCAGCGCTCGCTCATTCGTGTAACTTATTCCTACAGTGCATCCATTCTTCCTTTGAGCACTGTTTGAACCATTAACTGGATTGCTTCCTCAAACTGCTCTGCATCATACCGCATCCAGGATTCCATCTCCGTTGACTTTGAGCCACAGCCTTCGCCTTTTACGTAGGCCCTTGGTAAACAATTCACCATTGTATCACATTTATTAATTGCTGAGTCCAAAATTCGAGCTTCTCAGCTAAATCAGTGCATGTATTCCTCAACTTAAGCAACAATCACTGGTTGGTACGATCATCCCAAATGCCACTTGTTGGAAATGGGGGTCTCTAGTTGGCAATGGCTGGCGCCACTGTCCAAATAGGGACCCTTCTCCCCAAGTCAGGGCAAGTGGGCTACCCCCTTTGATAACCCCTGCTCAACCCTGTGGTAACGTAGCACGAGCAGCTACGCCTATCTCAGAGGCAGTGTGTGAAGCATTTATGACCATGCACAATAAGGCAGTAACGACACCACAAAAGGACACAACTCAAGTAGGTATAGAAAAAAATAGTATCTTTATCTAAGGTTTGGTTCGAGACTCTCAGAAGCGTTTTAACCAGTCATCAGGCATGTAAATCATTAGGGACTTAAAAAAGGCAATACGTGTTCACCAGGACGTGGCACTGACTGAGTTCAAGGCCTGGGTCTACGTGACCCGTTGCGCACCCGATACCTGCCGTTGGACGGGGACCCAGCACGTAGCTTCTCGAAGAAGCGGAAACGGTGACAGGCGGACTCCCAGCGACCACAGTTCTCGATGGCAGTGGTCCGCAAAGTGCACTCACAACGATTCGGGCACTCCGGGACAGGCGGGCCCTCAGCGGCAGCAGCACGCGGCTGCGGCGGCCCGGGCTGGTGGTGGCGATGACTCTCGTCGTGCAGCTCCGTGGTGGGCTCGCGGCGGCAGCAGCGCTCTCCTAGCTGCGGCGGCTCACAGGACGATTCACGATGGTGCAAGGTTGACAAAGACGTGGGCACTCAGCGGCAGCAGCTCTCTCTTAGCTGCGGCGGCCCACAGGACAAATCCCAATTATGCAAAGTTAGCAAGGGTGCGAGCACGCCGCGGCGGCAGCTCTCTCTTAGCTGCGGCGGCTCACAGGACAAATTATGAGGATGCAAAGTTAACCAGGGAGCGAGCACTCAGCGGCGGCAGCTCTCTCTTAGCTGCGGTGGCTCACAGGCCAAATCACGATGATGCACAGTTAGCAAGGGTGCGAGCACTCAGCGGCGGCAGCTCTCTCTTAGCTGCGGCGGCTCACAGGTCAAATCACGATGAAGCACAGTTAGCAAGGGTGCGAGCACTCCGCGGCAGCAACTCTCTCTTAGCTGCGGCGGCTCACAGGACAATTCACGAGGATGCACAGTTAGCAGGGGTGCGAGCACTCAGCGGCGGCAGCTCTCTCTTAGCTGCGGTGGCTCACAGGTCAAATCACGATGATGCACAGTTAGCAAGGGTGCGAGCACTCAGCGGCGGCAGCTCTCTCTTAGCTGCGGCGGCCCACAGGACAAATCACGGTGATGCCAAGTTAGCAACGGTGCGAGCACTCAGCGGCGGCAGCTCTCTCTTAGCTGCGGCGGCTCAAAGGACAATCCACGATGTGGCACAATTAACACGAGTGCGGGCATCCAGCGGCGGCAGCTCTCTTAGCTGCGGCGGCCCACACAGTCTCAGTGCAGGTTCTGCAGATTCAAATTAAGGCGGACACTCAGCGGCGGCAGCTCTCTCTTAGCTGCGGCAGCCCACACAGTTTCAGCGCAGGTTCTGCAGATTCAAATTAAGGCGGGCACTCAGCGGCGGCAGCTCTCTTAGCTGCGGCGGCCCACACACAGAGTTCACAAAGGTTACCAGTCCGTGTTCCTTACAGTAGAACTAGAGGTTCCGGATTACTCGACGGAGGCCTCACCTGCAAGTAGAATTCCTAGCGAAGGAATTCGGGCGGCTGATGGGGTGAAGTCTAATGTCCCTGAGACTTCAGCAGGAGGCGCTCTCAATTCAGGCCCTTGGGTAGTTTCTTCAGCAACTTGGTGAAAGTTTCAAAGTCCTTTCCTCTGTCCGCTCGGACAGAGTTTCGTCATGACATCCAGAAGGAACACACCTGAAACAGGTTTCAGCGCAGCGCTTTATACCTAGAAAGTCTTTGTTCTCTGCAGTCACAAATCACTGCATCCAGTCAGAACCAGTTCGGTGGGGTCGGGGAGCACTTGGTTTACAAGGCGACATCCTGCCCTTTGGGAATCTGGGGGTCTGCTATCAGACGCCCAGTGGGAGATGGAGCCATCATTCACCTTGCCAGGCACGGCCCTGCTCGGATCAAAGAGTCACCCCTCCCCATACTCTAAATGCCGATCTCTCTCTCGGCCAGGTCTGACCCAGCTGGCCCTGCTGCTCCAAAACCAGACGGCCAATACACACGCTAGCAAAAGCCTACAGGAAAGCTTCAGACCAGAAAATACCTCGTTTCTAGTAGAGGCATTTTCGAACACGGGCTACGCTAATAATCCTTACTAAAAGATGCATCTCCATGTTCTGAGCTTACACATATCAAATTCGACGTTCCTATCAGGTTCCTGGGGGCAGGGAGGATTAAGGCATGCAATACTCAGCCTGCACATTCTGGCCTATGAGAACGGGTGGCCTCGCAATAGTGAACAGTGAAATGGAGGGTAACTCGCTATTAGAACATGCTACACAGACATACTTTCAAAGCTGCTTCGGTGGGTAGCGCAAATCAGCGCTGCCGGCCCACCAGCAGTATTTGGTCTATCAGCCCTGGGCACATGCAGTGCACTGATACTAGGGATTGACAGATAAACCAAACGAGCCAATTATGATTATTCCAATTCATACAGTTATCTTTACACAGGGAGCATTCGTGCTGTGTCACTGATTGGCAGTGGCACAGCGCCCAGAGCATCTAAATCCAGCCAACATAAAAGGTCAGAAGAGAAAAGAGGAAGGGAGACCCGCGCCACTGATGCCAGGTCTAACACCACTGCATGTCTGTGCGAAGCTCACGTCACAATTTGAATACACAACCGTCTATGCAATGCGTTTTTCATCTTCAATGCATGCCTCACATCCGTTCTCAATGCATGCTGATTAAATGAATACTGACTGCTAAGCTTTAAGCTTTACTCTCACTATTAGCAAACAAACAGGGATCTTCCTTTTTCTAATAAATACATTCTCATGGTTACTCCCTTTTCTCCTTCCCTCCTCCCCCCTCTTCCAATTCTTTCCTCTTTCAGATTCCAACAGGCAAAGGGATCGAAACGTCTTGGACCTTTTTTCACTTAGACACAACCTTGTACTTTTCATTAGTATGTGCTAGTGTGCTCTAGTGTAATATTTTTGCTGGCCTAATTACTGCATTGTTTTTTGGCCACGCTTCTTGTAATGCCTGAGTTCCTTTCTTGCTAATGTTGTACATGTTCCCACTTGTATTGTGTTTTTAATTCCTTACATTAAAACGATGTTGTCCAGTTGGACACTTAAATATAGACATCATTGCATTACAATGATGTCTATATTTAAGTGCATGACCCAATTTTGCAAACCACTTGGCTTTAGCTTATGCTCATGTGGAAGATACACATTGTTTAGTCAACCCATTTAAGGAGGAATTATTCCACTTACAACAAGCACCTTAAGGTACCTAAACTGCTTTAATTTAAAAGAGAGTATACCTGCACTGCTCAGCGCTGGTGCAATACTTGTAATTGGAGAGTACCAGTACTAGTAGCAACAAGTATTATGGGATAGTGAGTACAAACACTTTAGCATTTCCATTTAAAGGGAAAATATAAATGTTTTACAGGAACAGCGGTCCCTAACATGGAAGCAATTTTTTTAAATATATATATATTTTAAAAATTGCTTCCTTGTTAGGGACCGCTGTTCCTGTAAAACATTTGTATTTTAGCTGCCCTCATATCCAAAATAAATACACTGGGTCTATCAAAGTTTCCCTTTAAATGGAAATGCTAAAGTGCTTGTACTCACTATCCCATAATACTTGATGCTACTAGTACTGGTACTCTCCAATTACAAGTATTGCACCAGTGCTGAGCAGTGCAGGTATACTCTCTTTTAAATTAAAGCAGTTTAGGTACCTTAAGGTGCTTGTTGTAAGTGGAATTATTCCTCCTTAAATGGGTTGACTAAACAATGTGTATCTTCCACATGAGCATAAGTTAAAGCCAAGTGATTTGCAAAATTGGGTCATGCATTTTTGGCTGCTTCAGTGCTCCTTTAGTGTTTTTCGGCCTGCTCTAAGCAAGCACACCTCTGCAGCATATTTCTAAATGTATCAGGCTGTACGAATGTGCCAGCCGTGCACAACAGCAAAATAAAGCCACCCCCATCACATTCCTGCCCAGGCAGCTCCTACCGGGGCCCATCTAGCAGCTCCTCTTAGCTACAGATTCGACAGGCCATGCTTCGAAACCAGTTAAGGTCAGCGCTGCTAATCGGATACAACAACTGCAAAACACATATAGCTGAAAAAAACTTTCTAAAACAGTGTCATGCCCTTTAATGTTTGTGGCCATTTGAAGAGAAGATACGTCGCACTCTGTAGATTATAATTTGGTGGAGATTGTGTAGTGGTGTGAATAATTCTTGTTGTTATGCTATAGGTTATTTGTGAAATGTGTGTGCCCCGGATAAAACTTCAGAGCACTGTAGAGGGAGTAGGAGAAAATAAAAACACGAGAAAAGTTGGGAGAAAGGCGTGAAACTGGTTTAGCCAGTATGTTGTTGATGGGACTTCAAATAACTGTTGACTGGGCAGGAGGTATCGAAGGAGGCAATAAGAGAGGAGTAAGGTGCAGCGTGCTAGATAATGTTTTGCTTTTTATATCTCTAAAGCTACAATGCGGCTGCCTCAGCATGCCAATGGAGAGTAGGAAGAACGCAGTATGTTGTGCAACGTGGGTTGACCATGTGATGCTCTTGTTACCCAAAGACTACTTCAAAGGACTACGAGGTAATAGGAGAAGAAATGAAGGACTCTGCGGTTTGGAATGTAGAATGATAAATGGCTAGCTTAGAGAGAAAAGTGATGCTAGAGCATTTGTGTAAATTGGATGCTGTGAGTTAAACAAAACTGCTCTCTCAAATTCAATCCAGTTGATATATGAGATGGAACCTTCTATTTCAATTTGTATGTGTTAACAAGTCCCTGTGGTGCAGAGAAAGTTATTTTAATTCTGCTTCCAAGTGTGTGCTTTTGTCATTGGAGTCTTCCATGTCAAATGCACATGCCGCTTGCTAATAATTGCCACCCTTCACTTTTGGTGAACCGTTATATCTTAATGGTATTTTACTATTGCATGGAAGGGCAGGCGAACAGTAATGCAGGGAAAGAGTTTGTCACTTAACACTAAGGTTCCCTCTTTCTTGAATAAAGGCATCAAGTGTGTTAGCATGCTTAAGTACACAACAAATATTGTCCATAGCTGCCTGGATGCTCTCTGATCATTGACTACCTATATATTTCTTTAGTTTACCCATTTAGTAAACCTGTTTGATGGTTGTATCTGGCATTTGCGTATGTTAGTAATGTTAATTATAGAGCTTTTTCTGTGTATAGAGCGTTGAATATAATTCTTTCCTATTGGCCCCCTCATTTTGCTTTAAATACCCCCCTCATGTTCTTTGAATGCCCTCCCTCCATCTTCTGCATGCGCCCTTTCTCTGAGTGCAGCTTACTCTAAGTCATGTGCATGTTTTCATATACCTCTATTATTGTATTGCGGGAAATTCCCCATACCTGATCAGAAAGATACGAACAAAGGACCCTTTGAGGACATAATTCAAAGAGTTTTAGGAACTGCCCCACTTTAAGCCCTGGGTCGGCGGCACAGCTCAATGAGATTGCACAGGTAAGTGGCATAGCGCTAACAATGAGGGGGAATAGAATGAGACAAGTTGAGCGATAATGGTGTTAGCAGACTTGAGGGAGCATTAGTGTTGAGATATTAGAGGAGGATTTCACAGAAGGCTTGGGAAAGGGGTCTTTTTCCAGTTTGCTCCAGAAGCTGCTTCTTGCCAAGGCACCAACCTTTAGTCTAGTATTTGCTGCAACACAAAGACAACAGCATAGGTCTTGTATAACATTTAGTGCCAGAGTAAGTGGTCATGCTGAAAGACTTTGGAGTGAAGGACATCGGAGTGGTCAAAGTAAGTGACTGTCTCTTTACCAGCCTTCTTACATTTTAAATAGCAGTAGTGGGCCACTTGTCATACTGTGGAGACCCTCGCAGCTCGCCAAACAAGTCATGCTGGAATTGTTTTAACCCTAGGGTGGTTTCTTTGCACGTGTATTGTTTTGTGGTGTTAATCTCGTAAGATCCATTCATTGTACTGTTTAAGAAGCCATATTACTTAATGGGTTTCAACGTCCCAGCTCTGAGACTTCAAGATGGGCGACAGTCTGCTTTTGTAAAGATATTCATCATTGCCAGGTTCAGATTTGTGGTGATTGAAGGTCCAATTACAAGGTCATAGTGGGGACTGATCTTCAAAATCAGTAATTATTTATAGAATTTGGACATGATTGCAGAAGTGCATAGGTGCCCATTGAACATGTTCCCATAATACACATATTGAATAGAAATTAGAATTACGCTTAGAATGTTTCCTGAAGGAGGTTTTTGCATAATTTGAGGGTTGCAACTTTGGCCTGTTTTTTGGGCTGATACTGGTCTGCGTTGGACAGAATTTGGGCTTGGACAGCTTTGGGCTTGGGACGGGTCTCAAAATCTGGCAACACTGGTCGGAAGTCTGGTGCTTGCAGTCGAGAAACTTTCAGCACCGGCAGCATCCTATGGCAGAGGAGGTGCGCGAGCACCGAGAAACGGTAAGGAACATTGTTCCTCCTACTATAACTAATTGCATTTGCAGTTTAACTAGGTCATAGTGACATAAAGAGTCAGTCCCCAGTGCAAGTGCAAGGAAAACGTTTCCGGCAGGAAAACTGGGCGTGGCTCAGTGTTCCGTGTTCAGTGTTTATCACGCTCAACATGTGAAGTCCTCTTGGAGTAAACAGGGACTTCCTTTGTGAGACTCTTAAGGTTTTAAAGTTCTAACAAGTTTTTGAATGAAAAGAACTCTGTGTGAACCAAGAAACAGTTATATCAGAAATCTTACCGATTAAAGGTACAAGAACTACTTATTTGTGTTGAAATACACAGACTGTACTCAGCTGAGGATGATGTAATCCTAGCTCAGGAATAGGGAATATTTAATTAACATTTAACAGACTTTATCTGCAGTAATACAAACTGTGTCTAGAGAATACCATAGTATTCAACTCTGCAGTCCATTGATCAAGTAATCAGCAGGTGTCCTGAATACTGAATATTCTGTTGGGGTGCTCTATTTTTCTTACAGGTGAGAGACATTGTATACAATATCATTGTTGATTGTAGATTGAATATGAAACAAACATAAATAAGGTGTATGCTGCAACAGAAAAATCACAACTAATCACGGACTACATCTGTTTCCAGGTCTCCTTCCCCTCAGTACCGTTCCTAATACCCCACCCTTCATCTAGCCACTCCGATCCTCTGGCCACATTACACAGAGTCGGTGCAGCTGGAAGATGGGCTTTGGGGGTACTGCTCCTGAGGAACCATGTGCCTGTTAAATGTACCTGAAGAATACTACCTGTTTTTGTTCTTATCCTGCTGTAACTGCTAATGTCAATAGTTGAAAAACCCAATAAAAATTGTTTAACAACAACAGAGAAAACAATTCCCTGAATCTGAATGCTCGCTGGACTTACAACTGTAGGGAATGGGATGCTGATAATGCAAACGGATGCTTGTTTCCGGTCCAGGGAGGACCTGGCCTGGCAGTTCGGTCTGGACTGTTTCCATGGGGCACAGGGTCAAGACTGATTTGCATATGGCTGGGTCCAAACTGGGATGGCGTAGTGGGCAAAAGAACGATGGATTTAACCCGGATCTTTTGACTGGGGGAGAATGTTTGCATTGTCAGCATTCCGTCCATCATTTGTTTGCTGTAACACTTTTCGCCCTAAGTGGGATGGGTATGCCCAGACCTGGGTCCCTTACTCACTGTGCCACTGGATTCAAGCTAGCCTGGCTGAAGAAGGGTGACATACTCTGAAACCGGTCCCAGGTTGCTTGTTTCTGGTCCAGGGAGGACCTGGCCTGGCAGTTCGGTCTGGACTGGTCCCATGGGGCACAGGGTCAAGACTGATTTGCATATGGCTGGGTCCAAACTGGGGTGGCGTAGTGGGCAAAAGAACGATGGATTTAACCCAGATCTTTTGACTGGGGGAGAATGTTTGCATTGTCAGCATTCCGTCCATCATTTGTTTGCTGTAACACTTTTCGCCCTAAGTGGGATGGGTATGCCCAGACGTGGGTCCCTTGCTCACTGTGCCACTGGATTCAAGCTAGCCTGGCTGAAGAAGGGTGACATACCCTGAAACCGGTCCCAGGATGCTTGTTTCCGGTCCAGGAGGACCTGGCCTGGCAGTTCGGTCTGGACTGTTCCCATGGGGCACAGGGTCAAGACTGATTTGCATATGGCTGGGTCCAAACTGGGGTGGCGTAGTGGGCAAAAGAACGATGGATTTAACCCAGATCTTTTGACTGGGGGAGAATGTTTGCATTGTCAGCATTCCGTCCATCATTTGTTTGCTGTAACACTTTTCGCCTCTAAGTGGGATGGGTATGCCCAGACGTGGGTCCCTTGCTCACTGTGCCACTGGATTCAAGCTAGCCTGGCTGAAGAAGGGTGACATACCCTGAAACCGGTCCCAGGATGCTTGTTTCCGGTCCAGGGAGGACCTGGCCTGGCAGTTCGGTCTGGACTGTTCCCATGGGGCACAGGGTCAAGACTGATTTGCATATGGCTGGGTCCAAACTGGGGTGGCGTAGTGGGCAAAAGAACGATGGATTTAACCCAGATCTTTTGACTGGGGGAGAATGTTTGCATTGTCAGCATTCCGTCCATCATTTGTTTGCTGTAACACGATAATGCAAACGTAAGCAGGAGAAATTTAGAATTCACGCATCCCTTGTTTTTAATACCAGTGTGGTGTTCTCATCACATGATATTCAACTGTAAGGCAGAGGGGTTTCTGAAGGTCCCTAGAACTCCAGAATATTATATTATATATTTTTTATGTTACTTTATTTTAAAATAGGAAAATATTTATTGAAAACTGCGCTACTGTATGCAGGAGTTTATAACACTACTTGTTGGCCTTCTTGTTGGTAGAATGGCAATGTATTTTCCATTAATTATTAAAAGTGAATAATTCAAATGTTTGTCATCATTCCTGTGAAATATGGGTGTTGAATCTACTACTACTACAAAGAAAATATAATTAGGATGCTAAAACTGAGAAACATTGATTTTTTCCAATTTTTGGTTAGCTATGATATGATATCCCCAGGGGCGACTCTGTTTGAGCAGAGGAGTGTTGCCCACTTAAATGCCCCCCAAAGCCCCAGAGATGAAAAATAAAATTGTATTTTATTACCATTTTATTTTTCATCATCCCGCCCTGAACCGTGTGTCAGGAACGGGGCAGGGCCTGCTGAGTGGCAGCAGGGAGTAGTGGTGGTCAGAGGGCTGCCTGTGCACTGTTTAAAGTGTGCATGTCTCTTTGGCCGGCGGTCTTGTGACTGCCAGCCATCATTGCCACTTTGAACCTCTCAACCCAGCTGTCTTAAGACAACTGGATTGAGAGCAAGTGCATGCCTCCAGTGTGCTGGGGAGCGCCGAGAGAGGCCACTCCCACCAATCATGGCGCTGCTCTCATGCTGGTTAACAGCATGTGAGCAGCGCCAGAATTGGTCGAGGGAGTTTGCTGGGGCCCGCACTGTAGTTCCAGCAGAAGAGGTCCGGAGCGAGGAGGACTGCGTGTCATCTGGATCCAGTAAGTGTTTTTGTTTTCATTTATTATTGTATTTGCTCACGCGCACCCACCCATTTGCCCTGCCTCTCCCCCCCCCTCAGTAGATGCCAGTCGACGGCCTCCACTGGCTATCTCCTGCAAATTAATTTCTCACGCTCTATAACTAAAATACCATTGTCTGTGGTAATCTCTGGGTAATCTTCGGCCTAACAAAGGTACCATCCCCCCACCCATTCGGCGTGGAGCATAGTCTGCACCTGTGCACAGTACTTCTGCTCCTAGCAAAAATGGGGCAAAGCGCACAACCATTAGTGAAATACAGCATAATTTAAGAAAGGTAACTCATGCTTATTAGATATATCAACATTGTCAGGGTCTCAAACAGCTGATCTCCCGAAACCTTTTTGACCGCTCCCCCACCGAACTTCATGGCCCTCCCAGGTGCAGACTCCTGGAACAAGGGCCCCCAAACGGTGTAGGGACATGCTCAGTAGAACTCAGAGAGCTCTTTAATCCTAATGTCGATTTCCTCACCGCTGAACCCATGCTTAGCAAGGACAGTGCCAGGGTTGCAAGCCAGCCCGGGGGAAGCGGCTAATCCTGACCAATGTTCACATTTTCTGCACCCGCCTAACAATTATATTTTAGCAAAACCAGAAAACATTTTAGAATCTCACTATGGGGTTTAGGAGTCCAAAGAGCCTGTAAGAACTCCAATGTGGCTTTTTATCACTTCAAAACACGTCCATTTGTGATTTACTGCAAACACGACGCACGCATCAGTGCCCTAAATCTTAGGACACGCGTCAGAGCTGTGAGTGGGGGTGCGCGAGGGGTGCCACACGGTCGCCCTCCAGTGAAGCAATCACATTTCCCGCGGCACCCGGAGCCCGGCTCAACAGAGGGCTTGTTTAATACACGAATTCCCAGGTGGGCTTCGTCGGTTGATTGAGCGCTGGCGGTTGAGAAATATGAGCTTAGTTCACGCTGTATTTTTGACAAGTTAGGGCTTAATTACTCTGCGTGTTTGACGGATGAGTTTGTAACCGCCTGGTGACTTGTGGAAGGAGATTGTTTACGTGACACTTACTCCTCCGGCTTCAGGCCTAGAGCCGGGCTCAGAAGCCCGTCGCTGCGTCACACTCCACCTTGGTAGGTGCAGTATAGAGGTTAGAGGAGGAACGCAAGGTTGGACGACTGAATGAGGAGTTTCCAAATTAATATGCCAGTTTCCCAAGAAAACAGGCCACTTTCAAAGTCCTAGCACAAATTGACAGCCCTTTAATGTGAAATCTGGTGATGGTCCACGAATGTATAATTACATGTCTTATTCTGCCAGTATTCAACCATCAGGAAGGCAACCTCACACATACACAAATGCCAAACCTTTAACTATTATTAGACACTAAATTTAATGGAAAAGAAACGAGAAAAGCCTGAAGAGTTCGCAGGGAGTGAAACAAAACAAGAGGATGTGAAACGGTAGAGAATTACTTACAAAATCTCATTAGGATCACAAGGAGAAAGCACAAGGCGAACAGCTAGACGTGTAGATATTTTTGATTAGTTCCCAAGGTAGTGATTGCATAGGAGAATTTTCGGTTTTGCAGAATTGAAGCAACTTTTCCTAAGAACTTCAGGAAGAGAGTTCCGCAGAATCGGGACACACTTTAAAAAGAATGTGATGCAGCAGGGTGAAAACGGAATCTCTTTGTTTCCAGTCTTGGGTTATGTTTTTTAGTTTCTTCTTTCCACCACAGATGGGAGTTAAGTTGAATATGTAAGGCAGTGGTGCTGGAGCAATTTCTGGTGTGGCAATGCTTGTGAAAAATGCAAGCATTTCACATACAACACGTATAGCAAATGAGCCATGGATAGTCAGGAAGAGCGTGGTAAAGGTGTGGTATGTAACCAGTGGGTGCATTTGGAGTACACTTTTTCAAATATATTACTAAAGCATGGTGTGGTAGCACACTGTTATATACATACAGCACATTTTATTTGAAATAGCCACAAAATTCACGCTGGCGTTCACTAGTACTGATGAACTATATAGTGCACAAACGATAATGTGTGGAAATCAGGTTAATGTAAATATGAATTATTTTCACATCAATAAGTAAAGTGTCTAGATTGTTTTGATCCTATTAAATCTTTGTTTCAATCACACTTCATAATTACAAAAAATTGCTTCATTTGTGCTTTCCTAAATGCTGATATGTTTTGAAATTTTTATACAATTCATTTATAGGTATTTAAATTTTGTTGCGTGTTAGAAAACAACTGATATCCTACAGCTTTTGCTTTCACATTCCCTGTACCCCAACAAGATTGTCAGATAGTTCACTTTACAAAATCCTCTAACTTTGCTGTCTGAGAATGAAAAGTAAACAACAATCTCCATGTTAAAAGAATAAGCAGCACTTTGTCGAAGACGGAGTCTGACATTTGAACACACAGCTAATGTGACAAGATAAAAACAAAAATGAAAGGCCTCTTAATTGCTCATTCACCTTCTGAACTTCAGCATAGTTACTTTAGGGCTGCTGTAGCATCCCCAGCACCCTGACGTCTATGCCTATGGTATAAGGTGAACTGTCTAGAAGATGATGCATAACAATGTAAATTAAATGAGTTTTCTTCCGTCTTCCCACATATTAGTCTTGCAGCAGAATCTAGCACAGCACTGACAGGTGATACGTTTATTTTTTGGAGACCTATCAGTGCTGCATTTACACAATCCAAGTTCATTAATTAACAACATTCAGCTGTCCAGAGGGTGTACCAGACGGACAATAGGAAGCAATGACAATGTGCCCAAACCTCCATCTGATCATGGAGAGACCATACAAGTTCATAACCTTATTGCTGAGTTCAGTAAATAAGACCTCTGCGTGTAAGTCTATGGTAAGTTCTGCCTGACAAACACCAAACAATATAATAACTAATCATGTCACACAACGGGCATGTCAATGGCGGTGAGCCCACATGAGGAAGACATGGGACAGGTAGAGGTTACTGGCTCACAACCACAGCAATTGATGGATTTAGTTCCTGCTGTCCCAGGATCTAACTTTGCATGGATGCGTAAAGTGGGGCTTTCACAACCGTTTTGCAATTTGACTCTCAGTGCTAGCAAGGGCCAGTAGTCACAGACTTATCATGGACCTTAATGTGGGCTTAATGTGTATCATGAATCAATACACCTTGCAAAAGTTCCTACATGTAACACCCCACAACAGTACAATAACATATGTAATATATTTATTCACCACAATTACTTTATTATTCAGAAGCTTTAAAATACTTATACAGAAGCCATAAAACACTAATACTGGTTCCACAGGTGTAGACAGATAGATATTTATTTATTGCATGGTTAATAAAAATCTTTACAAGACAAACCAGCATAGAATAAAAACGACACAGGTTCACGGTGCAACCAGATATAAGAAGCCTAAAACAGAAAACTTCATTAAGACTCACATTTGCTGTCAAACACAAATTGGTCTAGAAATTGCCAATGTGACAAGTCTTTGTAGACTGTTTTCATCCTAAACAAATCAAATTATTATGGGCATTTTATAACTGGTAAAAACGAAATATAGTATAGAGCTGGCATGGGAAAGTGAGCACACCTGAGAGAAACAGTTAAAATCACACAAAAAAAACATTGCCATAATGAAAGATCACCCTGGGCAACATTAAAAAGGGAAAGTACATCTAGTGGAAGACCGGGATTGCATCACCTTCAACCTTCATTCTCAAGAGGCCTAAGCATATGCAAGAATATGGCCATGAATTTAACTAATCTAACATCTTACGGTTCCACAGGTGTGACGCTTTATGCTTACACTGGCCTTTGCCAAATAATTCAGTTCAACATCAACTGCTCACTCATGTTCCCCACCCTTTCTGTTGCACCCCCTGGCTAATATTTACTGGCAATGTATATGTGTGCAGGTCATATTCATCCCTGTTTGTTCTCAGAAGTCTATCTAGTTTGGACCTCGCTGTTTTGCGATCTCTCACATATTTGAGTGGCAGTGGTGGTCCAAATTATGGCCTCACCCCATTGGGGTATCTCACGGTTGCAAAATGCTCCCAAGTGGCACATCACAATCTTACATGGAGCTGTGTTGCAGCCGGACGCCCAGCATTTTGATGAAATTTTGCAACTGCGTTGGAGGATTTGTGTCGCAGACCCTCTTCTGGTCTGCTGGGAGACTATTGTTGCTCACTCCTGCATTCCAGTGGGTACTTGAGTCACAGCAGAGGTAGCTCAAAATTTGCAGTGACTATTTGGTCCTTCTTCTTGATCATGATTCTCACAAGCCTGCAGGTGATTATAATTTGCTGTTGTGTATGCTTGGCAGTCTCTTTTGCAAGCAGTGTTTTAAGACAACAACCTCTAGTCTTCATGTACCACCCCCTGGGTCACTTTGCTAATTAAATGTGTTTCATGACTTCTCACGACACAAGTAAATATCAAAAGACCAAGAAAAATTCATTGTGCTTGTCAGTAAAATGTTAATTCAAAGTGCAGTGATCAAAACAAATAATCAGTTGATCATCAAATCTTTCCATTATGATGATTCACAAAAGCAGTTTTTCAAAATGTAACAAAACACAATCTTAAAATAGAGATCATACACATAATTACATAAAAAGATTAACAATTAGCAAATATAGTGTTATAAGAAAGACCGTAAAGTGTATGGTGTATTGTTTCATCACCAAACCTTGAAAGAAACAATAGGCAATGAGAAGAATTTTAGAAGCAAATTGACCGTACCTCCATCTGGTAATTTCTAGAACTGAAAATTAATCAAATGTGCTTGTGTGGTTTGTCCATACAAAATTTTAAGGGGATATACATATATATGTGTGTGTGTTTGTGTGTGTGTGTGTGTGTGTATATATATTTATATATCAGTTTCCGTAGTTCTGACCAAGTGCTGCCGCTCTCGACACATCAGGTGCCGCAACTTCGCGAAGGAGGACTCGTGTACTGTGCATTTTCACCAACGAATGTTGCGCACTTCAGGGGCAATTGCAAACAAATACTATTCATTACAACACAAAAGATTCCAAAAACTGACAGAATCGTTTCGGGCCCCTGGCCTTTGTCAATGTCAGTGTTTTCATAGTCATCACCCACTTTAAATACAAAATGTAGCATGATTGGGCGGCAGTGTCACAGCATGAAAACCAATGATGGAGCCAAAAGTACATCGGTGTAACACTTGCAACTGGGGCGGCCATATTAAGCTAGTATAATAATGCAACACAATGGATCATTTCATCGTGTTTTATAAATAAAAGGTCCAAAAGAATATGCATTACTATTACAAATACATTAAAAAATCTATACATATTCAATTCAATAAATACATAAATGCTCAGTCTAAGAATATTGGTTCATGATTAGAATGACCATGCAGCGGAGATGCCGACTTGTAACAGGCATGTTCGTAATAACAGCCAGCCGCCCTATATTTTGTAGCACACTTTCTCCCAGGGAACCTATTTGATGATTGACAGATTCGCCAGATGGCAACCACAGATTGCATTACCAATGTATGCCTAAAAGGTCCTGTATGGGATAATTATCTGGTCTGAAAAGGATGTTTAGAAGTATGCAATCAAGCCCTGAATGGACCTAGGTTCCCTGGGAAAACTCATACCAAGGTATCCATGCCTGACCATAAAGTGACTAAGTGCAATGCAAATAAAATTCATCATTAAAAGTGCTGAAAAAGTGACTATGCTTTAAACAGTGTGTAACTACCCAATGTGTGTCCACAACTCCTCATCGCTGTTGAGTCCACATGGAGCTCTAATTCTCATTTCTATGATGTAACTGGACTCTAGTTGTCTCAGTGCCCTGACTCTGTCCCCTCTCTCATTGCTAGGAACTTTATCTACGCAAAAAAAGCGCAATAGCTTGCTGTCACTATTGTGCTCAATGGAAAAGGGTTTGGCCACTGGGTACATTCTGTCTTTGTTTGTTATGGCGGCATAGCCTCCAGCACTCTTCTCTTTGTATCTCCTGTTGCAGGGGCACACCAGAATGTAGATTACAGAGCTTGAATTTCAATTGAGGAGCTTTGTGATCTGGTTTGTATGTTTCCTAACGGGAACCTCATATTCCTTTATCTTGCTACTACCTCTGCATGCCTTACATATAGTACATAGGAAAAACCAGGTAATCTTTGGTTTCTCTATTACCTTTTCAGTGTAATGACTGTGTACTAGTAGATCTTTCAGAGATCAACTCTTTCTATGTGTGATATTTGATGCTGGAGAAAGTGTAGGACCAATCGTGGGATCTGTTGCAAAATATTCCAGTGTTGTTTGACCACTTCGCAGACTTCCTTAGGCTCTGCTGAAAAATTCAAAATTAATCTGGTCACAGAATTATCTTCTTTCTTTTTCTATTTGGGGATTAATAATTACTGTCTATCCATTGTCTGTACCTTCTTAGCCGCTTCTTTCAAGACATTCTTGGAATACCACCTGTTCTCAAACTGACCAGGGCCTCCCTCTCGGCTTGTATGCAAGTCTGCGTTGTGGAACAATTCCGCTTAAGGCATAATAGTTCCCCATAGGGGATATTATTAACAAAGCTCCGTAGGTGCTGACTTATGGCATGCATTATCGAATTTCCGGCTGATGGTTTTCAATACAGCCTTGTTTGAAATCAATTGTCTTTTACATACACTAATAGATCTAGAAAGGATACTTGTGTGTCACTGATGTGGCTAGTAAACTGAAGATTTAATATGTTGTCATTCAAGGTTTCAACATTACTCTCAGCTTCTTCTCGAGACTCCCTTCAGACAATGAACTGATCGTTTATGTATCTAGCCTACAGAGCCACTTTGTCCACCCAGCAGTCATTGGGACCCAGCCAGGCCACTGTCTTCTCCCACCAGCCCATAAATAAATTAGCTTAGCTGGGGCCAAAGCACGTGCCCATCACTGTCCCTTGCCTTTGTCGGTACAACTGCCCCCAGAACAGAAAGATATTAATATTCAGGCAGAAGGAGATTATTAGTAATATCATTATATTATGCTCCTGGCATTTCAATGATTTCCCATTAAGGAAAGATTCTACTGCCTGAAGGCCGTGTTGTTGTGATATACACATACAAAGACTTGTGATGTTGAGGATTACAAGTAGGAAACTATCTTCTGACATTATGCCTTGGATAATTCTCATAAAATCAGTGGTATCTTTCACATAAGAACTTAGATCCTTAACAAAAGGAACAAGCATTGGAAACGCAATAGGGCTCACATTTTTTTGAGTCAGCGCCATTGGCATTCTAAATGGTAATGTCTTTTACCTAGCAAGGAAGGGAGCAGTAGAGAGACACTTGGGTAAGGGGCTTATGCCTGGAATGCAAAAGAGAGGAGTAGGGAGGAAGACAGAGGTAGGGAGAAACAGCGAGATAGGGAGAAAGAGATGAGAATTTCTTTCTAAAAAGAATTGTTGGCTGTGGAACATGAGACATGCAGTGAGAGAGAGCTTGAGAGTATGCTCATTCGAGAACGCGGCCTACGTTTTCAGTGGCAAGGCCCTATGATGTATATCTGTGCAGGTACACAGAAATACCGCTGCCTTGTGATTCTATCCCAGTGGTTTACAGGGAGTATGTTGTACTAATGTGGTTTGTCAAGCTTGGGGCTGCTGGGGTTGATGTGCGACTCCACAGTTTATGGCTGGTCAGCATGCTCAACATTAAGCGCACCTAACATTTAACTGGTGGCTTTGCTAATCCTGAAAGTTAGGGAACCTAATTAGAAGTTGGCTCGTCAGCACCAGAACTGGACCCTGACGGATCGTCTATCTTCGACTCTGAACATGCATTACATTCATAAAGCTGACAGAGACATCATTTATTATAGCAGTTATATGTCCATAACCCACAGCTCTCTCATACACAGCAGTACAGCATTCTGAATGTGTGATATGGAAGTTATCAGGACGGTGTCCCGTCATATGGTGCAGATGTTGAAGACAGTTTATGTCACTGACCGCTAGTGAATTCAAGCCAGCCCTACATACATTCAGTTTCAGATTTGGGTGTTTTAATGTTGCACAACCTTGTGCATGCGTGTGCTTATGTGTGTGTGTGTGTGTGTGTGTGCGCGTGCTTGTGTGTAAAAATGTGCAACTGTACAGAAAACAAACTGTGCAAAAGCGTGTACAAACTTACAGCCTTGGCAAGTTTGCATGTGTGTGCATACATCAGCATCTGTATCTGAGCGTGAAAGTGAATGTGTGTGCACACAGATGTGGACACGCACAAGTAGTATTGTTGGCTTATGGTTAAAACCTCAAAACTGTTGTGGTTCACACGCAGTGCCAGTCATAATCCACATTCTACACCAAGAGCACATGCACCAAATATTTAACACCCAGCATGTCATGGACCAGGGTAAGGGATGCATAGCTAATGACGGTACAAGAACACCATTT
Source organism: Calotriton arnoldi (assembly GCA_963921515.1). Lineage (NCBI taxonomy): Eukaryota > Metazoa > Chordata > Amphibia > Caudata > Salamandridae > Calotriton > Calotriton arnoldi. Next base: position 259,809 of record CAWUFW010016217.1, on the reverse strand, counting down.
GTGACACCATCACAAGCAACAGTGGCAAACTCTGCTCATCCCTGGTCATTAACACAGGGCATACACATCTACAAAGGGTAACATAACCTGTACCATGTACACATGTTATATCTGTGCTTTACAAGAGCTCCAGCAGCAGAGACTGGCATCAACTGCGACACATCACATATTCCTTGTAACGCACTGGTCCCTATGTCTAGTCTGAAACCCTTGTTACCATACCAACCAACACCCTTACTGCTGTTAAAGCTAAAATGCAATCCTTTGAACAATCTATGCCAACAGTGTGCATCAATAGGCTCTAGGCTGCCCTCCTTATAAGTGCTAAGTTTCAGATCCAGAAACAGAACACTTTCGGCCAAACACGGAACATGTATTGTATAAAGTGCTATGCTAAACTACACAATAACAGTTTGCAGCACATCTCAAGCACAATAGGAGTTTACATTCAAGTCTAAAGCCCTGATTACAAGTGCCCTGGGTGGGATGAGTTGAGGTATTTAAGGCAGAGTACATACGATTACCCTTGGATGAGGTATTTACAGGGTGTGATCAATACCTGCTATCAAAGTTGCACCATGATAAAAGGGCATTAATATGTGGAAGTGGTGCTTTTTGCACCACATTCCACAGGTAATTGCATTTTCCCCCAGTAAATTAAGGCATGAGTAATCTCCAGAGGTTTACCTGTGGAAAAATGTGAGGTGAACGGTAATGACTGCGGTATTCATAATTTCACTATGTGTGTTAGCATGTATTACTGCACATATCAGAGTTTAAAAGGGTACTCCAAATCGGTGCCTAAACCAGGTATGTAGGCTACAGCACACATCACCCAAAGTGTAACTAGTGCAAGTTACACTGAATATTGGTGAAGTTCCACTTCTACAGCTGGCATACTACACAAGGGGCCACGGATGCAACAATAGCCTTCTGCCCTAGACAGCCACCAGAACCCTCCGTCTTCACAAACCATTGGAACCTCTTGTCTTTGAAAAATGCACTTTGCAAGACTTCTAACAGTACTGTCGCAATAGAAGCTTCCTGCCTGTTGTGTTGCCAGTTCAAGTTCAGCTAATCGAAACTGCTGACCCCCCCCCTCAGCGCCTTGAGACCCTCACGGGTGAGTAGCGCGCTTAAAACCCCCTGATTGATTGATTGATTGATTGAAGTTCTCCAACAGTTTTACAAGGCAACGAAAAGTGGCGGAGCAGGCAGCTGCTAGAGATCCGTTTCCATCATTCCAACCAAATGCTGCGCAAGGGCGGACTCCCATACTGTGCATTTTCACCAAAGAACGTTGCGCACTCCAGGGACAATTTGCAAACAACTACTATTCATTACGACACAAAAGATTCCAAAACTGACAGAAGCGTTTTGGCCCCCTGGCCTTTGTAAATGTCAGTGTTTTCACGTCATCACCTACTTTAAATACAAAATGTAACATGATTGGGTGGCAGTGTCACGGCAAGGAAATCAATGATGGAGCCAAAAATACTTCAGTGTAACACTTGCAATTGTGGGCGGCCATATTAAGCTAGTATAATAAAATAAACACAATGGATCATTTATATCTCATTTCATTGCGTATTATAAATACAAGTTCAAAAGAATAGGCGATACTATTAAAAATACATACAAAATACATAAAAAATATATACATATTCAATTCAATAAATACATAAAAGCTCAGTCTAAGAATATTGGTTCATGATTAGAATGACCATGCGGCGGGGATGCCGACTCATAATATGCTTGTTCGTAATAACAGCCAACCGCCCTAAATTTTATAGCACACTTTCTCCCAGGGAACATATTCAATGATTGACAGATTCGCCAGATGGCAACAACAGATTACATTACCAATGTACGCCTATAAAGCCCTATATGGGCTAATTATGTGGTCTGAAAAGGATGTTCAGAAGTATGCAATCAAGGTAATAGAGAAACCGAAGATAACTGGGTTTTTCCCCATGTACTAAATGTAAGGCGTGCAGAGGTAGCAGCAAGATAAAGAAATATGGGGTCCCAGGTAGGAATCGTGCAAAACAGATCACAAAGCTCCTCAATTGTAATTCAAGCTTTGTAAGCTACTGTCTGGTCTGCCCCTGTGGCAGGAGATACATAGGAAGTATGGTGCATCTAGCAAAGAAAAGAATGCTGGAGCATATGCAGGACATAACAAACAAAGATGGAATGTACTCAGTGGCCAGACATTTTTCTATTGAGCACAATATTGATAGCAAGCTATTGCGCTTTTTTTTGTTCAGCTCAAGTTCCCTGCAATGAGAGAGGAGGGAACAGTCAGCACTGAGACAACTAGAGTCCAGTTACATCATAGAGATGAGAGCCAGAGCTCCATGGGGACTCAAAAGCGATGAGAAGTTGTGGGCACACATTGGGTAGTTGTACACTGTTTAGAGCATAGTCACTTTTTCAGCATTTTTAATCATGAATTGTATTCGTAATGCACTTAGTCACTTCATGGTCAGGCATGGATACCTTGGTAGGAGTCTTCTCAGTGAACCTAGACCCATTCTGATTCTGATTGCATACTTCTGAACATCCTTTTCAGACCAGATACTGAGCCCACTGACAATGACAAAGGCCAAGGGACCAAAACGCGTCTGTCAGTTTTGGAATCTTTTGTGGTGTAATAAATAGTATTTGTTTGAAAATTGTCCCTGGAGTGCGCAACGTTCTTTGGTGAAACGCAACTCAGCGATGCAGCGCGTGCAAGGTAAATAGTTTTATTTATTTATTTACTTACTTGACTCTGTTCTGTCGCATGTCCGCGTCCACTACCCCCCCACCCTGCCCCTCCCCCGCCCCGCAGCACTCCCTATGCGAGCCGCCACTGCGTTTCGCCCTGCTTTGCGTTATTTTTCCATACAAACCAACGCAAATGCCACTTTGCTTTGGGTTGTGAATCCCCTAAAAAGTTTAGCATCGGTTTAGCGTTACAAAGTAATACTGAACCAACGCTAAATATTTGAAAATCTGGTCCCACGTGTGCATTAAGGATACAGGTTTGGTTGTGTGTGATAGAAACCATTAATATCTCACAGGTCGAAAGGAATTCCACTATAATTTGACAACCATGGTTTGCTCTCACCACTGTGCTCCATGCATGAAACTGGCAATATCCATGCTATTTATTTGTTGCTACGCGCGTGTGCTTCAGGTGAGTCTCCTGGGTCAAGACATGGTTAAAAAAACTTCAGTGACAAAACCGGGCCTAAGTGACTGCACCACAGAAGACTGGTGTGTGGCTAAAACCTAGCAAAATAACATTATCATAGGTACATGCAGGTTGAGCGCACAGGGCAAGATACACTACAGTACATCATGAATGAGTACTTCACATCCCAAAAAGGATCTTTAAACAATGTTGATGCAGTCTGAACTTATCATATAGGGGATTATTTATTTAATCTACATCAACTAAACACATGTCCAATCCAATGAAACACACAGGCCCAGATTATGTAAAGCTTTGTGACAGATCAGCATTATTCTTCTAATGCAAATTTGAAGCAAACTCTTTAGGTGGGATTTGCAATCATATGCAATTTGAAATTGGTTTTGGATTATAATCCAAAGTATTAGAAATTGCACAATGCACTGCTTGGCATTACTTTGTGTGAAGGTTGCCTTTCATGGGTGTGTGCATGGACCTTCCCATGCAAACATCCTTTTTTTAATACTGCAAAGATATATCTGAAGGAAGTGACCTGATTAGGGCCACCAGGGTCACTCGCGACCACCTCTCAGCCTTCCATACAAATGATGAGTCGGTCAGACAGTAGAGACCGTAGAGAATACAAACCAAGTATATGTTTGTTCAGATACACTCGAGCGAAGCCCCGTCTGCCCAGACGCATAGGGGTGCTGCAGAGAGGACTGACATCAGCAAACATAGAGAAACATTATGTACATTTCAGAACCAAAGAATACCCGCCCATAATGGAATTTTACTAGCAGGTGCAGCTAAAACAAAGAAGTACAGTAAGATGAGCTTCGACTCTGAGGCCGGGCACACATTATCTCTATGCCAAGGTCGTTCTGTCTGTGCCTACTGCTAGACTAGTGGGAGAAGGGCTCTATCTAGTGGGAAAGGTATGCGCTAATAAGAACAGTGTATTTATTAGCAGAGCAATGCCTAACCTTGGAGAAATGAAACTTTCCACAGCCTTCTTCTCGAGGAGGGAATACGCAGTTAATGGTATGATTCAACTCCTCCATTCTAAGTCCTCTAGGCAGTGCTGCAGCTGTGTCTCTGTTCCCAGTGATAATTTGCCATTTTTAGTCCTCCAGGCAGTGATGCTAGCTGATTCTCTGGTCCCAGTGGTATTTCCTCATTCTTAGTCCTCTAGACAGTGCTGCAGCTGCAGTGTACCATGGAGATTGCTTTTTTTGTCGGAAAACGGCAGCCACAGTAAAAGTAATTACTCTGCTACCTTTCCTTTAAAAACACATGCACAGCAAGGAATTTACATGTATGACTTTACCAGTCCGTTATAATTGGGTTTTCTCGTACAGATGGTCTACTGATTTCCTCGTAGGGCAGTTCAGTTGTAATTCCTCTTTCTAAGTCCTCTAGACAGTGCAGCAACTGCTTCTCTGGTCACAGTGGTAATTCCTCATTCTTAGTTTTCTAGGCAGTGCTGCTGGCTGCTTCTGTGCTCCCAGTGGTAATTCCTCATTCTAAATCCTCTAGACAGTGTTGCTAGCTGTTTCTCTGGTCCAAGTAGTAATTACTTATTCTAAGTCCTCCAGACAGTGCTGCTAGCTGCTACTCTTGTTCCATCTGTAATTCCTCATTCTAAGTCCTCCAGGTAGTGGAGCAGCTGTGTCTCCGGTCACAGTGGTAATTCATCATTCTTAGTCCTCTAGGCAGTGCTGCTAGCTGCTTCTCTGATCCCATCTGTAATTCCTCATTCCAAGTCTTCTAGGCAGTGCTGCTAACTGCTTCTCTGGTCCCAGTGGTAATTCCTCATTCTAAGTCCTCTAGACAGTGCTACTAGCTGCTACTCTGGTCCTGTCTGTACTTTCTCATTCTAAGTCCTCCAGGCAGTATGCAGCTGTGTCTCTGTTCCTACTGGTAATTCCTCATTCACAGTCCTCTAGACAGTGCTGCTAGCTCCTACACTATTCCCGTCAGTAACTCCCCCATTCTAAGTCCTCTAGGCAGTGCTGCAGCTGTGTCTCTGGTCACAGTGCTAATTCCTCATTCTATGTCCTCTAGACAGTGCTACAGGTGCTTTTCTGGTCCCGTCTGTAACTCCCCCATTCTAAGTTCTCTAGGCGGTGATACAACTGTGTCTCTGTTCCCAGTGGTAATTCCTCATTCTTAGTCCCCTAGACAGTGTTGAAGCTGCTTCTCTGGTCCCATCGGTAACACCTCCATTCTTAGTCATCTAGACAGTGTAGCAGCTGTGTCTCTGTTCATACATCCACTTCATTCCAGACCAAAACACATAGGTAAAAGACATTGTCATTTACAATGCCAATAACTCGAACTCTCACAAATGCGAGACCTATTGCATTATAAATGCTTGTTTTTACTTGCCATCAAGTCACTATTGATCCAACTATAAAGAGCACAATGGACAGATGCAAATTGAGGCTGCGGGATCACTTTGAAGAAAAAGATCATGAAAGGCTGCTGCATCTACCTTGACAATTGCAATGGAACAAGCACCACCAACACAGGCATGAGGAAGAACAATGTCAAAAGAAAGCTCACAAATAAGTGATATTTGCCCTGAATGTAATGTTTTACATGCTTCAGAACTATCTACTTTATTTAAAGAAAAAATAATATTTTGATAAAAATTGTACGAGAAGTTAGGATGTTTCTTTAAAAGATAGGAGGCAATCATCAAAAACATGTAAACAAGACATTAAAAAAAACTGTTGAGTCTTACTAAAATCTGCAGCTTGTTTATAGAGGGTTCAAAAACTTTGTTGTATTGTTTGCGGAGGCTATTAACAATTCTCTTATATTGTTTAACTAAATAGAAATGATTGTTTGAAAACATCATTAAATTAATTGCGCCCAAAGTAGTGTTTTTATTTGTTACATTATTAAATTCCAATCAACTGGTATTATCACATTCACTTTACTCAATCACAAACACTTTTTAGTCTTTATTTCAATACACGAATGAAATGTATTTTTCACAGATTTTCTTTTCAATGCTCCTTCATACGATTGAAAAGAGTGACAAATGTTAATAAATAATTTTTCAATATGTCATTTTGTTAATGTTTTCAAACGTCACTATGACAACCCTTTGATAAATAATTAGGTTTTCATACATATCCATGCGGCGTTTCCTCGTCTTCAGGCAACCCATTGCTTTCAACATTTTAAGGAACAGATGTATTTGCATCTGTTTCCCATGTACATTCTTTAATTCTGATGTATTTTAAGTAACACAGTATGACTCCTGTGCAACTGCAATATGCTCAAATGCAGATGCAATTTTATTTATTTTGTCCCTAGAGACAGTACTTATTTATGTATTGTAATGATACACTTGAAGTCATCCCCTAAGCCATTAGGACTTTAATACTTTTGGTCAAAGTTGATGATATTTCAGCATCCTTGGCCTAAGCAGATATACTTGGCCTTTGATCTCCAACAGAAGTACTACAAGGATGATATACTTTTTCCTGTTTTTATTTAACTAACTTCACCATGTCCTCATGAATGTCCATGAGTGAGGCATCCATACCATGCAAAAAGGAACACAGCCGTCTATTTTACCTGGCAGTGACATGGTAGCCTTTAAACACTAAGGCCCAGATTTATAATGGTTTCTGCGCTGCAATGTGAGACACCTAAGTTGCTGTGCTGCGTTGGGTGAATGGCAGAGAGCAGGATATATCCCTTCCTGTATATAATTAGGATTACTATTACAATTTATTCTTATCGTTTTTGTTTACAGTGGCCCCTGAAGAAGGGATTTTATTCCTGAAATGCATTGGGCATCTTCAATGGATTCCTTGACAAAAACATTTATGTTGTTAAATAGGAAATTCTGTAAATACGATTTGGAGAAATCATTTTGTTTCATTCAGAAAATTGTTTGTATTATTATTCTTGAACATTGTTTATTTTTGAACATTGTTTCATCTAAGAATATTGTCATAAGTTGATGATCTTCCACAACAATAAACAGAGGTTAATTGACCTTCATGTGCATCATTTAGTGAATAGCATACTACGAATTGTGATAATTTTGTTGAAAGAACTCTTGTGCTGTGCGGCCAGGCACCAAGTGTAAGTTTACACTTGTTTAATGACTACTAGAGCAGGAAAGTGCCATATCTATTAAGATTCAGCACTATTCTGCTCTTTCCTAGTGCTAGTGCATAATCAGGCTGCCTAGCACCATACACACACCTTTGCAAAGGTGTCTGTGTCATGTCTAGCATGGTGTTGTGTACTGGAAGGGTACCCTTCCACTACAGAATACTATTCTTAGTCTAACTTTCAAACTTTTCTCTCTTCAGGTGAACGCTGTGCAGCACACACATGGAGGGGAAAATTTAGGAGAAATAAAAACATTTCTCCTTTTGATGCCTCAAAGTGGCATTGTTTTTTGGAGCAAAACACTGTCTACTAATTTTAGCAGGTAGAGTTTTGCATCAAAAACCATGGGTAGTTGCATGGGAACGCTCATGAAAGCCTCCTTGACACAAAGTAAAACAAATTTGCAATGTTGTGTCACTTTGAGGCAATTTTTTCAATGCAAAATATGTTTTGCACTGGAAAGTAAAAAAATTAATGTGTACAGGTTTGCATCACTTTTGTGATTCACACCAGGTGCAAAATATTTGTAAATCTGGGCCTCAGTTGCCTCCTTAATATCATCATGTAGAGTTGAAAGTACATCTTTGACAACTTCCAGAGTTCAAAACACCACATACACAAAACTCAGGTACAAATTTCTTGATATCAACACTCACAGTAGAATTCTGGTTGAATCTTCTGGAAGAAGATGAAGTACAATTAGTAGTTTAGGATGATGTCTGTACATGAAGTGCAGTATGACTCAGATGTAAGGAAGTTTTGCCTTCCAAATCATGTGCAGCACATACAATGTATCATCATCTATAACAGGTACAGATTAGGCCACAATGTCAATGCTTTCTTCTTGATTTGAATGTGGATTTTGAAAGTGACATTGCCTAAACATAACAGAAAATGTAAAAAATATAAATAATAGTAACAATGCTTTTGAATGTACTCCAACCAATTATACATTTAAAAAATCTGAAAATAAGTTAACAATTTTCATTACTAAAACAATGAAGTAAGAAACAAAGGTAACAATGGATTTTTAAAAAAAATGTACAGCATGTGTGAGTGTGTGATTGTGAATGTCTTTGAGTGTTTGCATGTGGATGTGATTAAACCAGACTGTGTTTGGAAGAATGATGCAGAAGCAAAGAGTGTGAAAATGACCAAAAATCAGTGTGAGTGGTACAGTGTAAGTAGTACAGTTTGAGTGTGAATAATTCAAGGTGAGTGTGACCGAGTGACTGAACTAGTGTGTGAGAAGATGACTGTGTGTAAGTGTCTTTGAAGTGAGGGTGAGACCCTTCATTACGAGTATATTTGTATGTGGGTGAGAGTGAGTGGGAGACAGTATGACCGAGGATGAGTAGATTAAATATAGTGATTTTGAGAAAGTGTGAATGAAAGAATGAAAAAATAAGGAATCATGAGTGAGAGAGTGTTAGTGAGTCGTAGTTTGTTTGTTGGCATGTTATTGTAAGGTTGAGTTTGTTATCAGGCCATGACATACTAACTACCCATTTGGCCTTATGTCTGCATCCAAGATAAAATGCTGGTTCAGACAGTAATGTTTGGAATTAGGGGGCGTGCTGAGGTCAAAATGCAGAACACGAAAAATTGGAAGTTCTAGTTAACATATGGGAATACCTATGGCATAGGGATTGTGCTGCCATACTGCAGGTAATTGTTTGACTCAGAGAGGGTAGTCATAGCATACTATGTCTTGGACGTGGCTTGTGTAAAATAAATAAACATGCTAATAAGTTGGATCTTAAAAATGTGTCTAATCTTTTGATGTGCAAGTCACCAATAGTATATGGGCATCATCACTGAAAACATTAACCTACTGAAATATTGTATGCTGATCTTTGCAGAAGGGGTAACCATGAAACAATGCCTTTATTGGCATCATGAAGGTAATTTGAAACACACAGGGAACATGCAAGGGAAATCATATAAAAAATGTTTAACTCCTGGCAAGAATTACGGACAAAGAGTTTTGAAGATCATCAGCCAACAATAAACTCAACATACATTTTAAGGAAGTCAAAATTAATTAAAAATGTTTTTAATACATCCTCTACCTTATGTAGACTAGAAAGCTAGACTTATGGCGAGGACATGAGAAGATTAAGAAAAAACAGGTATCCTAGTCTCAGACATGTAACCTTGAAAGGTATGAATCAGTTTACCCATGCTGTGACATATGGACAACACACATGGGCTTATAGTGTCTGAGCTGTCTTTGTAGAAGTCAATGAAAGCTGTGTATTTTACATGACATTTATAAAATACAAATAAAACCTTATCTGTTATAAAGTTGGTGAATGCATTTAATTTTGCTATTGATAATCATTGGTTATAACATGGACAGCACATTTACGTAACCTAATGTACAGGTAATGATTGCTATAAATGCCAGTTATCACGATAACACATTAGGATATTGCTGTCTATGGATATTTTTGAGGTGACATATGCCGGAGGATACTACAGTAGACACATGTACAGAAATACAAAGACATACCAAGGTATGTATCTGAGATAGTAATTAAATATTGGTTAGCAACTCTCAATATATTACCCTGAGTCCAATTTTCTTCATGGTCAGCGGTGTCTAGCCCTTCAATACCACCAACCAACTATGGTCCTATGACAGCTGCTCCTTGTTTCTCCATATGTGTCAGTTGTATGATGCACTCAGGTCCACCTTCAGTTGCATGGCAGCACATCTATTCATAGCTACTTTTTCTTTGGTGCGATGTTTATTGTCATGACAATGCTTTTTCCCACTCTTCTACTATCCTGGCTGAAGGTGCTGCAGCATTCATTTTGTCAAGTAAGTTTTTCCATAGAGCAGTTTTCTTTGATTGAGGTAGTTTGGAGTTATCATAAAGGTTATGTTAAAGCTTCGTAACCTCTGTTATTAAAATTACAACCTCCTCTTGAGAACATTAAAACTTTCTTATTCTATTTCCCTCCTGTGTTCCTTTTAGGAAGACATTCCGAGTTTGATCCTGTGTTACCTGAATTATTCCACAAGTCTCACTAGAAGCCTGGTTTTTGGCCATGGTGCATGATAGATGTGTTCAAAATTTGTCTCTGTTTTGCATTATTTTATGCTGTGTTGCTGGATTTTTATAGTTCCTGCATTTCTTGGAGAAATCTTGTGTTGTAAATATGGCACAATGCTAACATTTTCCACGCACGCCAATGCACACCGTATTTGACGCAGCGCACAGCCACAATTACGTTTGTAAATCTAGTTGTAGCTCTGTTGGGTTTGATTGACCACTCCCATCACCCCTCTCAGGCTCACTCCCTAAAGCCACATAGGAGATGTCTCAGTTGAAGTGGAATCCAAAGGAGGGATAATGATGGTGTGGGTTTTACTGCAAAGTATTCCTGAGAGTCTGTGGTTGTTACTGGTATATTGGACACCCTTGCAGGCTCAGTCTGGCTTGCCTTAATAGCGAAGGTGCTTTTCCTGCAAGCAATAGCCAGTTACTTACAGGTAATCTTCATTTCTCTGAACTCTACTCTCCCCTGTCACAGTCCTTATATATTGAGCATTATCTCCTCCCACCAGATAAATCACCAAGTTGAAATGTAGCTTCCGATACCCCAATATGACCTCAGTCCACATCCTGTCCCATGATACAAAAGCCTGGGACACCCTCCTCACATCCTGTAATCCCAAGCAAAGTGAAGCCATAACCCATACAATAGGGACAGAGAGGGATGGGAAACTTGGGGACTGTGATGGAAAAAAGTAGAACTTGGAGTAATGAAGATTACCGGTAGGTATCCCGCCATCACCTCCTCATCCATCTTCCTTGTCACAGTCTTTACATATTGAGCGGATACCAGAGTAATCAAGTGGCTTAAGTTATATACTAACAATATGAAGTTCCAAAAGGTGTAGAACCAGTTCCTTCCAACAATAATCTCTAATGTCTTATAAATGTATTGAGAGAGGCCCATGTGGCCACATTACACAAATCATGCATAGTAGATTTTTTAACGCAGCCTTGGAGGCTGTCACACCCCTGGTAGATCTACCATGAACAATTCCCGGCCATTGTTCACCCACAGACTCATTAGCCAGTAAAATAGCCATCTTCAACCATCAATTTAGGGTAGCAGTAGACAGCTTTAAGACCTGTCCTATCAATCAAAAGGTCACAAACAATTTGTTGGCTTTCCTGAAAGCTATGGTCATTTCCAGATATACTCTCAATGCTCTACCAACATCCAATAAATGAAGATCCTTCTCCTCCTTTAATTGCAAGGAAGGGCTCAATACTGAAAGAAAGAACTAAATCCTTCTAACCGGCAGAAACCACTTTTGAAACAAACTGTGGACTGGGACGTAGCACCACCACATCTGAAAAGAACTTCAAAAAGGGATCTGTGACAGCAAGGACCACAACTCTCCTACCCTTCTAGAAAGTGTAACTGCTATCAAAAACACCACTTTGGAAGTCAAAAGCTTAAGCTCTCCTTGTTCTAAAGGCCCAAAGGGGTGAATTTGCAATGCTTGAAGCACTAAGGGTAAATCCCAAGAAGGCAAGGAGTTATGAAAGAGTGACCTCTTTAAAAACAAATGATGTTAACAATCTCGCCAACAGGGAAGCCACTCCCTCCAATTACGCAGAGCCCTCAGTGCAGCCCACTGAGCCCTCAATGTAGAGACTGACAAACCAATATCAAACAATTCTTTCAAGAAGTCCAGACTCAACATTGGCTCAGCTAATAATTCTGGACTTCCTATTAACACACCACTTGTGAAACGACTTCCACTGCCGTGAGTAGGATTTCAGGGTAGACTGATGTCTAGACTGTTGCACTAATGCTGCATCCCCTAGAGAATAGCCCCGGGCCTCCAAATTTAGCTTCTCAACAACTTAGCCCCCAGTTTGAGCAGCTGCAGAGTTGGCCATGACAACTTTGTATTCTTGAAACGGTAAGGATCTAATGGGATGACCTAGAAGGTGAGACAGCTAGTTGTATAAGTAGAGTGTACCATGGACAATGATTCCACATTAGAACTACCAACAGCACTTTTGCTTTGTCCTCCTTAATTTTCTGCAACAACGTCTGAACAAGGGGAATTGAGGGAAAGGAATTGAGAAACTCTCCTGTCCAAGGAACAGTAATTGCATCTATTCACCAAGCCCTCTAAGATGGTGTAACTGAGCAAAAGCTTGGGAGGAGAAATTTCTCCTCTGAAGCAAAGGGATCAACCATTGGGAGATCGTACCTCTTCACCAATTTATGGAATGCCTGCTTCATTATTGATAGTTGTGTCAATGAAGGTAATACCTTGCAGAGGTGATCTGCTGCAGGTTTTTACTTCCCAAGCAGATGCACTGCCCTCAATAACAACAGGTTCTGTTGTGTTCTTACAAAACCTCTAGAACTAACTAGGTTGTTCAATGACTTTACTCTGTAGCTGCTGTGATGATTTATATAGCTCATCACTATTTCGTTGGCTGTCCTGATTTTTACTACCTCATGGATTATCAAACCCACAAATCTGAGCAGAGCCACCTGCACTGCTTTGAGCTCCCTCCAGGACGAGGACTCGCTTCTTTCTTGTACAGACTATTGTCCCTGTACTGTTTCATGGTCAAACAGCGGACAACACATCCCACAAGACTGGCATCTGTAGTTACCCCTACTGTTGCACTAACCTGAATGGGGAACTCTTCTACAAATTATTCTCCTGCAACCACCAATGCATCATTTGATTCAGTGGGGAACTCATGGAACTCTCCTGATAGTATTCTCTGAACCCAGTTCAGAGAAGGACAGCAGAGGTTCATCAATGAGTACAAATGTAATTTGGCCCAAAAAAGAATCATGATCATAGATGCCATCAGACTCCATACCCTCAAACATTCTCTGGCTGGAGTTAGATGCAAGGTTTGCTGCCGCTGCTTCGTTAATTGTTACCCGTTTGTGGCTCTTTTTAAACTTTTCATACTTATTCTTATTTTAATTACTTTTCTTTGAACTTGCCTTCTGGTGTTTTTCCGTTTGTGTGTCCGTTTCCTGCCCTGTTCTGCCATGACTGCAGTGCCGTTTGCGTGGAGGGCGAAGGAAACAGAACGGCACAACTTCCGGCTGTGGGTTCACTACCGGGGCGGTGAGCTGTCTAGTCCTTCCTTCACCACCTCTTAAAACAGAAGGAGGAGTGGACGCACAGCTGACAGATGCAAGGTTTGCTGCCAGTGTTCAGTTAATTTTTACTCGTTTGTGGCTTTTTTAAAAAACTTTTATACTTATTCTTATTTTAATTACTTTTCTTTGAACTTGCCTGCTGGTGTTTTACCGTTCATGTGTCCGTTTCCTGCCCTGTTCTGCTGCGGCTGCAGTGCCGTTTGTGTGGAGTGCAGAGGAGACATAATGGCACCATTTCCAGACCTGGGCTCACATCCGGGGCGGTGAGCAGTCTAGACCTTCCTTCACCACCTCTTAAAACAGATGGTGGAGCAGAAGCGCAGCAGGCGTGCCACTGGTGCGCTGAAGGCGTGCCTAAGGCAAGCCCGTCTGCGCCTGTTCGCGCCCGGCCGCATCCGGCCGGGGCCCAGAAACCCTGGTCCTTTGCAACCGGAAATTAGATCTTATACCCCTTTGGTTTTACACAGTTTAAGGCCTACACTCAGCACTCATTGTCAGGTTTCTAGTCCTGCCAAACTTCCATCCTCTTGCACTTTCTGCCAGTTTGTTCGCGCCCCTGACCCTCAGCCTAATGCTGTATATGAACCTCAGTTCAGGGAGGTTGCACCTGAGTTAATCCCCAGCTGCCGGGCTGCACCTTTCCCGCCCCAAGAATTTCGGTGCTTCAGTTTAAATTGCCATTCTCTCCCCAAGCATCAGCTACATCTATTTAAATTCCTCTGTGATGTTAACCCAGACGCAGTATTTCTTACAGAAACTTGGCTTCATGACGGCTACTTACCCGATGTTATTTCAGCACTTCCTGGCAACTTTGCTCCTATGGAGATATATAGACCTCACAGAACAGGCGGAGGTATCACCATTATTTTGAAAAAGATCTACAAGTGTAAAATTGAGGACCTCCAGCTTCCTAACTGTGAAGCCCTGCTATTTACTCTTTTCTTTTCCCCTAAATTTACTTTCTCTGGGGCACTAATCTATCGTCCTCCTGGATTTTCCAGTGACAGGTGCTCAACTTTTCCTAATTTACTGGCAACCCATATTTTGCGGGTAGCCAATTTTACCTTGCTTGGTGATATTAACCTTCATCTTTAGGACACCAATAATAACCTAGCTTCAGCTTTTATCGCTGATTTGGGCACTTTCAATATCTCCCTCCTCAACTCTGCACCTACTCATGTCACGGGGCACCTTCTGGACCCTATTTTTTTCCAACTTAATAAATGTATCCGCGCACCTCCTCTACAACTTTGCTGGACGGATCACTTTGCAGTGCCTTTCAGTATCAAGGTCATTTCCCCTCCACTTTCTCGGTCTGCTCCGAAACTTAGAATCAGGAATTGGTCCAAACTCGACATTGCGGAGTAAAATAAGTTGCTTTACCACAAAATCCCTACCCTTATCTCTCAATCTGACCCAGACCAAATCTCTGTGCACCAATGGCTTACGGAGGCCATCAACTCGATCCTGCCACTTACGTCGAAATTGCAATGCAGAATGCATCCTCCTGCTCCTTGGTTCACTGAGTCCCTCAGACCCGAAAAAAAACATTGTAAAACTCTAGAAAGATAGTGGAGGAAACGTTATGCGACTGACGCTAAGTCTGAATATTTGGCAGCACTGAAAAAATATCATGCCCTCTGTAAATCAGCTTGTGCCACGTATTTCACGGAGAAGATTACTAACTGCCAACATTGCTAGAAGACTCTTTTTATAGTAGTGAATGATCTCTTGGCAGCTAGCAACACTCTGCCTTCACGTACTCTCTCCCAACATCAGTGCGATGGGTTAGCTACATTTTTTCAAAGCAAAATTGAGTCAATTCACCGTCAACTAGCTGTAGACGCCACTAAATTAGTGAGCCTGGCGCTTTCTGCAACCCTAGCGGATGCACACCAGGAAGCTAACCTTTCGGCTATTAAGCCTGAGGAACCTTCCAAAATCAGTGCTTGGTACTCTATGGACTTGGCGACATTACAAAAGGTACTAGGGTCTATCAAGTCCGGCTCCCCGCTAGATCTTCTTCCTCCTACAAAACTTAGCCTATTAGATGACTCTGCCCTAACTGTGATTCTTTTTTTTGTTTAAATTCTTTTTATTAAACAACAGGTCAATTCCAGCCAGATAAACATCAAACATCGGACAGTCATATATTGTACAAACTCCGTTGTGTGGGAAGTATTGGTGTATCCATACAATATGAGGCATAGATCTCAAGCAGTTCTACACATTACACACGGTCACCTTGAGCTCCCGGGCCCATGTTGCCATGGCCTCCTCCCCACAACTAGGATCTGTATTTCTCCCACGAGCTCCATATCTTTTCCCACTTCTTGGGGCAGCCTCTAGTCTTGTACACCACCTTCTCTGCTAGGCGGCACCAATCCATATCCGTAACCCAGCCGGATAATTTGGGAGGGTCCCGGGTCCCCCACAGCCGTGCTATATTGCGTTTAGCAACCCCAGCCGCTAACATTAGCCACGTTTTTGTGTGTGTGGGCCATCGGTTCTCCCCCGTTATGCCCAGCAGAAGCCAGCGCGCCTCTGGCTGGATGTGGATCCCCAGAACCCTCAACATCACCCCCCCAACCCTTGTCCAATATCGGTGTATTATTGGGCATTCCCAGAGTATATGGAAAAAAGTGCCGGGAGATCTGCAGCCTCTAACACAGTGGTCCGAGTCCGCCCACCCGATCTTGTACTGAAGTGTGCGGGGATAGTACGCTCCTTGCAGTATTCGTAACTGGATTAGTCGGAATCTGGCCCGTATAGCAATTTCTCTGGGGCTCTGTATCGCCTCCTGCCAGTCATCGTCCTCCAGCATACCCACATCCAGTTCTCAAGTCGCCCGAAGTGATCCAAGAGGGTCAGGAAGGTTATTCATTAGTTTCCTATATGTAAGGGAGATTGCTTTGTCAGGAATTGGATCTAATAACAGTCGGTCTTCTAAAGGGGCGTACTCGGGTATAGCTTCCCCGTCCTTAATGTGACACCTTAGCGCATGTTTCAGCTGAATGTACCGATATTGCTCCTTATACGCTAGTTGGTATTCTATTTGTAATTCATTAAAGGTAAGCAGCCTGTCCCTCCGTCATATGTCCCCTAGGGTATCTATCCCTATGTGAGTCCAACTGCGGAATCCCTTGAGTCGTCCCATCTCTTTCAACGCGTCGCTGTACCACAATGGGGTTTGTTGGGTCAATCTGTCCTTCCACCCTAGCGCCTTGGTGGCAGCATACCACGCTCGTACCACCACCTGAGTGTGCGCAGGGAGTAGCCTCCCCCCTGCCCTGCTATAGCGCCGAAGGGTACCCCACCGTTCCCATAGCCTGGCGGTCCACTCTGTACGTGGGTTCAGACTGTGGTGCGAAGACCCAGCCATTAATATTTATAAGTTGAGACACCAGGTAATTGTTCCTAATATCTGGTATAGCAAGCCCGTCCTCGTATACCCCACGTTGGAGTTTGCGGAGTGCTATTCGTGGCGTCCCACTACCCCACAGCAGGTTGCGTTGTTCCCCTTCAATGGCGTGGAAGAAAGTGTCTGGGAGTTTATACAGCGTGTTTTGTACCGCGTAAAGTAGGCGCGGGAGGGCCATCATCATAAACAACACTGCCCTTCCCATAAGGGTAATGGGAAGTTGACGCCAGTGGGCAGTGTCTTCGCGGAGTCTCGCCAATTGCGTGTGAATGTTCATGAGAAGGAATTCCTCCGGTGAATGTGTGATCCACATTCCCAGATATTTAAATTTGTCCTGCTGTGTCAGTGCCGCGCAGTCGGAAGTGAGTGGGGGAAGTACTCCCGCAAGATTGAAAATGAGGGATTTATCCCAGTTTATTTGGTAATCTGAGTATGTACCAAATAGCTGAATGATGTTGATGAGCCTATGGGATGTCTGTCGAGGTCTGCCTGCATAGAGTAAGATATCATCTGCATACAATGATATTCATTCCTCCCATACTCCCCCCATGTCTATACCCCTCACTATGGGATCTCCTCTGATCCATGCCGCTAATGGCTCGAGCGCCAACGTGAAGAGCACGGGGGACAGGGGACACCCCTGGCGTGTACCTCTGTGGAGCAAAAAGGCCTGGAGATCACCCCGTTCACCCGTACACGGGTGCTGGGGTCCCAGTAAAGAAGGCGCACCCATGCAACAAAGCCTGGCCCCAGACCGAATCTAGCCAAACCCGCCTGGAGGTAAGGCTATTCAATGCTGTGGAACGCCATATGGGCATCCAGTGACAGCAGTGCCGCGGGTTCGCTTGGATTTGCCACTGCAGCTTGCATCACCCCGTACAGACGTCGAAGGTTTAGTCTGGTGTTACGTTGCGGCATGAACCCGGTCTGATCCGGGTGGACCATTGTGGAAATCACAGGGGTAAGCCGGGGTGCCAATACCTTTGCTAGCCCTTTTGTTTCGAAGTTGAGTAGGGATATGGGTCGGTAGGAGCCACAAAGCTCCGGAGGTTTGTTCTGTTTGGGAATGATCACAACCGTGGCACTTCGCAGGTCAGTGGGTAGACAGCCCTCCTGCCGGGCAGCGATGAACATCTCCAGCATAGGCTTGGCCACGACGGTTGCCACGCATTTAAAGAGTTCGACGGGAAGCCCGTTTGGGCCGGCCGCCTTCCCCGATTGGAGGTCCCTAATAGCCCCTTCTATTTCCTCCACCGTTAGATCCCGGTCAATGTCCTTCCTGTCTTCCTGTGACAGAGTCGGTAAGGATAGATCCGGAAGCAGGTCCACGGACTCATCAAATGACCTAGCAGATGCTGATTGATAAACAGTCTCGTAATACGTCGCAAACGCCTGCGCAATGTCTGCCCTGGAGCTAAGTGTCCCCACAGTGCTTGTCGTAACTTCCGCGACCCAGTCTCGATCATGGTCTCGCCTCTCTAACCATGCGATTAGCTTATTAGCTTTTTCCCCAACGTTGTACAGTCGCCTCTGTGTGGCCAGCGCGTGTTGGTGCGCCACGTCCTCCCACAAGTCCCTAAATTCCTTCTGTTTAAGGCAAAGTTGCATGAGCAGCTCTGAGGTGCCCGGCGCCTCCTGGGATAGCTCTTGCTCCAGCGCCTCAATTTCGCGCTCCAGTTCATCACACTTGGAGCGACTTTGCTTCCATTGTACGCCCACCTCTGCCTGAATACAGCCCCTGATCACTACTTTGTATGCTTCCCAGAGTGTGCATTGAGAGTCAACCGAACCCGTGTTCTCAGCAAAGTACTGTTGGGTGCACTCTCTGAGCTTGTCCTGGAAGTCCCTATCCTTAAGGTGCCAGGGTGCGATTCTAGGGGGAAGCGTGAAGTCCCTGGTTGGGCCATGAAGTCGGATCTCCACCGGAGAGTCTAACTGTGATTCTTAAACTCCTCAAAACTTCCTTGAGCGAAGGTTATGTACCTCAGAACTGGAAACATGCACTTGTCCTCCCCTTGCTAAAAAAGGATGATCTGGACCCTTCATGTTGGTCAAATTTTTGTCTGATTTCCCTTCTTTCTGTCTTCTCCAAGTTCTGGAAAGGCATTTCAATATCAAACTCTCCTCATTTGTTGAGACCCGCAAGTTGCTCCACCCGTCACAGTCCGGTTTTAAGGCTGGTCACAGTACCGAATCTGCTCTTCTTGGGGTCACAGAATATCTTAGGCAACAGCTAGATTCTGGCGGTACGGCCGCTCTCATCCTGCTTGACTTAAGTGCGGCGTTCTGGCGGATAGACTTGAGGCTTTGGGCATTGAAGGTTTGACCTTGAGTTGGGTGACGTCCCTTTGAAAAGATCGCACCTTCCAGGTCTCCTCGGCCAACATAAGATCTAAGACATTAGCTCTGACCTCTGGTGTTCCTCAGAGATCCATTTTGAGCCCACTGCTCTTCAACATTTATGTTCGCCCTTGGCAAATGTAATTGAAAAGTTTGGGTCCACCCTCTTCTCATACACTGATGATACTCAGATCATATTTTCATTATCAGCTGCTCAGCATCAAGAACCCTCCTCACTCCATCTCGGTCTGAGCAATGTTTCCCTCTAGATGAATAAAAATGCACTGAAGCTTAATGGTGATAAAACTGAGGTCCTGGTTCTGGGAATAACCCTGAACTTTGGGGACTTTGGGGAGTCAATCATTGACTGGATTCTCTTGGGTCGCTCAAGAATCTCTGCTTTATTATTGACAACACTCTCTCCCTGAAGCATCAGGTGTCCAAGGTCATGGCCACCTGTTTCTCTGTTCTCAAGTGGCTCAAGAAGATCTTCTTGCTGATTCCTCCGGCCACCCAGAGAACAGTGATACAAGCTCTGGTGACATCCAGATTGGATTACGGCAATGTACAGTACTTTGGCGCAGACAAATCCTCGATCCGTTGTCTGCAGATCATTCAGAACACAGCTGCTCACATTCTTTTCCGGCTGCATAGACATGCTTCAGCTTCTCCGCTGCTTCACGAACTGCACTGGCTTAGGGTTGATAAGCGTATCGAATTCAAGGCTTTGTGCTATATGTTCCGGGCCAGACATGGTTTGGCGCCCTTAAGCATTTAAGGTCTAGTGAAACCCTATGTGCCTACCCAGCAGCTGAGATCATCCAACCTCTCACTGTTCACAATGCCCAGGTTTCATCTTGCTCGCATGAAGGGTCGCTCATTTTCCTACCTGGGACCGAAACTCTGGAATTCTCTCCCAGTTTCTCTTAGGAACTGTCACTCCTTGTTTACCTTTTGGAAGAATCTGAAGACATGGGTTTTTTAGCTGACATGTCTGTTACTGTTTACAGGGGATTTTTAGCTGCCCGTCGTGGCTTCCATCTGCTGCCTATGTCCTGCGCCGGGAGACCCTTTTTGGGTAGCTGCGCTCTATACAAGTTTTGCAATAATAATAATATTAATAATATTTGTTGTGATAACATTCTTCTCAAATCTGACTGATGGTAAAATTAGATGTTGCTTTGCCTATCTGGGCCTAGTACTGTGAAAGTGTAGGTTGGCAATACACTGGCTGTTTCCCGGGGCTCCCACATATGCGGCCTAGTGAACTAACATGAGGGAATGGGCACTAGCGGAAGAAAGACAGATGAGGGAGGTGTGCACAGATGAAAGGGTGGAGGACGACTTGCAGCTTTTGAAGGAAATGGTGAATACACTTGTGGAACCTGAGGGGGAGACGGAAGATGCAGGCTAGTGGTTTGGACTAGCGGAGGAAGCAGATTGGGGGTGCCTGTACCGGATAGGGGAGACAGTTCGGGCAGGCCCCACTCACCGTGCAGTGGAAGATGGAGCAAAACTGCAGCATACTGTCTGTGACTGTACCCAGTGTGTGTTATTGGGTTGAACGGGGTGGGAGAGACGGCTTTGGGGATTGTTACAGCTGTGACTTCATGTATCTTGGAGTCTGTTTTTCAGGCACAACTAGAAAACTCAAAGGTTTATATATATTTTTTAAAACGGCTATAGTTCGAGCTACTTCAGCCCCTTGATCCAAAAGTACTGCAAGAGACTGAAAATCTTTTAAGAGGAATTGAGCAGTATAACTGGCATAGGCAGCTGCTCTCATAAAAACATTGGAGTCCTCTTTAATGCCAGATCCACGCTTACATCACCATCAGATCCAATGGCTGCATCTTCTGAAATTATTAACCCCTGGTTCACTAATCCTGCCATCAGGTAGCCTACTTTCACCACCAAAGGAGATTCCTCTGAGAACCCCAGAATGGGATATCTCTTATTTAGAAACCAGGGAAATGTATATTTCTCCAACTCTTTCCAGTGTGTCTCACACACCTTTTTGATGGATGCATATAACTCTCTTTTCTATGGTAATGCACAAAGAGGATCTGGAAAGGCCATATTCAACCTTTTCTTTTACAAGTATTTCTTTATTACTGTATTAAATCATGTGGATGGTATACTCTACCAACTACCATAGGAACAGTACAGTGGCATAGTTAATAGTCACAGACACATGTACCAGGTATATATTCTACATCAATGCTATACGTTGTGTACACAGTGATACTAGGTATCACTGTGGGAAATAATTGGAATTCAGGAAATTCAGTCAGCGGACAAACTTTTACAACATTTATCATTGTGAAGTCCCTTGTGGTGTTTTTATTACCCAGTTCGCCCGTCCCTCATGGGAGGGTCTGGCTGTAGAAATACCCTCTGGTAATCCCCGCCTCTGCTGTTCCTCCACTCCGCACTGCCCTTTGTCAAATCTGTTGTGACCAATTCAGTGTGCAGATCATGGGTGAGTTGGCTGAGCATAAGGGGTGAGGACAAAGAAGGAGCGCAGGAGCAACAGATTAGCCCCTCTCTATGAGTGTTGGCAGAGATGCAGGGTGCCAGGACACTCCTAGGAGTATTAAAGCGATTTATAAATGCCCTTTTATTCATTCATTCAAGAGGGAGCCGGCAAGTGCCCCTCATCACCCTTTGGGAGAGTTCTCTTTACAAATGCATCAGTCCCCAGCACTCCTTCATGTGTTGTCTATACCTTATCAAGTTGTTCAGATTGTTTAGGGGGGGCCTGACATCAGACTTGGCTTCAAGTGCCACAAGTGCCCCAATATATGTGTCATATGCTCCCTCCGGGGCCCCCTCATGCCCCAATCGCGCTGCGACTGCCACACTTCTGTTTCCCCGATTGCCCATTTCTTGAGATAACACAACCTAGCATGAATCTGAGGGGTCACAGAAGATTTCTATGACATTGCCATTTGTCTTTTTAACAAGACGTATGCAAGATCGAGGAATTTTCCTGTATACTTGTTCATTTTTGTTTGTGGCATAACCCCTAGCAAGCACATGGTGGTTTCCAAGGTGAGTGGTTTATTTATTAGTTCAGCCTGCAGTAAAGTCGCTATTTCAGGGCACTTCCACAGCATATGGTACAAGTCAGCCTCGGGACACACGCACCTGGGACACCTCTATGACGCACACTGGAGCATATGACCAGTACAAATAGGTGTGAGATATGCTTGATGCAAATAATTGAATTGTGTGAATTAAGCCACAGATTCCTTGATACCCTTTTAACATGCTTCAAAGAGGACATCCACTACTTATCTGTTAAGTTCTGGTTGATAGCAACTGCCCATTTGTTGGAAAATGGCCCTCTCTGAAGGTTTACCCCAAACTTTTGCCTTTCTCCTCCTCTTTTTGCTGAATTGTTTTTGTTGGCCTTGGGACTCTGAGCACTTTAGCACTGGTCAGCAGTGGTAAAGTGCATGTACTTCTCCCCTCAACATGGTAACATTGGTGTATACACAATTGCATATTTAGTTTACTTGTAAGTCCTTTGTAAGTTTTATGCCATATACCCAGAGGCTGTAAATTAAATGCTACTAGTGGGCCTGCAGCACTGACTGTGCCTCCCACACAAGTAACCTTTCAAACCTGTCTCAGGACTGCCCCTGCAGATCCTGTGTGTGCTGTTTTACTGCCACTTCGTCTTGGCATTTAAAACCCTTTGCCAAGCCTTAAACTCCCCTTTTGTTACACATAGGTCACTCCTAAGGTAGGCCCTAGGCAGTCCATAGGACAGGGTGCTGTGTATTTAAAAGGTAGAACATGTACTTTTAAATGTTGCGTGTCCTGGTAGTGACAAACAGCTAAATTTGTTTTTCACTACTGTGAGGCCTACTCCTCTCATAGGTTACTACTGGGACTTTCTTAATACACTTTTAAACTGTAATTCCTGATTAGAAAGGAGTGGCAGTGTCATATTTTATATCTTTGGAATGGTAATGATAAACCCTCTTCACTGGTAAAGTTGGATTTAACATTACTGTTTTAGAAATGCCACTTTTAGAAAGTGGACATTTCTCTGCTCTTACAGCTCAGTGTGCCTGTAGCCTGTCTTAAATACATGTCTGGGATGGGTAACAGCTACACTTTGTGCATTCACTCTAGACAACCACATACACAGGAAGGTTAGGTGTTTCTGAGTACTCATCTGCATTCTGATGGCTCTTCCTGGGCAGGAAGGGAGGGAGGGTCTGACACACCTGAATAGGCAGTGCCCTGTCCCCACACAAAGGGCTGATTACCCCCTATTGATAGTCTGGAGCCAAGGCTGGGAGGAAAGGGCTTCTGTGCACTCCAAAGACACTTCTTTGAAGTCACCCCCACTTCAAAGGCACAACTGGGTACAAGTACTGGGGCTCTGTCAGAAGAGCTGCTGTGCTGCATCAAGGACTGACACCCTGCTGGACTGCTGACCTGGAAGGCCTGCTTTTCTCTTGTGCTGCCCTGCTGCTTTCTGACCCTAATTGATGAGAACAGGACTCTGCCTGCACCACAGTGATCTCCAAGGGCTTGTTGGCTTGCCTCCTGTTTCTTAAGACTAAGGGCCATCAAAGTCTCTACTCCTGCTCCTGATTCACTGGAAGTGGACCCAGATACTTGCACCAGAGAAATTGATGCGTCTCCAGTCTGCGTTTAGCAGCACCGGTGCATCAACCCTGCTGTGGGAGTAGAATCAGCGGATCGCACTCTGAACCGCTGCATTGCATCCGGAACTGGCACTTCAGAACCAAAGCATTGCCGCCATTGCGTGGAGAAGATCGACGCATCACCCCTCCAGCATGAATCAACCCGGCGCATTGCCTTTGGAACCACCACACTCGGTAGCGGCACTTCGTTCAGAGGACCCGACGCCTCACTGCCACTGCGTGAAGAAAATCGAAGCATCACCTCAACTGCGGGCTTGACATCGACGCATCACTCATCTGCACACTGCATCTTGCTGTTGTGACCAAGGTCAAATTACTCTGTTCAGCGGGCCTGCGTGGCTCCTGTCCCCGGCTTGCACTCCATCATGGTTGGCTTGAACTGTTGACTTTGCCCCTCATCTAGCGCGATCAGATAACCCCCACAGGCTCTTATTGCTTCTAAGCGCTAGAACTCTTTTTATTCTTTCAAAATTCATAACTTAACTTCTACTTATTGGATTTTTGTTCTTTTGGTCTTGATTTATTTATAAAATGATTGTCTATTTTTCTAAACCAGTGTGAAGTCTTTTTGTGAAGTTTTCATTGTGTTACTGTGTGTTTGTTGCACAAATTCTTTACACATTGCCTCTTTAGATGAGCCTGACTGCTCTGTGCCAAGATACCAGAGGGTGAGTACAGGCTATCTTTTAGTGTGTATCTGGCTTTTCCTGAGTAGAGTGGTGGTCCCTACTTGGACAGGGTGCATACCTCTACCAGGTAGAGACCCCATTTCTAACACAATTTCTCCATAAAAGAGGGGTAGCCTGTCGTGGTCTGTGCTAATAAGGCCCTATATACTAGAGTGGCTGCCTTCCTCCCCTGGCCATGGCAGAGCATCAGTTGCAGTGCCTCAGAGTGCTTTAGCTTGCTTTGGTCTTGTCTCCATACGTTTCATTATGTATGTCAAAGCAGCATACATCACAAACTGACCTGGGCCGATCCTATACCACTCTCTAATGTCTTGAAAGGTGCATAATGTGTTATGTATATAAATATTTCTAAGGACCTGTTTTCTGGCTAGTTTTGAGGAGCCTAGCAGGAGAACCTATGTGTACAACGTTTAATTGCTCCTGAAATGCTAGTGCATTCTCAGCTTCCACCGTAACCTCCAGCCTCTCTATAGCAGAGACTTTTATAAGCAATGGAGCCTTATTAAATGAGCATGTCTCGCATTACATCCACAGTATAATATAACAGAAAAATAAAAACAGGAAAGTTACTTATCTGTGGCCTGGTGACTCATCTGCAGAAAGAACAGGATATGAGGTGAGTGCCTTAGGCTTTTGTATCATGTGACAGAATGTGGGCTGCAGTGGCAGCTGCTCCCAATGCTATGTGGTAGGGGGGCAAGGGGGTGGGGGGCATGAATATATTAAAGAAACATATATGTAAAAAATAATACAATTATGACTTACCTGACCACTCATTCTTCCTCCTCTCCCGATCCTTAACTGATGCACTCTGCGCAGGCTCCCAGATGCCAATCCCAGCACTTCTCTCATGCTGGGAATACTATTCTTTTAAGCAAAGGGCTGCTGATTAGTTTCTCCTGAGCGACGGCATTGGGTAGATGGTAGGAATAAGGAGTAGGTCATAGGTTTCTCTAGTTAATGATGTCAAAGCTTCTAAGCAGGGCTGCCCTTTTCTCTGTGCCTGATGACTGCTCAGGAAGGCTGATGACAGCCAGGGTGCTGAGATCTCATACTTCATTGTGTCCTTGTTTTGGATACTTCTGCTTGGAGCCAGCACTGTTGCTACTGCTAAGCGGTCAGAGCCATCAACTAGCACAAAGACTGTATGTGAGCCACAACCAGAAAATGATAATTTAAACAAAGAGAATCATCCAAAATCAGTTCTGAAACCTCACTAGTGGATCCACCCCCATTGTCTGTATATTAAACCTATATTTTTTCTTCCTTCTGTCATGAGATTGGAATTATATTGTGTTTCCATTCTACTGGTCAAATAATTTAAACTGTTTGCTGTTTAACCAGCAGCCAAAAAATAACTAAGTTTATTTGCTGTTTACATGGCTGCTGGCATAATTGCACATGTATTCTGTTTTGCCAGCAGCTGGGTAATGAGTAAAGTTTGTTTTGTTTGCTTGACTGCTAGCCAAATAGTACAAAACCTCTGCTATTTATCCAGTGGCCAGATAAATAGTGAAGTGTTCTTGTTATTTACACAGGTGCCAGCCAAACAGTGCAGAATCTCCACTATTTGCCAACCACTGAATAAATAGTAACGTTTTTCTTTTATCTGCATGGCCGCAACTGAACAGTGCAGAATCTTTACCATTTAGCCAGCAGCCAGGAAAAGAGTGAAGTTTTTCTGTTTCGACGGTCGTCAGCCAAAAAGTGCAGAATCTCTACTGTTTAGCCAGCAGCTGGGTAAATAGTAGCGTTTTTCTGCTATATGCACAGCCACCATCCAAACAGTGCAGAATCTCTACCCTTTAGCCAGTGGCCAGGTAAGTAGTGAAGTTTCTCTGCTATTTTCAAGGCCGCTTGCCAAATAGTACATCATTTGATGTACAGTACATGGAGGCAAATAAACAACCCAGACCTGGAAACCGCTTTACGGTCCTATAGTCCCCACATAGACACTGACCCTGATTCAGCAGCCTTAAATTTCAACAGCTGGATCGACATGGCAGTAAAAAAACTAGCCCCAGAAACTTGCACACACATTGGCAAAAGATCACCATCAGCCCCTTGGTATACCGCAGAGCTAAAAGAGTTAAAGAAAAAATGTAGAGCCAAAGAACGAAACTGGAGGAAGGAATACTCTGAAAGCGATAAAAAAACAGTACAATGAGGCGTTAGCAAAGTACAAAGAGTCAATAATCTTGGCAAAATCTAGTTTCTTCACCGAGAAAATTATGGCCTCTAAAAATACTGCTAGAGAACTTTTCAAAACAATCTCTAACTTAGCCAATTTCGGTAACAGCAAACAGTTTAGTCCCACTAGGCAGTTTTGCGACAAACTAGCAGAGTTTTTTTACGATAAAGTGGTTAAAGTCTACAACGAGTTCTCTAACAGCAAAGCTGGAATTAAGTCAGACGGGCCTAACGATGACAGGGCGAATATGCAGGTCTATTTACAAGAATTCAATCCCCTTACACCTGATAGAGTTGAGAAGCTTATAATGTCAACTAAGTCGGGATCCCCTCTGGATCCTTGTCCTGCCACAGTTTTTCACATGGTCCCTAACATAATTGCGAACCATTTAACACCTCTTCTTAATAATATTCTGGATTCAGGACACTTTCCTGCCATCTGGAAAAAATCCCTGGTTAGACCTATCCTGAAAAAGCCAACCCTTGATCCCATGGAGGTTAGCAATTATCGGCCCATCTCCTGCTTACCATTTCCATCTAAAATCCTGGAAAAAGCCCTAAATGAAGAACTGTTGTCTTTCATAGAGGCGAACGATAAACTTGATCCAGCGCAACACGGTTTCCGACCACGGCATAGTACAGAATCGGCATTGATTGCCGCCAAAGAGGACATACGTGTCCAACTTGACGGTGGGGGAAAGCCATACTGATTTTACTTGACCTATCGGCCGCATTCGATACGGTTGATCACCACATACTTATCCAGCGTCTGGCCGAAATAGGGATTGTAGATAAAGCCTCGGATATTCTTCGTTCCTACCTAACCGATAGAGAACAATCTACAATGATGGAAGAACACAAATCGCAACCCTACGCCTTGCCGTGTGGGCTGCCCCAGGGATCCTCACTTTCCCCAACCCTGTTCAATGTGTGTCACCCCAATGGCCAAACTCATACGCTCCCATGGCTTTGCTGCCATTTGCTACGCTGACGACACGCAAATAGTCGTCTCCTTATCATCCAAACCCGAGAATGTGGCAGCAAGTTTTAATGATTGCATGAGCCATATTATTAGATGGATGCTAGATAACTGTTTGAAGTTAAATACTGGCAAAACTGAAGTGGTTATGTTTGGAAGCGATACCTCCCTTTGGAATTCTACCTGGTGGCCGGAAGCAGCAGAGCCCTGCCCTCAGCCAGTAAAAAAGGTTAAAAACCTTGGGATTACGATAGACGACCATCTTGCATTATCTGACCAGGCCAGGTCAACAGCATTACTTCCTCGTGCTTTCTTACTTTAAAAATCCTTCGAAAGATTTTACCTTTTATTCCCATGGCCCTCAGAAAAACAGTTATCACTGCCTTGATACTACCCAAAATTGACTACTGTAACGCACTCTATCTGGGAGCAAAAAAGAGTACGATATGTAAGCTGCAGACTTTACAGAACGCTGCTGCCCGTCTACTACTTAAGATTCCAAAATTTAGCCCTATAAGCCAAGCCATTCAGGATCTGCACTGGCTACCTGTCCAGGCAAGGATCCAATTCAAATCTATGTGTATTGTGCATAAGACTTTGTATGGGGCTGGGCCTGCCTATCTCAGTCAACATATCAAGCGTCATACTCCACAGCGAAACCTCAGATCGTCATTGGCCTCCCTACTTGTAGTTCCTAGGGTAAAGACATTAAAATGGGGTGGGAGAGGTTTTCTCCATCTGGCCCCTAAATTATGGAATACGTTACCCATCAGTCTCAGACAGAAAACCAATTTACTGTTGTTCAGGAAAGCATTGAAAACATGGCTATTCGTCCCTAAACCATAGCTGTTCCTACCTCCCGTTGCATAGATCAATGACAGCTAGCGCTAAGACGCCACGGCAAACACGAGCTTTACAAAACCTTCATTTCATTTCTACTATTTAACCAGTGGCCAAGTAAATAGCAGAGAAAATTCACTCTCCGGCTGCCAGTTAAATAGTTGCTACCAATTCAAAAACACCCCACCCCAAGCTCCACTGCTCCCACTACCTCACCTGAAAAGTGTGCTGTGCTTAATGCCAATAGCCAAACAAAGGAAGGCATGCAGGCTTACAACTTCTGGCAGCCCAAGAGTTTCACACTGTCCTAGTGGGAAATCGAAAATGAGCAGTGCTTAATTTGAGCCGGTGTTTACCGGTGCTCGGCACCAGCACTTAATTGTCAACACCTGCACTTATGACAGTCTGCCATCTGGTGGTGCTATTTGTCTGATTTAGAATGAATACAACTGCTGTTTACTAATTCAATATACATTAAAAATGACAAGTACCTGCTGCCCAAGCTATTCTTATACTTTTGTGGTCCTGGAATTGTCTGATTTGTCACACTTGTAGAAGTGTGATGGTTAGCAGTAGTGTAGGTACTGCCATTGGCAGTGCTGACAGAAGCAATGGGTGGTGCAAGATGCAGTGGCCTCCTGACGAGAGCCCTAGCACTTATATATTTTTTTTTTACAAATTAAGCACTGAAAATGAGCACTCCAGAGCGGTATGGGGCAAATCTCACCGTAATGTCTTGGGTCACACAAGTTAAAGCATGAGGTCTGAAACAGGAAGGCGGGCCAACTAGAGAAAAGTAGCCTTCACAACGTGAGTTTCTGACAGGCAGGAGCCACCTATGGGGTTGATCCAGCGCTAATTCAAATAGTTATCAGGGATCAATACTCAATACGTCATGATACAATGTCCCATACACATTCACCCAGAATCCCTGATGTGCTGGGGTCAATTTATATGTACGATAAATTCTTTTCCTTTTACAGGTCAAATTATGAAATCACCACTAACTTTTATTATCAACTTTCCTCCTACTTGGTCGATGGACCAATTAGTTGAATAGTTGATGGTAATAATTACCTTCCAACTTATCAATCATTTAATAAAATGACCACAGACTCACGGTGAAGTTAATAATGAATTTTATCTCATGAAATTAAAGATTATGCTCAACTGCATTTGGTTACACAATACAAACACTGAATCTCACATGAGGAGAAATTTTTACCTATGCAGTACAACTGGAAACGTGAAACCATCTAAACATAGCAATGACTTTATGCAATGAAGGAGTAGATAGAGTAAGAGACAAAAGTTTCAGCAAAAATATATATGCGAAACATCATATACCTAACGGAGGGGATAGATGAAGAGACAATAGTTCATCTAAAAATACATATCATTGACGGAGTGGATAGGTGGAGAGACAAAAGTTTCCGCGACAAAATACATTCATCAAATAAATTCTGAGAACCAATTAAACTAAATACAAACCTATTGGTCTGTAAGAAAACCAACCCCGCAACCTAGGGGATGATGGGGATTCCCCGATAAAGGATCAGGAAACAAGGGATAAGACGAAAACAGGATCGGGACAGGTCAGGAACAGCTAGGCCTCTCTGCAAACCGACGAACAGCGACTCGTTCCCCCTCTTTCTCTCCTGCCAGCCTAAGCTCTAACCACACCCCTAAAGGCACGCCAAGTATACCCTTAAACTAACATGTCCATCCCACAATTGTTGCAAACATCACTAAATCTCGTAAAGGGATTGGTGGGTTTGGGAGGTGGCGTTGTCACACCATAGTGACTTCACTTTTCTTTCAACTACCCTATTGTTCATGTCCACACCCAGGGTATGATTCTCAGTTCGTTCTCACTTTATTACATATAATACAAAGTTTATCTATTTCATTAATTTCTTTAACATCATCAGCAGTCTGTTTCTCCGGTCCCACGCTTGGACACTGGTTTTTGCAGTCGTTCGACATTCTGGCCTACACCCTCCTCATGTCATCTGCGGTGTACATCACGTTTGTCTTGCTTCTGACAGAGCAACTCGCTCCTTGTGCTTTCCCCCTCCCTTTTTTAGCCAACTTTATAAAGATGGCTGCTTCATCTAGCACTCTAAAGTAAATAAAAATGAACATATATTAATTATATGATAATGAAACCTTCACTGTTTACCACCCACTTTGCACTATTCCCCATTAATGTTACCTAGCATAAGCTTTTGTGCAAAAGCGGCATTATTCGTTAGTGTAAACAGAATGCAACATGCAATTTACTGAAGCATAATGCGGCCTATTTATCCAAAGCTTCTCGTTTTCCCAAATCACAAATGTTATTACAAGATTATTTTGTTTACGTGTTAGTTCAGACATGCGCAAAGCAATTTCTCTTATGTTTGTGTGGGGTGTACATTAGTTTTCAACTACCATTTACTGTTAGTACATATTATGGGGGTATCAGATCCGAGCAGGTTTCATTTTTGCGAAACCCTGCTCCATCAATTCCCCCCTCTGATGGCTTAAAGAAGCCATCATAAAATACCTACCATACCGAGTGCCATCTTCAATCATTTATATTTCTGTATTCTTCTCTCTTTTTATGGCACCCTCATCCAAATCTTTCAGCAAGTCATAGTACTCCCCTCGCATTTCTTCCAATTCTATTTCTTCTCTTTTTCTCTTTCTTGCTCTTCGTTTATTCTTTGATTCTATCATTTCTTTTCTTTTGTTCTTACTCTTACAACACTTATATGTTGTTATTATTACTAAGATTATTAATACTACTGAAACCATTGGTATTATTATTCCTTCTAATATACTACTTCCAAAGGTAGAAAACCATTTACCTATCATGGAAAAACTTTTACTCAGTCTCTCCCAAACACCGCCAACCTCCAGTTGGGTCAAATCTTCATGTAATTTTGTAATATTCTTTATATATCCCTCGATTCCTTTGCTTTTATCAGGGATATATGTGCAGCAATGTTGGACTTTCAACATTCCACTGACTCCACCCTCTTTTGCCAATAATATATCAAGGGCAAGTCGATTTTGCAAAACCATTGACCTGATTGCAACCATTTCCGTGTCAATCATCAAGAATCCACCTGCGGTATCTGTAGATAACCGATCAACCACTGTAGACAATTTTCGAATTTTATGTGAATTCAGAACGACTCCAACTGAGGGTATCGGTGCACCAAAAATATCTCCTACTATTTCTGAAAAACGTGCTCTTTTGTTACGTGTTAGTCCTTGCTTTACTTCATTCAGTTTATGACTGTTTCGATCCATGTGATAGACCTTGGGGAAGACAATGGCAAAATAACAACTACCATACCAATGTGCAGGCAGCTTATAATAGGCTTTCTTACCACACACATAATAAATCCCTGGAAAAACAGGATCAGTTCCACCTTTCAATCCCCAACCTCCAGTGATTTGAAAAGTATGCTCACATTCACTAGAACCAATAAAATAATTATTATAGTTAGTTTTCGTTCTAAGCAAACAAATTTTTCCCTTCTGTAACCAGTCCAGGGACATTGCAGCGTACCCTTCGCCTTTTTCATAACTTCCTTCCCTAAAGTCCCAAGGTGGTACCCGTGACTTCTGTTCAGCAGCTTTCCTTTTAAAACTTTCTCTTCTATTTTCTACCATTTATATGAAAATCTTCTCTTCTTCCCGTAAACTAGTTATTCTTATAAGCATATTCTATGTCTAAAGTTTTAGTGATATGGAAAAATTCCCCCATATATCGCGCATTTTTAGCACTCAAAACCTTGTTTAGTTCTTTAATAATAGGAATTTCAGAAAATACTAAGGGGCCGATTCCGATCTCGGCCGGTAGGGCTCCGAATCGGATTCGGCTTAACCGGATCCGATTCGGAGCCCTATTTCCTGACCGACTCGTACGCGCGTCCGGGCGAGCGAGTACGATGCGAAATCGCCGACCGACTCGTCCGGGAGTCCCGACCGCTCCGACCGACTCGTTCCCGGGTCTAACCGCACCGACCGACTCGCACGGACTCGACTCGCACCGCGCAATGGAGACGTTCCCCGGCCGGGTAAGTACGATGCGCGCCGCGAGCAGTCCGACCGAGCCGCGCACTCCGGCTCGAAAGAGCAGTCGGAGCCGTACTTCGGGGGTCCGTGTCGGACCCCCCTGTACGTGTAGCCGCGCGAGTCGCACACAGGGGGACCCATGGGTCCCCCCTGCCTGTGCGTGTATGGCGCGAGTCGCTTCGCCGCATACACGCTGTAGGGGGCGCACTTGTCCGCCTCCCACCCATTGAGTCAATGGGAGCCCGCGTACGCGTTGTACGACAGGCTCCCATTGACTTCAATGGGAGTCCGACCGACTTGAGTCCGATGGCATATGTGCGCATCGTACTCGTTCGGTCGGGCTGCACGGGTCCGATTCGGTCGGAAATCTCTCCGGATCCGGCTCGGTCGGAGAGATTTCCGGCCCGAATCGGAATCGGCCCCTAAATCTATATTAGAAAAATAGTATTCGAGCTTTCCCGTCACGTAAAACAGGCTTGTGAGTATACTGCATGACACACCATAGGTTAACGGAAGGTGGTGATAAGTCACCCCCTCTGAGACAGACGAAGGTAATTGCATGCACACGTAACAATCACTTACATTCATTGTGTCAATATACTCAGTGAGTAATTTTGTAAAGACATTTAACGAGAAATCACTAATTGATTTATCATGATGGAGAATACTTCCACCCAACGGTTCTAAGTTAGTATTAGGAATCTCATCAGTAACATCATTCATTCTTTCTTTTGTTACATTATTAGTATTGTTTCCATTATTAGTTATCATTAGAATAGGTACAAGGACAGTTAATATTAACCATATAAATGTTAACATCAAGGCACTACAGAAGAAAGCTTTAATACATCTACGTTTTAAACTAGATTTTGGAAGTTCAGTCACTTCTGCTTCAGCCATTTTGTTAAAAAAAATTAAAAAAATTAAAGAAATCTATCTAATCCTATAAAATCGAAGCTATTTCAAAAAATCCTAAAAAATAGTAGTGTAATCCTACACTTCAAGGCTTTCGTCTTTACCCCCTTCTCTTGTTCTTTTCTTCAGTTTTCTCTGAGTCTTTGTTTTAGTTTTCTTTTAATCAGCAAGGTTGCACCTTAATTTTTGTCTCAGTTCCTTAAGGAGGTCTTAGTTTGCTTTCATCAACTTGCTCAGTGTCAGATTTATCTTTCTCTTCACTTGGACCTGAACTTTCAATTTCTTCTTGTTTTTCGTACAAATTTTTTTCCTGACTCTTCTTGTTCTGTCTGACTTCAGACCTCATTGCTTTGTTCTGGTCTTTTTCTTAACCTTCTTTTCACAAGAGTGTATTTTAGTCTTTTCACTCCAGTTGGCCACTTCTCATCCTTTCTGGGTTTCTTTGCTTTGATCACTTGGTCATTTTCTGCATTTGTTTCACAAGTTCTTTTATTTGTTCTTATTTCTGATTGCTCTTCTTCCTGAGTTTCAGTCTCTTGTGGTTCTTCCGATTCGGCAATAACTTCCCTTTCAACTGTAAACTCACTTCCTTCTGGATCAAGAACAATCTCATCTGTTTCAAGCTCTGCTGGGAGTTCACTTTCTTCTTGATCAACAGTAAACTCGCGTCTTTCTGGCTCAAAGGCAGTCTCTCGAACCCTGGAATCTTGCGCCCACTCTACTTGACTTGTGCTCGGCTGTTCACCATCTGGTTGTTCGTCAGAATCTATCACTCTAGATTCATCAGCTTCACACACTTCAAGCACTGGTCTTTGTTTTTCCTTCACCAGTTGTTGCTCCTTTGGTCTTTCAAGTGGATCTAGGGTTTGTTTGGTATGGCTTGCATGAATCCAATTTGGCAAGCCAGCACACTTCACTGCCGTTGTCGTCACCAGTATGATTTGATAAGGCCCGTGCAACCTGGGTTCCAAACACGATTTCCTTACGTGCTTCTTGATAAAAACCCATTCACCAGGATTCAGATTATGGGCTTGATTTCGATGTATCGTTGTGGCTTCTTCTCCAACCTGGTGAGACACAGAACGTACCAGTTCAGCCAATACTCTGCAATAGTCAAGCACTAGATCATCAGATATACTCATCAGTCTGTTTGCTGGTATATATGCTTGTCTAATTGCTCTTCCCATGAGGATTTCATGAGGACTTAATCCAGTCTTTTTGTCAGGAATACTTCTTAGACTCATCAGTACAAGGGGTAAAGCGTCAGGCCATTTCAGTGATGTGGATGCACACACTTTCCCTAATCTTGATTTTATAGTGCCGTTCAATTGCTCAACTACTCCAGAGTCTTCAGGTCGATAGGCACAATGCAGCTTCTGCTCAATGTTAAATGCTGCACAAATTAGCCAAATTATCTCATTATTGAAGTGTGTTCCTCTATCTGTCTCCAAAGTGACTGGAATTCCGAATCTAGGGATCAGCTCTCTCAAAAGTAATTTAGCCACTGTTAGACTATCGTTCCTTCTCGTGGGATAGGCTTTCACCCAGCGAGAGAACAGACAAACAATGACCAATATGTATCTCTGCCCATTACAGGGGGGAAGCTCAATGAAATCAAGCTGAAGCCGGGTAAATGGACCTCCTGCTCTCCCAATGCGTCCCCAACTCACAACTGTCTTTCTGCCTGGGTTTTGCTGCTGACGGATCACGCACCTTTGACAAAGGCTTTCTGCAATGACCCTGAACTTCGGATTATACCATGACTGTTTGAAGAGTCTGATCATTGCATCTCTTCCAACATGTGCAATTCCATGGTAAACCCTGGCCAAATGGGAAAGTAAGGAATCTGGTAACACTGGTCTCCCATCAAGATAAACCCATAGGTCATCCTCTGTTCTTTTGCTACATCCTGTCTTGTTCCATCTTTCCTTTTCCTCATCACTTGCTTCTTCCTGCATCTGTGTAACTTCTTCCCATGTTTCAAATGTGGTTGTAAACAAAAGATGGCATTCGTTATTTCCCCTATCAATTGACCTGTTCAAAGCCATTGTATTTCGTGCACAGTAACGTGCTATTTGGTCGTCATATCTATTGCCCTTCGTCACATAATCATCTCCTGATTTATGTGCGGCACATTAGACTACTGCAATTCTTTTGGGCAATTGCAAAGCATCCAACAGTTCTTTTACAGTTTTACCATTTCTAATGGGGGAACCTGAAGAGGTCAGGAATCCCCTTTGCATCCATAGCTGGCCAAAATCATGAACAATTCCGAATCCATATTGGCTGTCTGTAAATATTGTTACTTTTAGACTTTTGGCAATTTTACATGCTCTAATCAGAGCTATCAGCTCAGCTATTTGGGCGAAGTTTACTCCCCTCAAATAGGATGCTTCAAGAACCCCTTCTATGGTGCAAACAGCATAGGCAGTGCATAATTCACCCTTTTCATTTCTCAAACAAGATCCATCAACATACATTTCACAATCTGATTGCTCCAAGGGACAATCTTCTATGTCTGGCCTAGGTTTGGTGCAAACTTCAGTCACATCCAAACAATCATGATCAGCTTCCTCTCTCACTTCCTCACACCGAGAATTTGGCAACAAAGTTGCTGGATTCACAGTCGTGCACCTTACCACAGTCACATTTTCAGCACCCAGAATCACTCTCTCGTATTTAGTCAGCCGACTAGATGTCAAATACTGTGTCCTGGTTCTGGTCAAAAGAATCTCAACAGATTGTGGCACATACACTTTTACAGGATATCCCATCACAATTGGTTCACTCTGCTCCAGACTCATACAAGTAGCTGCTACTGCTTTTAAGCATCCTGGCAATGCTGCAGCCACTGAATCCAATGTAGCCAACAAATATGCTACTGGTCGTCGTGCCATTCCATGTTTCTGTGGTAAGACTGAGAGTGCACACCCATCTCTCTCACAACAATACAATGCAAATTCTTTTGAATAATCTGGCATCCCCAATGCAGGTGCATGACACAAACTACTTCTTAATTTTACAAACGCTTCCATACTTTCATCATCCAAGACAATTGGATCCTTCACATCTTTTCGTGTTAACCTCTGTAAAGGTTTTGCAATCACTGAGAAACCACAAATCCACTGACGACAGTATCCAACCATTCCCAAGAACATACGCACTTCTTTCTGTGTTTTAGGTGGACTCATTTGTTTGATCACGCTGATTCTTTCTGGAGTTACCTTTCTGACTCCCTTTTCTATTTTGTGTCCAAGGTACTGTACTTCCTGTTTACAAAATTGCAATTTTGCTGGGGACACTTTGTGTCCTTTTTCTGCCAAATGGTTCAATAAAGCAATTGTGTCTGTCACACATGCCTCTTTTGTCTTTGATGCCACTAATAGGTCATCAATATATTGAACCAAAACCGAATTACCTGGCATGACTAGAGTCTCTAGACATTTTTTCAAAATCTGATAAAAAAATTAGGGGCTTTCTGTATACCCTTGAGGAACTCGGCACCATGCCAAAACACGGTCTCCGAACCGGAATGCAAACAAATATTGGCTTTCCGGATGCAAAGGAATTGAAAAAAAGGCTTGGCACAAATCAATAACTGTGTTCCATTCAGCATCACATGGGATCTGATAAAGAATCACGGCCGGATTTGGTACTACTGGTCAACATGGTACAACAATCTTATTAACTTTTCGCAAATCCTGCACTATTCGGTACTTCCCACTAGGCTTTTGATACCTATGATAGGTGAATTACAAGGAATGCTCATTATCTCTTTTAAAATTCCTTGTTCAATCATTTGGTCGATCACAGGAGTAACTCCTGCAATTACCTCTGGACTCATTTTATACTGTGGTGTGTTTGGATATTTAGCACCATCCTTTACTGTAATCTGAATGGGGTCTACATTTGTCATTAAGCCAATCTCTTTTCCTGAAAAATCCCACACATCAGATCTCACTGCACTTTTTAATTCTTCAGGCAAATTTTCTTCTGTAAGAAGTGAATACAATTCATCCACTTCTGTTCCTTGCTTCGCTAACATCATTTTAAGTTCAACATCCTCATCAGGGGTCTGAAATGCAATTCCATCTGGTGTACAATAGATGGTGCAATTCATTTTGCATAGCAAATCTCTTCCCAAGAGATTTACTGGGCTCAAGTCACATACCACAAACCGATGCATATTTTTGAAGTTACCAAAGTGAACTTCGATTGGATTTGTAACAGGTGTTCTAATGTGCTTATTTGAGACTCCTACAACTTGGATAGTTTCTCCCGAGAGGGGTAGGTTTGGAATTTCTGCTGCTCTCACAGTAGAACGGGTAGCACCAGTGTCCACTAAAAATGTAATGTCATTACCTTCCACCTCTCTGTCAACAAATGGACCTGACTGATCTACCGCCAAAGATGCGCCAAGCACGCACTCTTCCTCCCCCCTCAGGCACCGTCATTGAGATGAGTCTGAATCACTCCCATTGCACTGCACCCAATACTGCGGAATCACACCTTGATTCTTACCAACCTGGTCCCCTCCGTGACATCCAGTGTTCACACTGTACCTCTGCACTTGAGCATTCACATTATTTGGCATGGGAGCTTGTGGCACCTGTAACTGGTGAGTAACTATCTGCTGCTGCTGCTGTTGATTTACACCCACCTCATTCTGCATCTGTGGAATCAAATTTTGATTTCCCCTTTAATCTTTTTAGCGGATCTACACTCATTCTTCCAATGTCCAAGCTTTCCGCACGCATGACAAGGAAATGTTCTCATAGCTTCTTCTTTACTCATTTTTCCCCTACCTTTGCCTCCACTGAAATTCTGTCCATTTTGATTCTGACCACTCATCTGATTACTGGTTTGAGGATTATTATTTACTTCTTGTTGTTCTGCCACTTTCACCTGTGCCCACATCATTTTCTCTTTTAACTTTTTATGTCTTGATTCAATGTTGTCACTACAATACTTTGCATATCTCAAAATTTCATCTATCGTTTTGCTCTGCCAGCAAATTAAATGCTGTTGAATCATATTACTAATATCTGGTTTTAATCCGAACACAAAACGATACACAAAATGTCCCATATCTTTGTCTCCAATATTTTCAAATCCACTATACTGTTTGAATACCTGCAACAACCTTTCATAATAGGCATGCACTGATTCTTTTGGTTCCTGTGTGGTCCTGTCAATTTTAACCCAATCGGTTTCCTTTGGGGAAATTTTCCTCTTCAGAAATGTGATTACCTGATTGTACTTTTTCATCACCTCTGATGGTGCACCTGTTTTAGCATCCCTAGGATATTCATCCTTTGGCCAATCAACTGTGATCTTACACTCAGTCCATAAGTCTGCCGGAACAACAATTTCAAACAACCCATCTAAATCTTTTAACAAAACCTTCGAGACCTTCACAAACCTTTCTACCTGTTTGTACCATTCTATAGGTTTTTCTCTTAATCTAGGGAAATCATTTGTAAATGATAATATATCCTGTCTTGACCACGGAACATGAACATATCCGCCACCTGGTACTTCTCTCATCGGACACGCCCTTTCAACCTGTTCTGTTCCTTTAACGGGAACATAGACACTCCTTTACTTGCTGCTTCTTCTTTCTTCCTTACCCATCTATTTCTCCATCGTTCTACATCTCCCCAT
Organism: Calotriton arnoldi; assembly: GCA_963921515.1. Classification (NCBI taxonomy): domain Eukaryota; kingdom Metazoa; phylum Chordata; class Amphibia; order Caudata; family Salamandridae; genus Calotriton; species Calotriton arnoldi. The sequence continues at coordinate 220,514 of CAWUFW010016217.1, read as the reverse complement.
TTCTTCAAAAGGTTCATCAGCTCTTTTATCTGTAACCTTTTTCCGGACGCATTCAAACTTTCCAAATCTTTTTCAGTAAATGCCAATCTGTATGATTTCTGCAATACTTTTGACTTTTCTATGTCTATTCCATACTCACTAGCAGCTTGAGATATTTTCTCATGAATATTCTTCGCTCTCCAAGTAATGCTTTTACACAAGAACAACAATTCATCATCTCGATAAGTCCCTAACCTGTCTGGACTGATCGTACCAATAATCATTTCTTCCAAATCTACCTTCAATTGGCTCACATTTATACTCTTTTGATTTTCTTTCTTTTCCCTTTCCTTTATCCAATCATTCAATTCTTCTGATGAAAGACCTGCTGAACTCCCTGTCATTGGAGTGACATTTGTCTCTATTCTTCTTGGACTTATTTGTATGTCTCTTCTAGGGGTTTCTGTTATCATCTCGCAAACTGGGAGATCCAATAGTGTAACATTCGTGTCAGCCTGTCTTTTCTCATTGATTATCGTCTCCACTCCGCTCCTGACATTACCCAGTGGAACTGCTAATGCATGTACTTTAGGTGTATTCGGGTTTTCTCCAAACAAAGGAACTACAGGACCTATTGTGACCGGTACCGTCAACGCCTCTGCATTTAAACTTAACTGGTTTATTTTCTGAATCTGCTCTATATTTGCCTTGTTTAGCATTTCAAACTCCTTTTCTCTCATTATCCTAGCCATGTCTGCAATCTGTGGGATCAATGGGTTTCCTATAAAAGGAGCATTCAGAGTCATCTCAACTGAATTTTCTTGATATGGCGGAGGTCTATTGATCATAATATCTTCTAATAATTCCTCATCAGAATCATTTACACCATCCCTTCCACTTAAGGTTTCTATATTCTTCTTTTTCTCTTTACATTTACTTCCTGTTTGCTCATCAACTATTAAAACTGGGTATAACCCTTCCGTCACCACAGCTCTCCTCCATCATTTTAGCTTCTCTTCCCTATTCTCGAAAGGATATCTGAACATCATATTCCTGTGAACTCTGTTACCCATTCTATATGTTTCTCTCTCAAATGCCTCAACTTCCCATTCTTCCAACGCTTTGTACTGGGTCAACCTAGGGTTCGGTTCTAGTGAATCCATTCGACATCTCAAATTCTGCAATATCCTTACATTAAATGTACCATACTCAGGAAAAGCTAGAACACCATCATCCATTGTATACTCCACCCAATTTTCTAACCACATACACGTATGATAACCTCGCTCCAACATCATAAAGGAAGCAGGCGTTTTTGGAGGAGGAATTGGAATTCCCTCTCTAGTCACAATTGGTTTGTCCTTTTTAAAGAAATTCTTTATTTTCTGTATCAACTTCATTTTACACTAACGTATAGGAAACGTTTCTGTAATTCTACTTATTCTATTCGTCAGCTCTTATCCTATACCAGCGCGACACACACCAACCAACCAATCAGAACACCACTACATAAGCACAGTCTCAACCAATACTTGCGCGGCTCACACCAACCAACCAATCACAGCTCAGTACACGCCCGCTGCTTGTCCAATACCAGTGCGGCTTTTCCGACGTCAGTATTACTCCTTCTACTGACCCTCCCTTTACAAAATAATACGGCAATATTTTTCTAAGCACTCTTAAACAAAAATTCTATTAGTAACAACATAAAACAATGCTACTTTGTCTGTTCCACTAAATAAAGAGATAGTTTTCGCCTTTTTCAAGAGGTTTTCTCACTACGAGTCCTAATAACGACCAGCACTATTTTACCCTTCAAACAAGTTCCAGGTGGACCTATTACTCCTCTAGGGATAAGGCCAGGATTTCACAAGAGGACTTTTTGGCATGAAAAGGGATCTTGTTACTCTCCTGGGGATAAGGCTAGAGTTTCGGAAGCAGACCCTTCGCAGTTTTCAGTCACTCCACTTATATACGAAATTTCCCTAATATAACACCTACAGCCCTCCGTAGCTTTTAGGTATTATTTACAACAGACAAAGTACTTGTGCAGTGTGGCTTCTTTACCACCCTCTTCTTCTGCCTACTTCAGGCTAAATTCCATACCCAGGATTCCTCCGGTATTTCCGTACCTGTACTTCTAGACAACATAGAACGTGACACTAACTTTTCATGTTAAGGACATACAATCAATAATCAATAATCATTACCAAACTAATCAATAATTAAACCGTCCTCTGCTACCAAGAAACTGATCCAGCGCTAATCCAAATAGTTATCAGGGATCAATACTCAATACGTCATGATACAATGGCCCATACACATTCACCCAGAATCCCTGATGCGCTGGGGTCAATTTATATGTACGATAAATTATTTTCCTTTTACAGGTCAAATTATGAAATCACCACTAACTTTTATTATCAACTTTCCTCCTACTTGGTCGATGGAATAGTTGATGGTAATAATTACCTTCCAACTTATCAATCATTTAATAAAATGATCACAGACTCTCGGTGAAGTTAATAATGAATTTTATCTCATGAAATTAAAGATTATGCTCAACTGCATTTGGTTACACAATACAAACACTGAATCTCACGCGAGGAGAAATTTTTACCTATGCAGTACAACTGGAAACGTAAATCCATCTAAACATAGCAATGACTTTATGCAATGAAGGAGTGGATAGAGTAAGAGACAAAAGTTTCAGCAAAAATATATATGCGAAACATCATATACCTAACAGAGGGGATAGATGAAGAGACAATAGTTCATCTAAAAATACATATCATTGATGGAGTGGATAGGTGGATAGACAAAAGTTTCCCCGACAAAATACATTCATCAAATAAATTCTGAGAACCAATTAAACTAAATACAAACCTATTGGTCTGTAAGAAAACCAACCCCGCAACCTAGGGGATGATGGGGATTCCCCGACATAGGATCAGGAAACAAGGGATAAGATGAAAACAGGATTGGGACAGGTCAGGAACAGCGAGGCCTCTCTGCAAACCGACGAACAGCGACTCGTTCCCCCTCTTTCTCTCCTGCCAGCCTAAGCTCTAACCACACCCCTAAAGGCACCCCAATTATACCCTTAAACTAACATGTCCATCCCACAATTGTTGCAAACATCACTAAATCTCGTAAAGGGATTGGTGGGTTTGGGAAGTGGCGTTATCACACCATAGTGACTTCACTTTTCTTTCAACTACCCTATTGTTCATGTCCATTCCCAGGGTATGATTCTCAGTTCGTTCTCATTTTATTACATATAATACAAAGTTTATCTTTTTCATTCATTTCTTTAACATCATCAGCAGTCTGTTTCTCCAGTCCCATGCTTAGACACTGGTTTTGGCAGTCGTTCGACATTCTGGCCTTCACCCTCCTCATGTCATCTGCGGTGTACTGCACGTTTGTCTTTCTTCTGACAGAGCAACTCGCTCCTCGTGCTTTCCCCCTCCCTTTTTAGCCAACTTTATAAAGATGGCTGCTTCATCTAGCACTCTAAAGTAAATAAAACTGAACATATATTAATTATATGATAATGAAACCTTCACTGTTTACCACCCACTTTGCACTATTCCCCATTAATGTTACCTAGCATAAGCTTTGTGCAAAAGCGGCATTATTCGTTAGTGTAAACAGAATGCAACATGCAATTTACTGAAGCATAATGCGGCCTATTTATCCAAAGCTTCTCGTTTTCCCAAATCACAAATGTTATTACAAGATTATTTTGTTTACGTGTTAGTTCAGACATGCGCAAAGCAATTTCTCTTATGTTTGTGTGGGGTGTACATTAGTTATCAACTACCATTTACTGTTAGTACATATTATGGGGGTATCAGATCTGAGCAGGTTTCATTTTTGCGAAACCCTGCTCCATCAGGGTCAATGAGCACAAAGAGACCAAGTGGCTTCTCGCCCGAGTTTATAAGGCCCCTGGCCTACCACCACCCCCCCACACCCTATCGGCTTCCGGGTTTGTGTGCCCCCAGAAATGCCCCAACAGCCATTGCTGACACACCCCTGCTGCTGAGCCTGAGTCTCTCAAAAGCCCCGCCCCAAAAATCGTGGTGCTAAGTTGAAGTGATTGCATTGCTTATAATAAAGTTCAAAGAAGTAGAGAAAAGAAGGAGGCATTAAAATAGCAGCTTTCTCATGGCACTGTTTGTAGCTTTAGGCAAGCACCGAACCTGAACTCACGAATTGGACACAATGGTGTCACCGTTGACGTCTGGATGCAATGAACCAGTAGAGCCCTCCAAACTGGACATAGCATGCCAAAGGTAATCAGCAGAAATCAACTCAACATACCAGGTCAGGAGTGAGGCACATACAGTTTTCTGTCAGCATCCGGCAACCGCCACAACCTGCAGCCCCAGCCCCCAGGGTGCTATTTCATTTTGTTGCCGTTTTGAATTATTCAAATGTCCAATGCCTATAACTGCCTCTCGCCGGACATTAACTGTCCTGACTGGATTAGCGGCCTATTCAAACCCTCTTTCCAGCAGGCCGTTTAATCACCATTAATGCTTCAGTCAAGGAGATTTCATTTCAGGCCCATGAGAAATATGAGCAGCCAACATGACTGGCACTGCCGCAGAGTCAGGAAGGGGCGCGCGCATGTGTATGCTTCGAGAGGTGTAAACACACACACACAAACATGCTGACAGAGCAGCACGTAAACTAAATGAACACACACACGAATACACATTGGCTGTACAAACATATGTACACATAAACAGACACACACACACATACATAGACAGGCTCCGACAGACACGGGTGTGCACATGTACATATGCAGAAACAATTGTGCATACCTAGGCGCACACCGACACCCACCTGCGTGCACATACATGCTTACACATTCCTATATACACACACAACAACATATATATTCACATTGTCAGACGAAGCACATTTGGAGACCCACACAGCTGCAGACATAAAACAATGTAGTAGACGACACATGCATATACACACGCATTATAGGCGATAGTACAGGCGCATACTACATAATGGCCAACGTTGGCAAATTGGTGCTCAGCAGCGACACACACACAGACGCACAAACACACACACATACCACCACACACACACTTACTTGAAAACTTTATTTTTTAATCAATATGTCTAGGCTGTCTGGTGTTGTGTTGTTTCTCAGTGCCAAGATGCATTGGTGTCCATGCACTTCATAAATAACATCCATATTGCCTCACACACACAAACACACACTCATACCCCACACACATAAACATGCTGTCACATTTATCCTAGTTAAGAGGACCTGCCACTGAATTCCAGGAGGTATGCATCCATATAGAAAGTACTAGAGTTCAGTGGCCCAATTCCAGAGGAGTTGAAACAAATTTGGGGCTTCTTTCGACCCATAAACAGTAACGCATTATAGAACTGTATCCAGAAGTCCATTGTACTAAAAATCTAAGAAAAGGCTGCGACATTGAAATTACTTGCTTTTGACTTACAACCAGGTTTCTGTCCCAGGAAAAGAACGAAAAAAGCAATTTTGAAATCTCAGCCTTCAGAAACATTGGAAGAAGTAGACGTGTCCATGTCATTTTGTTGGATTTATCGACTGCTTTCGACCACCGTAGCACTGTCCAGGATTCACTTGATTTAGAGATCCTGCCCTAAGCTGGTTTGATTCTTTACAGGCAAACACAAGGAGACGATGGGCGGAGCACTGAATCTTTTCACTCACCCCCAGTCACAGATCTGGGTTTAATCCATCATCGTTCTTTAGCTCACTTCGCCACCCCAGTTCAGACCCAGCCATATGCAAATCAGTCTTGACCCTGTTCCTCGTGGGAACAGTCCAGCCCGAACTGCCAAGCCAGGTCTTCCTTGGACTGGAAACAAGCATCCTGGGACCGGCTTCAGGGTAATACCCCTCATCAGCCAGGCTAGCTTGAATCCAGTGGCAAAGTGAGCTAGGGACCCAAATCTGGGCATACCCTGCCAACGTAGGGCGAACAAAGCAAACACAAGGAGATGATGGACAGAACGCTGAAACTTTTCAGACACTCACCCTCAGTCACAGATCTGGGTTTAATCCATCATCATTCTTTACCTCACTTTGCCACCCCAGTTCAGATCCAGCCATATGCAAATCAGTCTTGACCCTGTGCCTCATGGGAACACTCCAGCCCGAACTGCCAAGCCAGGTCTTCCCTGGACCAGCAACAAGCATCTTGGGACCAGTTTCGGGGTAACACCCCTCATCAGCCAGGCTAGATTGAATCCAGTGGCAAAGTGAGCAAGGGACCCACGTCTGGGCATACCCTGCCAACTTAGGGGATTCTTTACAGGGCCACTCCCAAACCTCTGCCCATTTTATTGCCCCATTTAACCTCTACTTGAGCCAGGCCGTAGCACAGGCCCCTGAAGTGTGTGGGAGCACCCTTTACCGTATGAATATCTAAGAGATACAGGAGTCCTATGGGTCCCTCCCCACAACCTGAAGGGGGGACCTCATCACTTAGTGTTACAGTATTGACTTCAGCAATGGTCTGTCCTGAGAAAGACACTTTCGCAGTTGTGTCCCGGAAGACAGATTTGAAGATGATAAACCAGAGAAAGTGACTTCAGAACTGCTGTTCATCTCTCGTATGCTCACATCTGGATGGTGGGCATTCCCTGGTTCATGGTCTCCCAGACTCCACATTTTCCTCACTTAAGGACATACTTCACACCAAAGCCAGTCAAGAAACTTTATTCGGTCAGTATTGACCATCAAAGTGTCAAAAGATACTGAGTAGTGGATTCGCCAACACATACAATGTCTAACAATGTTTCTGTACATAATGTTAGCTGACAGTAAGTAAGATAGCATCATCATAAGAAAAGTTAAAATGGATAAAAAAGATAGATTAAAAAAGAAATAAGAAAAGGCTTAACAAAGTGAGAAACCCACACATAATGGAACCCATACTAAAGTTTACGTTAAAATTAGATAAAAAGACATGTACTGTCAATTAAACGTTATTGAAAAGGTGCGGCTAGTATCTATTGAGCACAGTTTCCACATTTCAGCTGAATAGCTCCTTGAATTAAAAACAGCTAAACTTACAAATATCTTAATGGAAAGAATCTTCATAAAAACAGAGTTAAAACTACACAAAAGTGAACTCCTAAAAAATACTCTCAGGCGTAAATCTTCACAGAGAGGTAGAGACGGAAGAAAGTGTTAGTGCATATAGTGCAAGGGTACCATTATGCATAATTGTTATATACCCGATACAGACGCTGCTTATAATTTTTAACACCGATGGAGAAGAAACAAGTGGTTGAATAGATACCACACCAAAGCACATCTCATCCAGGGCCTAAAGAAATATGGTCACATCACCCTTATCCTGAAGGAACTCCACTAGCTCCTCTTGCAAATTCTCACTACCTTCAAAACCAACTGCATCACTTAGAAAGCCATAATGCTTTTGCACCCCTGCATATATGGCTAAAAAGCTTGCCATTTCCAGTGGCTCTTGGGACTCCCACAGGCTTGACACTGTGACACCGGTGACAAAGCGATGAAAAAAAACAAGGCAACCTGCACCCTGGTTCTGGAACATCATCCGTGAGTCTATCAGGAGTGCACCAACCCTCTCTAATACAGGAACAATCTGAACATACCTCGTTAAAGACCATTACATCTAGATTCAGTTACAGTCCACTTTTGTTCCCAGAACCCAACTACCTCTCCAACCACGTGTTGATAGTATCCTCCTTGCCTTGGACCCTGTACAGCTCTCCGCTTTCATTCCATAAATATACTACATGCGTGCATCTTAGTTGTAATCTGTACCTGGATTCCTCTGAATCAGTGCAGCTTAAATTCCTTGCAATTAGACGTTTAGGTCATAGCAGCGCCTCACAATCCAAGACACAGCCAATGTTTACACCATAATATTGCTGGGGGTAAAAGCCCAGATGAAAAGCCAAGACTGAGATACTAGTAAAAAAAACTCGAAAACGTCAGTCATCTGTATCACCCAAAAAGTTTATTAATACGTTAAGTAAAAAACATAAGACGGCTAAGAATAGCATACATGCAAAAAAAAACAATAAAACAATGTGCTATAATCTCCTGAGATGACATATGATCCTAAATAGTACTTACACACTAAGCTGACGATTTTCAAATGCTACTGGTCCTATGCCATGCTATTGTGGAGAGCACTGATGTTGTCTGAGGTTTTAGTGCCTCCGTGACTTCACTATGATGTTTATGAATTTCCTTGTTGACCTTCTACTCCTGTGGATCAAGAACCAGGGTACAAATTAGCCAGTTCAGGTATGATCTGTTGGCCTTCTGCTTTAATGGCTGTGGTTCTGGCTGCAATGGTGGACAAATAGTTAATTGATTTCGAGACCCAGGTGGTAATTTAAAACGTCATGTCCTTTACAGCGCATTTATAGATCTGATCAGCACTTTCAAAAAGTGACCGAAATATCCTCTGGAAGAATTTATGGAAGACCAACATTCCGGAGGTCCTCCTGGAACTGATAGTGAAATTTCATGAAGACACTTGGGGCCAGATGAATCAAAGGGTTTTACCCATTCAGTGTCTATGGGAAAATGTGTTCGTACATATGGCTCCAATTGGATGTGGATTCTATTAGACAATGGCATAACATACGCCAAAACTCTTTATGTGCACAAAAGCCTGAAACAAGGTTCTATTAGCCCCACTAATGTTTTTCCTTTACTTAGCCGACATACCAGATCAGCTTAATGCTCGTTCTTCCTTCTCTCCGAATCTACGAGGCACAGAATTTACTTGTTTTATATACACTGACTGCATTTTTCTGTTGGAATTAATTAAGCTGGGAGTGCAAAGTAAATTGCTTTCATAACTATATATTAAATTGGTAAAATTAGCGATAAATGTAACCAAAAGTGAACTTATGGTGTTGTCCAAGAAACAATGGTTTATTAAGCCGACATAATCACTACGAAATTATCCCTTAGACGCGCTATCGACCGATTGTAAATTTACCAACATACAAAGAACAATTTATAGACAAAACAATACTCCTAGGGAAGGGATTCTCCAGCGTCAATGCAAGTATGGGTTATCAAATAATGACTGCATTGACAACAAACTATGATGAAAAGATTCCTGCTATCATAGTAAGTGGATCTGAATGTATACCCAAGCAATTAATTAAAAACCGAAATGTCATAGAAGGCTGTAAGAAATTGGTTTAATAGCTGAGAGGGGTGGAATTAACCTGTGCTCTGTTAGTTTGGCACAAAAGCAGTCAGGCTTGACTTGGAGGCAATGAATAAAGTATTTATGCATCACACAACCAGTAATAAAATGAAAACACAACAAAAGAAAAATCCCAAAATATCAAGAAAAATAAAGTAAATTCTAATAAATAAAATGACACCCAAATGCACAAAATCCAATTAGTAGAACCAGAGTTATGAATTTTAAAACTTTTAGAGAAATCTAGCACCAAAAAGAAGAAAGCTCCAACCGCAAGTATCTGGTCAAGCGAGACTGGGTCACAGTCAAAAGTTAAGGTCAACCGTGATGGAGTGAGACAGATACAAGGGGTGAATTGGGCCTGGTTTTGACTTGCCTTCGTACTTAGAAGAATTTTTTGAAAAAAACCTTGAGAAGGTAGAGCTTGAGCGGGACAAGGTACCATGCTGTATCAAGGACAAGTCGTAGAGGACAGGGAGCCTCGAGATGACAGTGAAGCCATTGGCGAGGGTGGGAAAAACCGAGTGGGAGAAGCTGGATTTTTAGGTCAAGGGGGGTCGTTGTCGAACCTGCTAAGATTTTTACCTTTTGACCTAGAAGTTTTTCAGGACCTCGGATTCACCCAGCATGACACGGCTGCATACTGTAGCTGAAGAAGGCTCCATGAGGCTGAATATCGTCATCTGGAGGTCCAGCTGAAGTGGATTTACTGCTGTTGAGAAGAACATAGGTGGAGCTGCGGCAAAGTCAATCCCACCAGTGATTCACCATTTTCGGATCAGCTTGTAGGTAGATCCAGGTTTCCTGTCAGTTTTCAGAGAAGTTTTTGCAGAAAAATATTTTAAGTCCCAGGTTTTGGCTTTTGGTAGAAGAAGGCCACTTTACCACCACACAAAGGGTCCAGGACCTGGCGGGGGGCACCACTTCGGGCTAGGACTCACTCCAGTAGGGACCAGCAGCAGCAGGCAGGTAAGTTTTAGGGTCTCTTGAGCTTGTTGTGTCCCTGTAGCTCACTCAGGAGGACAGCCAGATGGCCCTTGGAGCAACTGTGGTGGTCCTGTGTTCAAGGAGCAGGTCCAATCTTCCTTCCTCAGGCAGCAGGGCAGTCTTTCCAGCAGCAGGGCAGAACTCCCAGCAGCAGGGAATCAGTGTAGTACTTTTTCTGAGTCTTCCACAGGTCCAGAAGTGCTCTGAAGAGTTGTTCTAGGAGTCCAATCTTTATACCGGATGCCAGTCGTTGTGTGTGGAGGGGACTCACTATCCCACCCTTATATCTGGTCCTGTAAAGTTCTTTCCTCCCCTGTCAATGCACCAAACTGTCTGAGGTTGGTGTCTGGTTCCTTTGTGTGTGCAGGAGGCATGGGGCCAGATGTACGACCATTCTAAATTGCGGCTCGCAATTTGCGCTCGATTATGTGTTGCAAATTGCAAGTCGCAATTTAGAATGTACAACAGTGTCAGAGACACTGATTGCGATTTCCAATGGGGTCGCAAAATGCGAGGCTCATGAATATTAATGAGCCACTCGCAATTTGCGACCCCATTTGGAATGGCTGGCCCTTCCAGGGATTGTGGCCTGCTGGGCTCAGCAGACCTCCATGTCTGGGACTGCTTTTCAATAAAGCAGGTTTTTTTTTTTAAATGCAGCCCGTTTTCCTTAAAGGATGCACTTAAAAAAGAATTTTCGTTTCATTTTTTAAGGGCAGGCAGTGGTCCCTGGGACCACTGCCTGCCCCTAACAAATATTTTACCCTGCATTTGCAAAGGGGAATGGGTCCCCTGGGGACCCCTTCCCTTTTGTGAGTGCATTACCACCCTCTTGAAGAGGGTGGTAATTTGCGAGTGTTTTGCAACCGCAATTGCGGTCGCAAAACATTTATACATGGCCTTGGGGTCGCTATTAGGAAGGGAACGCCCCTTCCTAATAGCGACTCGCAAAACACTATTTTGCGAGTCGCAATTTATTTGCGAGTCGCAAAATAGTGTTTGTACATGGCCCACAAGGATTTAGCATGCGCAAACGGGTCGCAAACCCGTTTGCGCATGCTAAATCTCGTAGTACATCTGGCCCATAGTCCTTTGAAGTGAAGTGGGCAGGACACAGCTCCGCCCCCAGCCATCCTGGCTGGAAGGCCCGTCCTGCCCACATCTAGTCCCCTTTGTGTCACTGTCTGGGAGGAATAAACAAACCACAACAGCAGAGCCTTTCACAATCAGGTGACCCAGGACACTGGCAGAAGGCACAAATGGTTGGGCAAGAAAATCCCAACTTCCTAAAAATTTCAGTTTCAAAATTGTGACTTACAATGCAACTTTACCATTAAAGAGGCTTTCCAATTTCAATTCATTTGAGTCTAAACAGCATATCTCTATATGCTCCCAATCCAAAGTTAGCATGTAATAAATGTAATAGGGTAACCCAGTGTTAGTTAATGGGAGAGATGGGCCTTGCCAAGGTGAAATACGACTTTAGAAGCTTTTCACTGCCTGGACATGTAAAATGTAAGTACTTATGTCTTACTTTTTAAATATTGTGCACTCTGCCCTAGGATTTGTTAGGGCCTACCTTAGGAGAGACTTATAAGTATTAAAAAGGAAGGTTTAGGCCTGGCAAAGTGTTTATTTTGCCAGGTTGAAATGGTACTTTAAAACAGCACTCCAGGTGGTGCCACCCCAGTCCTGGAACCTTGAAAGTGGACCTGAAGGTGTTCTGTGGATCCAGCAGAAATAACGCATCACCTCTGCTGTACGGTGCAACCCCAAGCAGGACCAATGCATCGCCTCTGTTGTGAGGATTCTTCCAGTGCAAGTGCTCCACATCGACCTCACAACCTTCATCGGAACTGCTGCTGCGCAATGCCTTGCAGTCTCTTTGGGAACCAGCCAGTGCGTGATGCATCCTCAACGCAGGACTTTGCATCACAAGCTTCCCTCATCGACGGCCTCCTCAACGATGATGCAGGACCTTACACCAAAACCTCACAGCTCCCCAAAAGTGATGCATAGCCCCGGCTGCACGACACATCTTCTTTGCGGGACTTCACAACCCTCCGCAACTAGGATTTAAGGTACTCTTGTTCAGTGGGCCTAACTGGGTCCCTGTAGCTGGCTGGTGCTCCATCGTGGTGGGTCTGAACTTGTCCTTTTGTCCTAGTCCGGCACAACCAAATATCCATATTTGGAGCTTTGTGCTTTTTGGCACTATTGTCACTTAAATCTTTAAAATTGCATATCTCCGGTTCTACAGATTTGATTTTTCTAGTTTTGGTCTTGTTTTATTTATTAAAATGTACTCTGATTTTCTAATCTGGTGTGGGATCCCTTTTGTGGTGTATTATCACTTTATTAATGTTTGAAGTGTTTCACAAATACTTTACATAGTGCATCTGAGTTAGACCTGACTGCTCTGTGCCAAGCTGCCCAAGAGTCTAGCACAGGTTAATTTAGGAAATGCTCATGACTTCACCCTGACAAGGATTGTGGTTCCTGCCTGAGTAGGGTTTCACCCCCCTTAACCAGTAACCCCTTTTCTTACACCTTTGAGGTAACCTTAATAATGAGTTATTTCAAGAACCTTGCTAAAAACGGGAATCTAATAATTTTGTGTCACTTGCTCTAACGAAATTGTTACTATTAAAGGAACCGTTGAAACCTTTTGTTCAAAAACGTTCTGAAAACAAAAATAAGGTCTCGTCTAGCTTCATAGATCTTTAAGAACGAGGAGGCGAGTCGTCTTGCCATTTCTCACTTAACTCTATTGGAAGAGTTCTCAGAGGTGGGCAGAATGCAGCAAAACCTGAATTTTACTGAAGTAACAACTAGACAATAAGTTTACATTTTAAAACATTTAGCCTTGCTTTAGAACAGAACCATCCTCAAAATAGAGGGAAATTAAATAAGCTTAGAATATGCCCTGTAAGTAGGGTAGTGATCCAAAATCCCACCTATGTCTTTCTAGATGCGCAACTCTAATCTTAGCCTGTCGTAAATGTATTAAGTCAACACATATTCATGGACACACAAAGGTTCACCATCCAAACGTACACATTACGCAGTCTGACAGACAATAGTGGAAATGAAGTTACTTATGAACCATCAACCAACGTTCCTCTTCGGCTAGCAATACTCATGGTAATTATGTCCCCTTATTTATTTCAAAGGAATCTATCTTCTGGCATGAACCTCCCACTGCTTATCTGGGCAAGCAAAAACCAAACACAGAGGTCTCTCAAAGCCTCTCATGGGGGCAATTGACAGAAGACCCCACTGCTTCGGCCACAGATTTTTCTCATAGGGGCTTGTTGTCTCAGCTAGCAAGTCTGAGCGAGAAGAGCACCTTTCATGTCAATTTATCTAACGCCAGTCGCCTTTTTGGTGAATCTTTTTGTGTTACGCTGGCAATCTGGGCATTCCCTATCTACTGCGGTTCCCTGATATTGTTTATTCGTTTGCCATTAGAAACAAATAATCCAAAAATGTACAAGCCCAAAGTTTGCAATAATACAGAGGTGCAGAGTCCCAAGCTTGATGGATAGTGCCTGAGTAACGAATATAAACAAAAAATACCATAATATACAGAAGAATAACATTTTATGTGTCCTGTATTTAATGATAATTTACCTATTTTTCCATACACTCCCACCTTGAATATTTTGAGGTGGATGCGAACATTGTGCACAGGCTTTTTGCAGTCACTTAAAGCGAAGAGAGCCAATGTGTAAAGTGGTTAGCCCATTGCCCCAAGCTGTATGCTGTAGAAGGGCAAAATAAAAAATGTGAAAAATAAATTGAACAGACTAGTGGATTAAGCCCATTAATCCAAATCCCCTTTATGTACATATATGTTAAATTATTTTTTTTAAACAAACAATAGTCTAGCAATGAGAGGTCAGGTCTCAAAGGCCAGACCTAAAACAGTGGTGATGCCTGTACATGCATGGCTGATACATGTGAGTGAGAAGGAGTACATGTTGTGTCTTATAAACTAAGGAGGAGCCCAGTCTTGATCCCGCCCCCTCCAACTCAGAGTCCATGGCATGACCAGTTTACTTTTTGGGAACGCATGTCATGTTTTTCAGATAACCAAAAAAAACACATATGCAAGTAAATATCACGAACCATATTTTCCACACATTTCAGCATTTTCTAAAATTTTAGTAACCTCTTCAAACTACAATTTCAAAATGAGATTTCGAGGAGAGTAACTCTTCAGACATTAATATTACATAAGTATTATTCCGCACTATTTACAGTTTCTGGTTGTGTGTTTGACTTCCACAGAGTTCAGGTCTACATTTCATTCCACCAAGACAACACAGGTGAAACTACCCGCATCCCTGAGGGGTGATCCCTAACTTCTGCCCAGCCAGACAAATGCTATGGTCCTACTCCTGCCAACTACTAGGTTAATGGGGTGTATCCCTTGCCATGAGACCCGGAGCTACAGCTCCACACTCCGCACTGCTGTCAGAACTCTAAGCCTTCACCTCCAACTCGGTGTCAAAGTCCTTGCAGAATGAACGCTGTTGTCTGCCAACTTCAGTGATGTCCTAAAGGGGACTGTGGAGAGAACAACTCTCATTGAATTAACTGTTTCTGTGGCCTTCTATCCATCCAGAACTGCGACGAGGGCCCAAGTGTCCTCCACCCCTCCCCTCCCCACCAGAATACAGAGGTGCTGAAAAGACCCGGATTGATTTGGGGACCGACTTGTTAAGTGACACAGAGAGGTGGATCCCATCCCGGTGAAACATCAATTCGCTCCTCTGCAGTTTGTGTGGAATGTGCTACACTTTCCCGCACAAAACGTAGACCGGTCAGAACTGAGGCACCTAACTGAAACGTTGATATGACTAGGAATCATGGGCAACCAAGCTATGTAAGCTTCTAATGACTACCGCAACCATGTAAAATACATTCCCACACCATTTTCCGATCAACCAGAACCAGATCATTTCCAACAATGATGAGAACTGTGGACTGGAGTTCCTCCCAACCCCTTGCTGCTTCAACCTTCTCGTATAGCTGTGACATTTTCAGACCATCGACACCGAACCAACTGAAAGAGACCAACCTCAATTCCTGCAGGCATAGGTTTATGGAACTACTATTTCAACCCCGGTATGACCGTCGACCCACATGAACTTGGAAGACATTACTACCATGAGAAAACAAGCAGAGAACAGAGATGATTCTTAAAGGGAAACTGAGCTGACTGGATAGGAATTGAAGCTGATGCAATGTGACATTTTTATGTGACATTACTAACTGTATGGATTGAATGAACGTGTAGATTTTTTCATGTAGTAATCTACACTTTGGTATTGAGATAAATGGCAAGCAATACGCGTCGAAGGGGCATTAGTTTTTCCTTTGCCAATGGGAAGCCCACTTCTTGTAGCAAAGTAACAAAGGCATTGGAAGCCTGGCCACACCCACTGCACCCGGCCGACCCCATGGACAGACAGTCATCCAAGTAATGTATCACATTCTGGAATCCTGACTTTGAGGAAACCATCCGTTCAAAGGGTGAGCTTGAACTGCTCAAAATATGAATAAGAAATGGTGCAATCCATTGCATGCATTTATGGCGCACATACAAGTACTTGAAACCTAGTAGGTGATACTAATTAGAGTGGACAGGGAGAAACCCAAAAGTGTACTAAATATCAGCTATTTCTAATAAAGCGCTCAGCCCCAACTTCCTAAACTTATGCTTCTGTGGACCAGGCCCTGGTTATCAGACTGAGCAAACCTGGAGGTCAATAACCTCATGAACTGAAGAGCCTTTTAGAGAAGCGAGATTGTGTATTATCCAGTACTGACCCATTTCCTTCTTTGGGTTTTTGACTTTGGAATAATGCCCAAAAAGGAACACACTGAGGGGGTGGTACCTCAAAGAGGCCATCAATCTCCATAAATCATTTCTTGTGCAGGTTGTTAGCTGTCTGCTCGGGCTCACCAAGGGTGGTGGCTGATTCTTACAATATGGGCTAGGTGAGGCTCCTGCAGCTGGCATCCTTAAATCCCTGTGAGAATCCCAAGTGCATGACCTGTACCCGATTGTTGTTGTTGGGATAAATGTTGAGCCATGGCAACAGCTTATCGATCCTCACTTGTGTAGGTATTGTATTGTATTTGCATTTATATAGTGCTTACTACCCCTGACGAGGCGTCAAAGTGCTTTTTTGGCGAGTAGCACCCTACTCCGGAACCCAAAAAGGATTAGTGGTGAAATAGTATAGGGAGATATTAAATTAATTTGAGCGGTGGACATGTGAGTTGAATATTTGGATTGAAAAAGAATAGTGGAGGGAAAGAAGAGGGAAGGGTTTGCATTTATATAGCTCTTGCTACCCCTGGTGAGGTGTCGAAGTGCTTTTCAGCGGGTAGCACGCTACTCTGGAACCTAAACAGGATTAGTGGGGAATTACTATAGGAAAATTTCAAATTAATTTGAGCGGTGGACATGTTAGTCTGTTAGCTGGATTAAAAAAAGGTAGTGGAGGGATAGAAGAAGGAAGGGTCTAAGGTATTTGTACTCTAAGCTAGATTGTCGATTTAGTAGGCTCTTTACCCTCTTCTTTGGTTTTTTATCACACTTAAATTCCGGGTGGGAGTCGAGGCTGCAAAAGGAGTGCATATCCTTCAGCTTACAGGACCCTCATTCCGTGTGCACACTTTTCTGTTGAATGCCCAGCAGGATCCCTTCTTGCCCCTTCCTCCTACTGTTGACAAAAATAATGCTCATTGTATGAGGAGTTCCTGTGTGAAACAGATTCTAGCCACACCGTTACCTCTGTCTGCTCCCACCGAATGTTGAGATCATCTATCTAGCCAATCTGAAGTCACGGTCATAGTCCAACCATGCCATAGTCATGGTGCACCTTGAGTATCTTATTAGAATAGAGTTTAAACTCTGCAATCAACTGCAGTTTCCTCTCTATCATTTCAGTAATTTACAAATTAAACCTAAACAGCCTATTTATAATAGTTTCTTTCAGGTTGGTTTTCTTGTTATTTGTAAACTCTTCACCATCTTTTTCATTTGCTTTCATCTCCCTCCTCTTTGTTGAGGTTTTGTCCTTGATCTGAGCAAAGTCACCCATCCATATCTCTTCTTAGTTTTTAAGGGCACATGGGGGGCAAGCTTTCCCGGTCTGCAGGGAATAGTCTCCAGGCCTTTTCTTTTTGGAGCATATGCTTAAATATGCCCGGTTGTTCCCTCTTCCATCTTGTCTTTTCCCTCAGTGAAGTGGAATGACCTAGAATTACCTCCTTCACCCAAGACCTCCTCGCCAGTGCCCTGCCCTGGGCTGTGAGCCTCAGATACCACCATAGAACTATTGGAAGTTGCTTAGGGGGTGACCCCTGACCTGTGGGGATTGTTCCACATTTTGTACCTCCTGGACACTGTCATGGCTACTGGAGGAATCCTTCCCATCCCCAGTTTAGTTTACTAATAAGAACTATAAAATCTTTAAAAAATATTCCCGATTCCGTCCCTTCCTCTTTCCAGCTTGGCCAACCATCACACAATTGCTGTAAGGGCCACACATGTACTGTAATGCAATAGAGTGTAAAACGATGTTGAAAGCTCACTCCTTAAGCATGAACACAGCAAACTTCAGAAATTAACATTGATGCCTAATATGCGATGCTGGAAAAAATTGTGATTAGCTTTCCTGATTCATATGCCTTTGATGCCACTCACGCAGAAATATACTTATCCTTCCTCATAACAACTGAAAGCCTCTCACTGCACCGGTCCACCAATACCCTTCTTCCTCTTAATGTTCAAAACACATTCATTGACATTCCCTAGGAACATAAGAGGAGGTGCGGCACCCCTATCAATGGAAAATGACCATGTCCCGTCAACAAGGGCTGTCAAACACCCGCTGGAGAAATGGTGAGCCCACTCATGGTGCAAGAAAAGGAGGCAAGGTCTGCCCCAACCACAGGAAAGATGCAGGCAGGGTCAGGGTGCTTGCAGAGGTAGGGATTTCACTGCAATGTCCAGACTGCCTGGTATCGCAGGAGAGAAAGGCCAATGGCCAAAATGGCCGCAGCCTAAATACCTAATGGCTCCTGTAATGCTGGACCATCTAGGATGCACAGATCATGTCATCAACTTCCTGCCCACCCAGGGATTCCTAAATAAGGCAGG
The DNA here is from genome assembly GCA_963921515.1 of Calotriton arnoldi. NCBI lineage: Eukaryota > Metazoa > Chordata > Amphibia > Caudata > Salamandridae > Calotriton > Calotriton arnoldi. The sequence goes on along the minus strand of CAWUFW010016217.1, from coordinate 202,112 downwards.
AAGGGAGGAAGTAGTGAGCTGGGCACCTGTGTGATCTTAGGATTCTCTGTTTTGGGCTATAGAGTCTCGAGAACAGAGAAGGTGCACACACAGCCTAACACCACACGCATGGGTGTTCACTTTCTCAAATGCCTCTGTAATAGGGACTGTGGTTACTGTAGCAGGTTAGCAGTCCTGCTATTTCACGCACCGCCCGGATGTAATTACACCACATCCTCTGGCCAGGCGTGGCCAGAGGGTAGTAAATAAAAGGGAGTGGAGCACTCAAGGTCACACTCTGAAACAGGCAATGTGTGTGTGAACTTCGTGTTTCAAAGGTAGCTGGGATTGTGCGGGAGACACTGGTGACGAGGTTGCAGCTGAGCCCGCAACCCTGCCCCACAACCTACCCTGACACTGCGGCGGCCAAGTTGCTTCTGGCGCCGTCGCACATTAGAAGAGGGCTTCAGTTGAAAGCTGGCACTCCTCCCTCCAGACGACACGGAAGCCGACTGCAGCGGCCGCACGGCGTTCCTTCACCAACACGTGCTGCGTGCTCCCGGAGTACCGGGCCGAGCCTGACCCCATCCGTCACACTGCAACACATGTCTCCAGGCAGCATTGGAATGAGCGAGGAGTCCCACACGATGCCCTGCCATCCCCAAGCGCTCTGCCTGATCACGCTGCTAAACGGCCACACAAGCAAGCAGTGGCTAATGTAAGTAAGAGGGGAAAAAAAAAAACCAGGAAGAGAATAAAGAGACATAAATAAAGAAATAACATCCAAAACCATGGAAAGGGAGACAGACATTACTCAGGACTATAATGTACAAATACCCACAGTAACACTCAGGCTCAAGGAAAGAGATACAGCCTACCAGGTGCCTCCCAGTCAAACGGCGCATTATTACAAGGGAAGGCCGCAAGAACACCCAGTACGAGGCACCCACCAGCGAATATCCAACGCCTAAGCCGCCAAACTAAAACCCAGAGACACGCCCAGCATTTGGGGACGAGGATCAATAACGCCAGCCAAACCCCACGCAACACGCCCTCACAGGGGTATTGCCGCCGTTTAGTGAACTGGCTGATCCTGCAACCGCATCCCCGAGATGGAAAATATGGCTTGGGTGGTTGGAGAACTACTTTGCTGCCTTGAGGGAGGCAGATGGTGCCATTAAAAGGTCACTGCTCCTCCACCATGCGGGGGAAGAAATTTACAAGTTGTTCAAACACCTGCCTAACACAGGACCAAACACAAACTATGACGCAGTGGTAAGGGCACTCAACGCCCACTTTGATCCTCAGTTAAACCCCGACTTTGAAAGGTTTAAACTACATCAAGCTTGTCAACGAGAAGGGGAATCTATGGACATTTTTTAAGCTAGGTTGCGCGAACTAGCGAGCCCTTGCACAGCGGACTACCAGCTAAAGGAAATTTGTGCTCAACTCATACAAGTGTTGTATTCCGCTTTAGGTGTCCGTATATAGGTTTTCCTGAAACATGTCCTTATATAGACACAATTCGCATTGCCCTTATATAGGCATAGAATCCCAGTCCTTATTTAGGCATTAGCCGTGCACTCCAAATACAGGCATGATCACCGACATCCGTCCACCCTAACGTCACAACGAGTTCTTAGAAACCAGACCCTTAAGCTCGGGAGTTCCCTAGCACAGGACTATTGATTTCTCCAAGAACTCATCTATTATGCATGAACCGCTATACCTTTAGGGTTCATTCCTGACGTCTTCCTCTGTCCGACTTCACGTCAATGCTAACATTCCAAAGTACCTTCCAGGTATAAATATACCTTCCCTTGCCCAAGCAAGTTAGAGGAGACCTCGACTTCAGAGGAGCCCGTATCCCGGCCTGGCCGCACTGAGAAGACGCTGTCATCCCTGCTCGCAGAGAATCAAGCTTCCAGTGATCTGACTCCCTTCGCGGGGTGTTAGAGTTCGAGTCCGGAAAGAGATTCCCACCTCTCTCATTCTCAAGGTATGGAGCTGACTAGAACATAGAGGGACTCTTGGCATACATACTCTTAGTATACCATACTAGAGAATACTTCACCTACTTCTTACCTTTCCCTACACCTAGACTAGGTTAGGTACATTGGGGTAGAACTAGCTTAGAGACGCATCGTATGAGTACTCGCATTTTTAGCTCATGTTATTTATGTATGTAAATATATGCTAAAAGATAATGCTAGCGCAGTATTATTTATTTCTACTGCTTACGCTGTACATTATATATCTTGCATACTGTCTTGTGATCATAACAGCACATATCTCTTACACGAAAAACAAGACTGTTCAATAAATCCTTTTATTGAAACGCCCGTCTATTCTTTCTGTGTAACTCTGAGAAAAACTAAGCATGCACGATTGAGCTGAGTGAAACTGTTATCTATTGTTTCCACGATTCTGAGAAGTGTTCCGATTCTAAAGGGAAACAAAGTTGTCATGTTTTTCGGTTGCCAGAAACTACTCCCTTCTTGTTCTCAAGGAGTTTCTAGTGGCCTCTGAGTTAGCTGGCACAAAGTAATTAAGTTTAATATACTCGATAGGGACATACCGACCTCAGTCCTATGTCAAGCCTATAGGGTATATTATTCCAATGCGCAGAGCCTATTAGGGAAATAGGAACTACACTACATGGCGCCCAAACGTTTGGTTAGGCAGTAATTTAATGCTAGATACTGAGTAACTCAGTCGTGCTTTTCTCTCAGAGACCCCTACTCACATACTCCATAAGACGTCTGGAGTGGGTAGGGTTAAATATCCGCCAAAACTAAATAGGACAAAGAACCCTATATATTAGTTGTTTGGTTTGTTCAACGTTGAAGGATACAGTGTTCCAAAATATTGTGCACCTTATCTTTTGTTTCCTTGAAACTTGTTCTACATTTTTCAAAAAACAAATGTCCGAACACGGAGACAATAACACCGAGAACGGTGTGGCTGCGGCTCAACCAGTCGTAACAGCTTTTAACCTTACAGGGTTTAATGAAACCGAGGAGGGTGTTATAGACATCCATCCAAACTTAAGAAGAGCCATCACTCTAAAACTTATAAAACACGGCCTACCACCAAGAGGGAGTAGAGCAGTTTTCGTGATAGAGGCACACGAATCATTTCAGACAGAGGTATTCTATTCATGGATAGTATTCCCAGAATCAAATCCAGTCGCAAGAGTGTTTCACTTCTACAAAGAAGATGAACCACCAGAGGAATATATTCCTTTCGAGGATATTGAAATTCCACTAACATACCAGGAGCTTCAGCTCTGGTTTAAAGGCGCCCTAAAACATCACAAAAACATTACCAGGCTCGGTCCACTAGGTAGACCAGGAGCAACATGGCCGCTTCTAGCCGGCTACACTCCTCATCCTGACCTCGATATAATGTCAGACGAGGAATTACTTACTCAACTTACAGAGTTAATAAAAATTTACAGACAATTGGTCCAATATGTCATGCGGACTTTCACAGTCCAACCACCATTGACAATTCCAAACCCCTCAACAGGGGAATACACTAAAAATTACACCACAGACTTTATACGCAGTCATGGGTAAAATGCCCACAAAACGTGAGCAAATTCCATTTTGGATAGCTCAAAAAATTACTCAAATCGAAGCAGTATTTCCAAATACTAGCCCTTATGAGAAACACAGAATACTAACAATCTGTTTACCAATGGGGATCACACCACAACTGGAAGACTGCACCACTTAAGGCTCAGTCTTTGCTGCCATCTATACTAAAACACATGGTGTTCCATCAATTGCAGTAATACCAGATGTCCTGAAACAAATTCAAAACGAATACGGGGCAGAGCCTGCTCTAAATTTAGGTATGAAATTACTGAAAACTTTCAACCAGGTCTCAACAATAATATTATCTAATATTAAAGGGGAGGCAGCAGCAGTGGTGATCCGCCAACGATTAAGGGAATTTGATGTAACAGAACATCAAACTGAACTACCCAGAATAATAGAACAATCTTATGCAGAATTAGGCAGAGATAGTTTGGGTGGAAGACCATTGAAGCCAAAACTATATGAGAATCCTGAAAAGGACTCTATTAAACAAACTCCTACATCTTCAAAAAAGAAGTGGGAAACTAATAAACAAAATTCAAACGAGAAACGTTCTCAATCCCGAGGTAGGTCTCCTCAAAAGGAGCCCTCTGAAAGGAGGTATAACCTCAGGAATAGGGATAATTTAAGAAAACCTGACAGGTATCAAGATACTGATACACGTTCCTCTCGTACCTTTCAGATATCGTCACAGACATCGGAAAGAAGAGGACGGTCAGAACATAAAGAAGAACGCGTGAAATCCAAAGAAGACAAACACGTTCAGAAAAATAAATCAAAACCTCAATTCTCAAAAAAGAAGGTAGCAGGTCTGAAGATCAGACATGCCGAGGATACTGAGAACACAACTCAGGAACGGAGAATGGGCTCAGACAATGCTGGACAGTGCAGCAGAAGTCACAATAGCTCGCCAGAACCTGAAGGAACTTCTGGAGATAGTCGACTTGAATGAGTACATCACAGTAGAGACTGTAGACACCAGGGTTAGTACTCCACAAACGTTATATGAAATAACGCTCCGAATGGAGGGAGACATACCAAGACAGGTGAAAACACTCTTTTGGGAAAAACTTTCAAGGGGCTATGATATACTTCTAGCAGAAAAAGACTGCCCACCACAATTTGTCAGTGAGTGCCCACATGGCGAGGACATTATTATGCCTGCCTTCTCAAACCATATTCCAATTCACCTAAAATATACTTATGCCAGGAAATGGGCAGTAGCCCAGGCCCCAGCATTATACAAAAATCATGTAGGATGGGATGAGGACTCACCTCACCATAAAATACATCTAAAAAATGAACCAACTGCATAAAGGCAGTACCCAATAGAGCAAGAAGCTAAAAACAGGTCAGGGAGATCTTAGATCAACTTGAATACCAAGGGGTGATTGAAACATGCACCTCCTCAATGAACAATCCTTTGTTTCCTGTATCCAAACCAGACCATACATATCGTCTAGTTTTGGAATACAGACACTTAAACACTTGTTCTAAAACATTTGCAGTGCAAAATGCACATAGCACAGCATTAATGAATAACATTGTGCGTAAAAAATATAAAACCACATTAGACATCTCAAATGGTTTCTTTTGTCAAAACATAGCACCTGAAAGCAGGTACTTAACAGCTTTCTCAATAATGGGGACCCAGCGTCAATTTTGTCGACTCCCACAAGGGTTCAAAAACAGCCCGGGGTTATTCTCAGCGAGGGTAACAGAGTTACTACAAATTTATGATAATGAGGCATTGTCATATGTCGATGACATCTATCTGACAGACGATGACCTGGATAGGCACTTGAACAGGGTGAGTACCATTATATTGGGCTTCGCCTCTGAGGGCTATAAATTCAACTTCAAAAATCCAGAATTGCCCATCTCAATGTCCTTTTTCTAGGATATGAGCTTTCAAGTGAAGGCAAGAGCTTGGCAGCTAACTTTTAGAAAAGTGTGCGCTGCTCCAACCTCCAAAAACGCTGAAAAATTTACAATCCATCCTGGGTTTCCTAAATTTTGGAAGAACTTACATTCTAAATTACGCAGAAAGGGTTAGACCTCTCTACGCATTAATCAAACCTGATTTTTCAATCAAAAATTGGACACAAGAACACACAGAAATCTTGTTAGCAACAAATCACTTACAAACACGCGTAAGTCAATGCAACTTAGTGATCCGAATAATTTCGGGTCAATGCGGATTCACCTACTTAACATTTAATGAGGGTGAAAAAGTACCAATAGCATACAAATCACATTTGTATACACAAGCAGAATTGCGCTTTACTTCAACAGAAAAAATACTGACAGCAGTTCAAACCGCTGTAGCAAAAGAAAGAGCTCTAGCCCAAGGGAAACGCATTATTGTCGTAACCCCAGTACCGGCTTTAGAGGCGGTAACTAAAGCGAGCATTCCAAATGCTAAAGCATTACATCCTAGATGGATACAATGGGTTAATTCTCTTGCTGCAACAGATGTTGAATATGTTTTTGATCCTGATTTAAAAACACAAGCGTTCCTGCAATATGAACATGAATGTCCTCTGCCCACTGAAATTCTGCCTCTTGATCAGTACGAATTCATAATTTACACTGACGGATCCGCACAACCTGCTACAGGGAGTAAGCAAGCTTACAGTGCAGCGTGCGCTATCGTTAAAGGTCGCATGCAAGATGGTAACTTCAGACCTATGGTCACAAAAACTCAATCTCTAGGAGATTGTACAGCTCAGCGAGCTGAACTACAAGCATTCAAACTGGCACTTGAAAGTACAGATCGCGAATTCCCCACACTTATAGTGTGCGATTCTTTTTACTGTGTTCAGTCGTATAATGAATATATACAAAATTGGCTTGAAAATGGGTTCAAAGATGCAAAAGGTGGCACAATAAAGCATAAAACGCTTTGGGAACAAGTAGTTCAGTTAAAAACGAACTACCAAAGGCTCACGTGATACACACGCTGAGTCATCAACGTGATGGCGTTCACGTTGCAGGGAATTCATTGGCTGACGAAGCCGCAAAGGGAGCTGTTCAAACCGCTTCCGTAGCTGCGATCACTCGTTCAAAAACGAGAATAGACAGTGAGATATTGTTGGCTGTCAATGCTACAAGCAAAGGCAGTGGTGCAGCGTTACCAAAAAGTTTCCACTCAAGTACTCTTCTGTAATTGATGCGAACAACGTTCCTTTGCTCGAATCCCTGGAGTGGGGGATAGGGTAATTCCAAACATGGAACGTAGAGCAGCTTTGATTTATGAAGCACATCTGGGGGAGGGTCTGTCACATCAAGGGATCTCTAAAACAATATTAACATTAAAAGAGATGTACTGGTGGCCTGGAATGAATACACAGATTCACATCTTCATCAATGACTGCATAGACTGTAAGGTACAGCGTGATGCAGAACGCCACCAGACACCATGCTACGAAGTAGCCTGCCAGGGACAGACACCATTGTTAGACAGCATTAGGCAATCTATGCACAGGCGTCCTTCTGGACAAATGCAATCCCACAAATACTAAGTCAAGGTTCCTATGGATATGGCCTCAGCGCTCGGCTGACGCTCGAACTGTTATGAAAGATTTGCGAGTCTTTATCGGCACATACGCAATAGGCACACTACATTCTGACCAGGGCCCTGCGTTTAGCTCTCGGGCTTACAAAGAAGCCATGGCCAGTCTGGGCGTTGCATTGCGGTACTCCTCTCCATTTCATCCTGAGGGAAATTCTGTTGTGGAAAGGAAAAACCGGGACATAAAGCAGTCTATAACAGCTAGGGTATTAGGTTCGGGTGATGGGTGGGTCAAACATCTTTATGGGGTCCAACGCTCATTAAATAATTTGCCAAGAAGTTCTCTAGGGGGGGTCACTCCATATGAGGTCCTATTTGGGACAAGAATGTGGGTACCTGATCTCGAAAGTACAGGCACAGTGGTGGAAAATAAACCCTTTGATATCAAAGATCGTTTGGCTGTTTTACAGGATCTAAATGAACTAAGATCGAAACAAAGCAACGTATTCCTGAAGCCAACCACCACTGGGGAAAAACCGGCAGTCCCAGCAAGGCTTGTCTGGATCCCAAAAGATTGCGGACAAGAAGGAATTTGGACCTTCTTTCAGACAACCAGTACCTGTCCTAGCCGTTCACGGAACAAGAACAGTACTTCTGCCGCCCCTTGCTGGAAAAAAGGAGAAAAGATTTGTGTCAATCGACCTCATCAAACCACAGTATGTGGCCAATACTAAATAGTAGGCCTCGTGGACTCCGACCTAGTAGCAGACGCACTCCTCTCGCTACTATCCAATAGGTTCAGACTGAAAGACTGATAACCATCGAGAATTCAGCAGTAACAGATGAAGGACTCAGCAACAATGCTATGGAACTCATCCCTCTTGAAACTCAAGTAACAGTTCGTCCAAATACACCTGTCTACACCAATGTAACAAGTGATCAACTGGTTCCAGCGATTTCAACGAATCCTGATGCAATTCCAACAATTGACAGAACTGCTTCTGGCTATTTCATTGACTTTGATACATTTTCTGAGGATCCGAGAGAGCCTGAAACGACGCCAGCATTAACTTTCAAACAGCAAGTACAAGACTTTTTTCGTTTTCTGAAAAAGACTTATCTGGTTTCACCATGGATTGAACTCTGGATTATTTCTGGATTATTTTTCTTTCTGCTTTGGCTAGCTTTGGTTATGACTATCAGCGTGCTTATAAATGGCAGATACATCCGTTTGTTCATTGAAAGTAAAAATGTGAACTTACTTTTGAAACCACATAAATCTTCCCATCGTGAAGCAAGAGACTTGTCTGCAGTGAACATCACAGCCGTTCCTATACAGGATGGTATAGTATGGGACAAAACTGATTTTGATATATTTGGCCCTACGGAACAATTGAACATTCCACATTTATTTAAAATTTCACTAAGTGATTTTATTTCGGCCAGTACCTATTCTGATAATTGGGACTTTGAGACTGTAAATGACATGATGTTTGATCTAGAAAGGTCTGCTGCATTTTCTAACTATGAATACTTAGAGGGTTCATCAGACTATGAACAGCTGTATTGTTATAACCACTATGGTCATCATTTCTTGCATAGATCTGCAACACCTAGAAATGTGTTTATGTTTAACCAATGGGAGCATTGTCCTACACCACCAAAAGGTAGTTCAAAAACGTTTGCTAAAAGTTTCCCTATTTTTCAGGGTACAATACATCTGATCCGGAAACATTTTACTATAAAAATGTAAACAAAACAGGACAGAAAATTATGTTAACAAATACAAAACAAATTTACTCTGCAGCATTTATTACTCAACTGTCTAGACATGGATTCGACTTATGGAAAGACACGATAGACACAAAAACTGTCTGGGGTTCTAAAGATTGGCAAGTACAGGGGTTAGAAGCTTTATTTAGAGCATGTATCATCCCTCAGCAAATAATGTTTTTGAATGACACTGTGCAACAAACGTCTTGCCTTGGTTTAGCCAAGATCAAAGACATGAAAACACCTTCTGTACCAACACCTGCAAGTGATAACAATACACGGGCAGCGGTTACAGTTGACACAATACTACAACTCAACAGAACAAATCCTGATTGGAGAAAATGGTTGATCTGGCCCACAGACACAAACATCTGTCAAGAAAGGTTCCTGAATAAAACACAGGGCTTTACTATTCATAGGCCAGACCCACGATACATCCAAAGACAACATCCGGGGGTAGTAACAACATACAGTGTAGGAAAATTATGCCTCGATTGGCTACAAAAATCTACACTTGAGGATGTTAAACAACACTTATCTTTACTTAAAGAAGACGCAGACCTTAGGGAATTCTTGCTAGGACCAAGAAAACCACGTCAAAAACGTTTCATATATGCCGGCATCTATGCTGCTTATAATGAAGCATGGAAGGTTACACAGGTAGAGGCCACAAAACGAATACGTGAACTTGATCGTATTAACTTAGAGAAAACTCAAACTGTGGTCGACAATGGGTTAACAACTTTGTCATCCAGAATTTATTCATTGGACAGCATTGTATCCTCTGCTATCGACATACTGGAACAAGATTTAGCCATGTTACAGCAAGGCCAATCTCAGTTACGTTCTATTATGTTATTAGGCTGGACGCTGCAATGTTTGCGAGCGGACTATGTGCCTTGGCGTTTTATCAACACGTCGGCTCTGTTTGCAGAATACAATCTAACTGATAAACAGATCGAACTGGCACAAAGGGGAGCAAAGAATACAGTGCTGAGCATTGAAAAACTGGAGAAATTACCATTCACTGTGGCAGAAAAACCAGCTACAGAATGGCTTATTCATGGCAAAATCACTCTGCCGGTCACTACTTTCCAGTTTCAGTATTGCCTCAAACAAATGCAAGCAGGCAAATATGAAAGGTTGGGTAAAGAATACATTAAGACATCCTGGGATTTACCTTACGAATACAGATGTTGGAGTGGGGATCGTGAAGTGTTTCTTAGCGGTGCACACTGTGAAAATGCACTAAGCGGTTCACTCATATGTCAGGACATTTCTTTACACGGGGCTTGTAATGGTTCTGTGGCAAATTTGTCCTGCCACCAGCTAGGTACACCAGCTGCTGTGATTAATCCAACAAATTGGCCAACTTTCTAATGGGAGTTACCTCATGTTGAATGATCAGAGTTGCTGTGGCATGTTGCCAGGCATCCCATATCTAGTAACAGTAGACTCCAGGGTCACTTGCTGTATGCAAGTATTGTTTGCCCCAATGGACAGAGTCACGGAGTCGCCTTTGTGGCCTTCGTTGAATGTCTCTTTTATACGATTTGATACTTTAAGCAGAATGAAAGCCATGCTTATACAACAAACCGTGCCTTTGACCTCGGCCAAAGAAACCTATGATCTTCAAATTACAAGGACTTCGGCTGAGATACAGGCTTTAATACGTACAAACTGCCCTATACATTTCGTAGAAATGATGGGACGTATCTTTAACATATCTGATACGAGCGGAATTGTACATGTATTTAAGACCATCTGCTCGGGACTGTTAACACCTTTTCAAGCAGTCCTCGGAATCATCCCAAACTTCGCACATTCGGTGTTTGGTGGTGTGCCATTAATTCTAGCACTTGTTGCAGGAATCCTATTTCTATTCCTACTATTACGCTATGGCAAGCCTGCCCACCGACATCACTCCGAGCGATGTGGAGAAGGCTCTCCTAGAACGGAAGTGCCGTGAGCGCATAGTACAGCTTTTGGGCATACCTCGTCTAAGGGAACTTAATACAACTTGGTTCCTGTCATTCAGACCGATCTGGCAAGATTGCATCTTACCTGTTCTACGCTGCCTGCTTTGCGGTGAAGGATGCGTGCTAGACACCTGTCTAACACTTCCATCAGTCATGCCAACGGATATCGATGCTCTGCTGGACCCGATAACGGCCCATGCTCTGTGTTGTCTCCAGAGGCTACCAATTCTGATGACGGCATTCATTGAGATCTCACAGACGCTTCCGGCTGCTGCTGAGGTACGAGATGGATCAACAGGCACACAGGTAACAACGGATGCGAACATTGCTGCGGCACCTTATGCTGAGGGCGATGTTTCTGATCTCTGTGCAATTGGCCTTCTGAACGAGGTGTTCCAAATGTCACCAACATCAGTTGACGATATTTTGTCTATGGAAATAGATGATTTCATGTTTACACCAGACCCATACACTGACTTTGATTCGGCTCACAGTGTACCAGGGACGCAATGAATTTGGCCTTCATATTTTCAAAACTTGGGACTCTTCCCAAAATTGAACTTTTTTCTTTTTTAATTTTTTGAAATTACATGGCTAATAAATCTGCTTACAGTAGAACTATTCTTATAAAACGGACTTCTTGAATACTTCCAGGGACACTTTGTCACCTTATTTTTACAAAAATTTCATTTACTTCCATGATATGAAATGGCTTTGATTTTTGAGAAACTTATCAATCATTTCATCATAGGTATATATTACTGTTTTTTCATTCATGTTGCATTTAAATTCCAATATATGCTTAGAATGAAAATAATGCTTTAAAATGTACAGTACCTATTGCATTTCGACAGTTTATTTTTAAAACTTCTTTTAATATGCTTTTAGAAATGTTTTTAGCAATATGTGGTACTCAATTTAATGTTTAGCATTTCATGTTTAGCATTTCAGTATTATCGTTCATTCGAAAGTGGAGTGGGTGTTGTATTCCGCTTTAGGTGTCCGTATATAGGTTTTCCTGAAACATGTCCTTATATAGGCACAATTCGCATTGCCCTTATATAGGCATAGAATCCCAGTCCTTATTTAGGCATTAGCCGTGCACTCCAAATACAAGCATGGTCACCGACATCCGTCCACCCTAACGTCACAACGAGTTCTTAGAAACCAGACCCTTAAGCTTCGGGAGTTCCCCTAACACAGGACTATTGATTTCTCCAAGAACTCATCTATTATGCATGAACCGCTATACCTTTAGGGTTCATTCCTGACGTCTTCCTCTGTCCGACTTCACGTCAATGCTAACATTCCAAAGTACCTTCCAGGTATAAATATACCTTCACTTGCCCAAGCAAGTTAGAGGAGACCTCGACTTCAGAGGAGCCCGTATCCCGGCCTGACGCACTGAGAAGACGCTGTCATCCCTGCTCGCAGAGAATACAGCTTCCAGTGATCTGACTCCCTCCGCGGGGTGTTAGAGTTCGAGTCCGGAAAGAGATTCCCACCTCTCTCATTCTCAAGGTATGGAGCTGACTAGAACCTAGAGGGACTCTTGGCATACATACTCTTAGTATACCATACTAGAGAATACTTCACCTACTTCTTACCTTTCCCTACACCTAGACTAGGTTAGGTACATTGGGGTAGAACTAGCTTAGAGACGCATCGTATGAGTACTCGCATTTTTAGCTCATGTTATTTATGTATGTAAATATATGCTAAAAGATAATGCTAGCGCAGTATTATTTATTTCTACTGCTTACGCTGTACATTATATATCTTTCATACTGTCTTGTGATCATAACAGCACATATCTCTTACACGAGAAACAAGACTGTTCAATAAATCCTTTTATTGAAACGCCCGTCTATTCTTTCTGTGTAACTCTGAGAAAAACTAAGCATGCACGATTGAGCTGAGTGAAACTGTTATCTATTGTTTCCACGATTCTGAGAAGTGTTCCGATTCTAAAGGGAAACAAAGTTGTCATGTTTTTCGGTTGCCAGAAACTACTCCCTTCTTGTTCTCAAGGAGTTTCAAGTGGCCTCTGAGTTAGCTGGCACAAAGTAATTAAGTTTAATATACTCGATAGGGACATACCGACCTCAGTCCTATGTCAAGCCTATAGGGTATATTATTCCAATGCGCAGAGCCTATTAGGGAAATAGGAACTACACTACACAAGGATGTCGGAGCAAGACCCTGCAGGGCCTAATCCTGCGCCAACCGAACATCAGCCTAGACGACATCCTGATCCTAGCCCGATCGCACGACCTGTCTGCTGCCCGGGCTCACGAAATGGATCTAGCCATCACACAGTCCCCAGAAAAGCCTGCATGTGTCTAAACGGAACGAGCTGATGCTATCCGGACCAAGAGCCGAGGTGACATGACCAAAAGAGGTAAGACCCAGCCTACTTAACTGAGGTGCAGATACTGCGGCCGTTGAGAACACCCGCTCAACGAATGCCCGGCACAAGGCCGCACCTGCTCAAGTTGCGGAATCCAGAACCACTTCGCGACAGTTTGCAGGAAGAAGTTCAGAAGCGAAGGCCCCAGAGACAATAAACCACCAACAAGAATGGTGCGCCAACTATCTCTCACACACCTGGTGCGTCAAGGTGAAGCCAAGGCATCAGCGACACAGAGTCGCTGCCTGGAAGATTCCTCCCCGGAAGAAGAGGAAACGTTCCTCATATCATTCTCACTGGAACTGAAGTGCCACAGGAGGCCACAGTCCACATGTATCGTCCGGATAGCAGGGTCAGAAGTGAAAACAGTAATCGAAACAGGAGCCTCTCTCAACATGATGGGAGTATAACAGTACAATCGCATGACACCCAAGCCCCTCCTAGTACCATCCCATACCAATATCTTCACGTATGGGAGTCAGACGTCGCTACCCTTCCACGGACGTATGTCAGTGCCGGTACAATCCAAAGATCAGGAAGTCACGACCACCTTCCATGTCATTGACAGAGAAGCAGGTACACTCATCGGCAGCCACACAGCAGAGGACCATGGCTTTGTGTCCTTCGCCAAGAGGGCAAAGTCACACCAAGTCGACAAACTGTTGGACCAGTTTCCAGAGTTATTCTGAGGACTAGGCTGCCTCAAACGTCCTCCAGTGAAGTTACACATCGACTCATTGATCGCGCTGGTGGCCCTCCGACATTGCTGTGTCCCGTTCCATCTACATCCCTTGGTGGAAAAGGAACTCAAGAGACTAGAGGGCCACGCTGGCATTCGCCAGTAAAGCATTGACGCCGACGGAGACAAGATACGCCCAAATTGAGCAGGAGGCCCCTGTGATCAAGTGGGCCTGTGGACACTTCCACCTTTTTCTAAGCAGCCAGCCTTTTAAAGTCATCACAGACCACCAGCCTCTGGTTCCGCTGTGCCAAGGCTCGGCCCCTCACCTGCCTCTGCGGATTGAGAGGTGGGCCATTCAGTTACAACACTACCGGATGGAGGCAGTTTACCATCCGGGATCAAAGAACCTCGCCGACTGATAATCCAGCCTTGAAGGAGTTGGCAGAAGATCTTGTACGGAAAGACCCGCTATGCTAGATAACGGGTGCACCAGAAAGGCTGGCACCAGTAATTACGGAAGACCCTTGCACCACTCCTTTTTTTTCACAGAGTTTTATATAGCGCGACCTTGACCCAAGGGTATTGGGTATCAGAGCGCTTTACATGAGCACCAGTTGCATTACATGAGGACACATTCATTTTTTTGTTAGGCACGGGGAGATTAAGTGATTTGCCCAGAATCACAGGATGTTCAGCGTCGTTGCCGAGACTCGAACCCGGTTTCCCAGCTTCGAGGTTGACCGCCCTAGCCGTTAGGCCAACTCCTCTCCTAGGCGCAATTTTAGCATGGACTTTGGGAGCTTCCCTGATGGACAGATTGCCCTTGTCCTAATGAACACTTACTCTAAGTACCGTGGGGTGGAGGTAATCGAATCAATGGCATTCGTACATGTAGCCCCTGTCCTCGAAAAGACATTCACCATCTTTGGCCTGCCCAGCGAGATTGAGAGCGATAACGGAGAGCCATTTCATGGTGCAGAATTTTGAGACTTCCTTGACCAACTTGGAATACACCACCACCACATTACACCCCAGTGGCCGCAGGCCAACGGGGAAGTCGAGCGATTCATGCGCATCATGAACAAGTCTCTGTGCATCTCCACCGCCGAACAGGCCAATCCGGAACGCCACCCGCAATATTTCTGAGGGAGTATCGAAGTACCCCTCATTGTTTGACTCACCAAACACAGTGGACCCTGATGTTCAATGGGCCCCGTCAAGACACCATTCCTATGTGCCTTGGATGGACGCCTCCACCGTACGACATTCAAGGGACCCAAACATGTTGCGAGCAGCACGTGAAGGAGCGTTCCCTTCTACCCGGTGACAAGGTAATCTTGAAGACCGAAAGCCAGGCTGGAAGTTCAGGACGCCGTTTAAGCCAGGGATTTAGACCGTTGTTAGAAGTGAGGGGACTATGGTAACAGCTACATAGGGGCAAGAAGTAAGTCAAGTCAAGTCAATAAAGTCTTTATTTCGATTTACAAAATCATAAAAGACAGAATACATCGGTAATTAAAAAAGAATTTGGAATATAATATACAATCTACAATCGTCCAAGCTTGTAAAAACCACATGTATTTACAAATAAGTTAAAAACATTGTTTAAAATAACAGAATTATAAAAATAAAAACACCTTTAAAAAGCCCTGTATTTCGGGGTCTTAGACAGAAATTTATTTTTCAACAGGCCCATTCCATACTATCTCAACCCTCGGGAATAAAAATGTCAAAAATTAGTGTACCCTCATCTTGTTAGCACGGATAACCCACATCCAGCTCAAAAATTTTGCCACAGCTACCACTATGGAATCTTGGGTGTTTGTCCTTAGGATCCTTAAGGCATCTATGGCCAGTCTTGTACCCAAATTCATACAAATAGGTTTGAGCCATTTGGTCCTAGGTAGATCATAGGCTGGGCATACGAACATAATGTGCGCTAGTGTCTCAATTTGGGCCGGGCACGAAATACATTTGTCATCCGTTGGCAAGTGCCAACTACTAGTAAAAGCTCTAATTGGAAGTGAACCTACCCTGAACTGGTGATACAGTTTCCTGTCTATTGGCCTGGTAATAACGTCCCAATATGTTTCAAACTTGGTCTCGTGCTTGATCTCCAAGAATTCTCTAGTCAGGGTAGGCCTCATAATAGATGAGAACCGCTTAGTTTTGACCATACTCCAGTAAGCTGCCTTGAAATTCTTTTTAGATGGAAATAGAGCAGCAGCTGGGTCCTCCCACAGGGTGCTCATCCCCATATTAACCAGGGTGGTCTTGATGTTATTAAACCAGGGGATCTTGTATAGACGGCCCAACCCCGAACTTCAAGGAGAGCTTTAGCATACAGAGAAAGCTCAGGTGTAGTCCAGAGCCTTCTCCAGAATGCTATAGGTCTGAAGCGTGCCAAGTCCTCAATACTATAGCAACCCAGATCAAGATAAAGAGGCATAAGTGGGGTAGATTTCGGAAGGCCTAATAATGATCTAACAAATTTATTTTGGGCTAATGCCAATGGTGTTAAATCCTCAAAGCCCCAAAGTTCAGCACCATATAATATTGAGGTACTGATTTTTAAGTTGTAAATCTTAAGGGCGGGGGCAATGGGTTTGGTCTGAGAAAGCCTCTGCTCCTTTATCAATACACCGGCTAGTTGTGCATGTTTTAAAGCCAGCATGTCGATCTGGGGTTTCCATTGTAGTTTCCTACCTAGTGTTATGCCCAGATAGGTAAAAACATCAGTCTGTTCCAGGGGACATTGTTCATATACACTCTCGCGGTTATGGCTTTGGATTTGTGGAGCACCATAAACTTTGTTTTCTCCACATTTACCACTAATTCATGGTCGCGGCAGAACACCTCGAAACGGGACAGAGCGGCCTGCAAGCCCTGTCGTGTCTTGGATATTATCAAGGTGTCGTCCGCGAACATGAGAAAGGGTATTTTCATACCCGCTAACACTGGAGCATCTGTGGGATAGGTAGAAAAGTACTGTACAACCCTGTTTATGTACAAGGAAAACAGGGTTGGGGCTAGTACACACCCCTGGCGCACCTCTTGGAAACCGAGAACCTCTCAGTAACATTTCCCTGCTTTCCCCAGCGGACTTGTGCATAATTTAAATTATGCAGTTTCATTAAAATAGCCAACAATTCCGGTGGCATCCCCATATCCACAAAAGCGCTCCACATTTTTGTACGGGGGACTAAATCAAATGCGGATTTTAAATCAATAAAAGCCGCATAGATTGCACCCCTCCTAAGAAGGGCAAGAAGTAATATCTAGAAACATCTCGTGGTTCAAGCGAGTTGAAACTTCGCCACTCACCCCTGCTCAATACTCACATGATGATGACACCAGCTGGCTGGAGGACAGTGGAAATTATCTAGAGTCGAATGGGCTCGGGAGTCCAGGCCCACAAGACCCTGAGGGAAGTCAGCAAGAAAGACTCAAGAACCAGCTCTCCCATATGTGTCCTGCCAGCACTGACTCAACCCCATCGATATAACCTCTAACCCAATCCACAACCCAGCTAGCGGCTCAAGGACTGTTTTTCTTGTGAACTGAATTTTAATCATCAAGAACTGAGTTGGGGAAGGATGTAGCAGGTTAGCGGTCCTGCTATTTCACGCACCGCCCAGATGTAATTGCACCACATCCTCTGGCCAAGCGTGGCCAGAGGGGAGTTAATAAAAGGGAGTGGTAAGATCGAGGTCATACTCTGACACAGCCACTGTGTATGTGAGCTTCGTGTGTCCAGGGTAGCGGGGGATTGTGCGGCGCAACAGTTACTAAGTTATGAGTTTGGTGAAAAATTTGCAGTGTATGGTCATAAACCACAGGTTCTGGTGCCCTGCTGTACACTCCTACTGTAGGGAGTGAATTACATATAGGGTAAAGCAACATGACTCTGACCTTTTTAGCACAGATTGCTTAGGGCTAATCAAGTACTTGCAGGTACACATTTAAGGTGTGTATGTTGAGACATTACTTATAAGTCTGTGACAGTATATGCAGAAGTTAGGGATGGGAGAAGGCCAGTCACAGCAAAGCATAGCTCACGCATGGCATGGACAATGCATGGGGTACCTTAGGTAATGAAAAATGATTTGAGTCTGCCACAATATGTGCCCAGGGATCCTTCATAAGTGTGGCAGCCTGTATGACAGGGACCTGCTCAACACAGAGCAAGAATTTCACATCTTCTTCATTACTTCCATTAATAGACTTTCCTCCTTTGCACTTGTTCCAAGTGAAATCCGCACAAGGGCAAGAGATGTATTTCACACTTCTGAGTCTCACACTGTAGAGCGAAGTGCCATTTATTGGATGTGTGCTCGCACCTTAGAGCACATTTTCATTTACTAGGTGTTTCTCTCACAGGTGGAAGATGAGTCAGGGAGTGAAGGCTATAAAGAGGCAGAGGGAGGGAAAGGTAGACAAACAGATCTGAAGAGTGGGGGAAGAGGAGAGAGAACAGTATAAAATATGGATGGGGAGAGTGGAGAAGAGGGTAGGATGAGAAACTGGAAAAGGGAAGAAGGGAAAGTATGGGAAGAAGGAAGAGAGAAATGACATTGAAAGTAAGAGCTGAGAGTGGGAATACAAAGAAGTGAGGAAGGGAGCTGGAGTAGTAAAGGGAAGGAGTAAGGGAGTTATATAGTGTAAGAAGGAGAGGAGGAGAAGGGGAGAGCGGAAGTAGTAAAGGGAAGGAGTCATGGAGAAAAAAAACAATGTAAAGGAAAGAGAAGTTGACTCCAACTGACCGACTGACGTGCTGGCCAGGAGAAGATTCACAAACCTGCCAACTCACAGGGTGACACGGCCACTTGGTGAGGAGCCAATATCACACTGGCAGGAAAAACAAGCTGAAAACCACTGTGAATAGTGGATTACTAGCTCGTTTTCCGAAGTTATGAACTGCTGACGTCCATTAAGTGGTGTGAAAACACCCCAGGACATCGGCACCAGCCTCAGCAAGCTTTTCTTTCAGTTTTTGGAGGAGGGTGCTTGGGGGCAGGGTGGGGGCAAAGCTGCCTTTTAGGTACGTCTCGGCATGAGGCTCCGCCCCCTCCAAGGCCCCTCCCCCTTCTCACACAGGGAGATTTTTGTTCGGGTTGGCAGGTATGGATTCAACTCATCTGCTAGTGTGAAGAACAGTTGTGCACAGTGAAACCATGGGCACTGTCAGACACAACCAAGGAACAGTGCGAATACCGGTAAACCTACAGGAATTGAGGAGTCAAAGTGTGTGAAATACCAGTGCCAGACCTGCAGTATTTGGAAACCCAAAGCTGCATGTGTATGACAATAGGGAGCGCCCCCTGGTGGTGTGCTCCAGTTACCGCACCAGGCAGAAGGCAGACCGGGAGACACACAGAGGTACGAACTAGGTGAAGCAACCATATAGTGAAACATACCATTATTACCAGACAAGAGTACACAAAGGAACAAAAACAGAATTACAAGCACAGAACATCTGGAAAAAAACAGAAAGGCAGAGTAAATATGTCGGTAGATGACAGACTGTTCATCAAAAACATGGTATATGCACAGCAAGTGGGTGGGGCAACTGGCTGATGGGGGTGATGCCAAAGACCCCAGCCTCTAATCAACCCAAACCATTGAGGCAGTACATGCAGCAGTAACGGCTCTCCTACCAGTCTGCAAATGAAATTATCCAGCCACTGCAGTGCATAGATGGAAAT
Organism: Calotriton arnoldi; assembly: GCA_963921515.1. NCBI lineage: Eukaryota > Metazoa > Chordata > Amphibia > Caudata > Salamandridae > Calotriton > Calotriton arnoldi. The sequence goes on along the minus strand of CAWUFW010016217.1, from coordinate 182,465 downwards.
CGTGGCCGGAGAGAATGAACAAATATTTCAGAGCAACCTAAAGACTGATGGCAAAATTAAGAGGTTGCTCCTGCTTCATCTTGCTGGTGAGGATGTGTAAAGAAGACATTTAGAGAATTTCCCAAATACAAGGGAGGAGCATGATTATAATGCAGCAATAACAGCGCTCAATGGACGTTTTCATCCGCATGAAAGACTATGAATGATTCTAATGGAGGTATGCAAAACACCGCTAGACTGGTTATATGCATGACTAAAAGTTATCCTGCACATGCACAAACAATGATCCAGTGAAAGAGGTTCAGGTCCAAATATAGGGCTGCCGCTTGTACGTGCTGAACCGACTTATTGTGAGGGTTCCTGGAATAATACTAGACAGTGCAGATACTAGCAAGGTCATATGAGCTGTTGAAAAGTGGTACAGAACATATGGAGTCGGCCTTACCTCATGTAAACATCAAGACTGATTCTTACTTGATTCAGGGGACAATTTCAGGGTCCGTTGATGCCCTAAGACAGAGGAAGTCTGCCAGAAGGGACTCTGACGACACAACCAATTATGTGACCAACTGTGGTGGTTGTGACCTGGAACCTCACCCGTCAACTAAGTGTCCGGCAGAAGGGAAGGCCTGTTCCAAGTGTGGCAAAGCAAACTATTTTGCTTGTGTTTGCTGAAGTGGAGTGAATTGCAGGAGAACACCATGGAAAACAAAAATTACCCTTGCAGTCAGAAACGTAAGGGCCAAAAATGAAAGAAGGACAAAGTCAAGGATCATGTTGTGAGACATCAGAGACCAGAAGGAAGAGAAAGAATACATGTTCCTCTTTTCATAGACGAGCACTGATTGGAAGCTGATTAGGAAGCACGGAGTATTAGGCGAAAGACAGATGGAAAGAGTGGCAGCACAAGTATCACCCACCCCTTACCCTGAGGCTGAGCTGGTTTCAAGGAGCATATGGGCTAAGGCCCAGTCAAGACTTTGTGATTATGTGTGTTAAGGGGCACTAGTTGTATACATTTATGGACTTCATAAAGTATTGTTGTTCATTCTAAAGTGAGAAGGGATGTAGTGAGCCACTCGCCTCATATGTAGTAGTGACCACGTCACACACACCCCAAGGGCTGGGCTCTGCCAAGGGTTAAAATAGACTGAGTCAAAGGGGCAGATTTTCAAAAAATGCACGCAACACAGCGCACCACCCAAAGAGGCTGTTTTGCGTTGTGGGAGCAGTAGAGCGCCATATCTTCAGAGATATTGCTCTCTCTTCCCCTCTCTCTAGCGCTGGTGCTGATTAATGTTGCCAAGCGCCACGCACGCCATAGCGCTAGGGTGTGTGCATGAGTCTAGCATAGGTTTTGTACAGGAAGGGTACCCTTCCAGTACAAAATACTATGCGTTGACACGTTTAAAAACTTTTCCTACTTTGTATTTGTGCTGCACAGTGCAGCACGCATGCAAAGTCGGAAAAGAAAGGAGAAATAAAAACATTCTCCTGTTACTGCCTCCTTTGAAGTGGCGTTACCTTTTGACGCTAAACCTTGTCTACAATTCTTTGTAGATAGGGTTTTGCGTCAAAATGTGGTACATGGGGAACGCCCATGTACCACCCATGTAACGCCCCCTTGGCACTAAGTAACACAAAGCAATGCTTCACGCTGCTTTGCACTACTTTTAGGGTACTTTCCAGCGCAAAACAAGTTTTGCGCTGGAACGTTAATTCCCAAAATAACATTTTGTACTGGTAAGTGTCATTTTTGTGACACTTTCTAAGCGCAAAATGTTTGAAAATCTACCCTTAAGACTGCCAGCAGAGAGAGAGAGAGAGAGTGTGTGTGTGCGTCTGCATGTGCGTGTGTGTGTGTATATCTATATTTTGGGAATTGGACTGCTGGGGCTCCTGTTGTAATCAGCATAACATGAGGGATGAGGGGAGGTGGAGAGCTGAAGTAGTAAGAGAAGGAGTCATAGAGCGCATGAAGGAAGTCCGTCACCTTGTGTGCATAGCAACACGGATATGCCACCTCTGTCTATCCTGGAAATAACTTGTCGCTATGCATATTCACCCAAAACAATGTTTGATACAGCTTTTTTGACGTTACACAGCAAGGAGCTGGGACTTAAGAGAAGAGTGCTGTCATATTAATTGAATAAAGCATTAAACGCCTGTCTCAAAATGATTGTCGCAGGGAGGTTTCAAAGTTAAAATATTAACATTGTACGGAGGGCACTGTAACAAAAGTAGAGAGCATGTATGCCCTCACACTCTATGTTGGAAACATATTTGTCAATTCTTTTTGCACTTCTTAGACTCTAAATCTTGTAAAAAAAAAAAAGAAGTTGCATCTGGCAGAAAAAGGCTACAACTAACGAGAAACTTGGGGGGCTTGATGGTCAGAAGGGATCCCAAACATGATTATCCCAATGTGCAGGAAAAGAATGAAAATCTCCTAGGGATTCTACATACAATTAGGAAAGACTGCATTTATTTATTCATTTATGTCATGGTATTTCATCATTCATCCCTAATGTGTGAGTGACCAATCGTTGTACTCCGTCCAGTAACCCTTTGGGTAGGTCAGGTGTCTTTCCAGACAGTTTTTCTATAATGACCCAGTGAATAGCATGCTCAGCATGCCTTACCCCCGAAATGTGATTTGCCATTTTTGTTGATAGTTATTTTCCAACTGATTGTGCTTTTGTGTTCACAGATGCATGTGTGAAAATTCCAGATGGGCATTCCAATGTACTTTAGCATGAACCTGTGATCATGTATGTTACATTACATAACTTGCAGGGGACACTGTCTTTTGGAGCAGCACAGTAAGAGATCTGATGGAAGGACAAGAGTTTGACAGTGGGACTATTTTGTCTTTTGTTTCCCTTCTTTGTGAGCACATGCAAAAAAGGTTTCCTGAAGATGAACTGAAAGAATGGGCAAGTTTTGAATTCTAGGCAATAGCAACACAATCACATTTTGATTTTGGGACTGAGAATGTACAAAGGCTTGTTGAAAAGTATAAAAATGTCTTGGTCCTGGGTGATTGTGAAACACCAGAAGACATGTTCGACAATACAGAGAATATAAATATGTGGTGGCAGAACATGTAAAGAGTGGGTTATTTACCACCTTTCAAGACATGGTGAATTTCACTGTACGCAATGCTGCTCAGTATAGTGTGGTGTCTCAGCTTGTTAATGCCTGCGTAGCATTTCAAGCATCTAGTGCAGATTGTGAACGAAGATTCAACCTCATGAACCCTATCAAGAGTAAATTGAGAAATAGACTAGAGGAGATGCATTTGGATATTCTGATGAGGATAAAGGCCTACCTCCTGAACGGGAATGTTGACCTCGATAGAGTTTATCAGCACTGGAAAAATGGCAAGTATCGACGTGAGAAGCAACCATGTCACTCATCTAGTGATGGCACTTGACTTGGGTGAACGGCCCTCTCCCACAGTCCATGTGTGCCTGGATGTCACACATTTCACAAATTATCTCTCATATGGGATAGCCTGACATTACTCAGTAGCTTGCACATCAAATTGTAAATATATTATGTAATTGTGTAACTTATTGTGTATATGTGATCTTGTATAGGCTCCCAACATTTCCCCACCCTATGAACAGTGCTCCAGTTGAGAAATTTTAGTAAAACTTTATGATGGTACCACTGTTGGTGTATTGCACTTTTCCAACCCGAAGTGTACTTGCCTGTGTAACCAAATGGAAACCTGCCTTAAGACTCTGACGTGGCACTGTATGTGTGGAAATGCACCATCTTTTCACTTTTTTAAGCAAATGTTTGGAGTGATATTTGGCCCTGCGCCCACAGGCGCGGTCTGGTTCCTGGCGCACATAGCCTTGGCTGCAGTGCACAGAGATCATACACTGCCGCACACAGAGGAAAAACATTGGAGGGAACACTGCTTGCAATTATTGCGTTTCATGAGTGTCCATGGGGTCTCCCTTGCAAAGTCTTTGGTTTTGGTTGGTTTAGGGAGCTAGCAAATGCTACACTTGCTGCAAGGGAAGTATCCTGTCACCGGTGGTAAACCGCTCAAGATGAGGGACTGATTGCTGCGGGTACTCTTTTTAGGGTTGGTGTGTACAAGGTGGCATGAAGATTTACCCCTCTTTTAAATGAAAACCTGGATTTTTCCAGGGATAGAAGTCCTGAGTTAAAGATAAAGCAGTGTTTATTGACAATATTTTTGCCATATTAGTCAATGTACTGTACGTGGTAACACAAATAAGTATGTCCAGTCCTGGTTTTTCATGGTTCTCTAATAAGTCTTCTCAGATGTTATTAGATGCCCTTTTTTGTGCCCGTTCTATCAGTTCCTGTGGATAATGCATATTCTGCAGGGTCCTTGTTAAAACATCTGCATGTATTTGAAAACCCTTTATTTTGGTACGGTTTCTCTGAAGTTTGAGAAATTGACCAAAAGGGGAGGGGGTTCTCCCTAAGCTGTGGAAACTGTAAAATAGTAACAGATTGTTTCTGTCTGTTGGTTTGTTGAAGATGTCTGTGCTCAAAGGATCTGCATCAGGGGTAAAGTGTAAATCAAGAAATGTCAGGTATGAGTGCAAGTACATTTCAAAAAGGGGGTTTACACATTTAGCCAATGGATGAACTCAAGAGCTGTGTCTGTTCCAAATAATCAGGACTTCATCAATTTATCTCTTCCAGAGATGTATTTGGTCTCTAAAAGGGTTGGAGTTATTAAAGATGTGTTCCTCAAATGCATGTACATGTAGACCCACCACACTAGAAGCAATGGTACAACGTATTGAAGTATCATGGGTTTGGTGGTATAAGGTACCTTCAAACTTAAAAACATTGCCTGTGAGTGTCAATCATGCTGATTCGATGATGAAATGAGGTGGTGATATATATTCCCAATATAACAGTTCTTTTATGATGCACAGCATTGGCAAGTCTGACTAGGAGCTCTTCCTGGGGACTAAAAGGCAGATCTTTGTGGAGCTGTAATACCTATTTAGCAACCTTAAGGTAGGTCCGGGTATCCTTCTCTATTGGTCTCCAAAAGAAGTCACAGAAAGTTGACAATGGTTCGAGTATCAAACCTATGCCAGGGACCTAGTGGTCTGGTGGATTAATGAATTTCGGGCAGTGCATAACGGTATGGGAGTCTGGGGTCTATGGTAACCAAGAAGTCCACCTCTTTTTTTGTTATCCAATGTCCTAATCCAACCTATTCCACAATCATTTTAATGTCACATATCAGGCCCTTTGTAGTATCAGCTTGTACAACCATGTAATTGGGGGGGGAGGGGTGTTCCGCAACAATTATAAACATTGCTGATCATATGCATCAGAGTTTTGTATTGCGATTTCCCCGCCCTTATCTGCAGGTTTTATAAATATTTTTTCATTCTGTTTGGGCTTCCTCAGACCCTCAGTTTCATTATGGTGAGGTTGTTGAAGCTCTGTATATTATTGATGTCTAGAGCGTCTTTCATTTATGACTGCTGGTTCAAATGCTACAATTGCTGATGGAAAGGTCTGAGGAGGTGGGACAAATGTAGATTTTATACATGAACCATTGTGCATTGTATCATCCATCTGTGAAGGCCCCTCCCTATTCAGAAAATTATGCTTGCAGTTTTATCTTCCTAAAACACTCTGCCAGTTCACATCTCAATTTGAATTTATCAGTTGAATTTATCAGGTCAATTTATCAGGTCTTGCTGTGTGCACAAACCTCAACCACATGCTTATGATGTCGGTTTCTTCTACATTCAGTGTGCCGTTCGATAGTTTGACCACTAAATGTAACTTTTGCTCGTCCCTGATTGTGATGCCTATTCGTTATTTTTCATTTGGAGTTTCCCATTAAAATATCATTTCTTTTCTTTTTGGCCTGGGACAGTCCGCCATCTTGGTTAAAAAGGTTGATTCTCAAAAAATGATGGTAGTCTTGGTGAAACCTGCCTTCATTTGTTGGACCAAAAGGTGAATGGTCTCTGTGGGGTAATGAGGGTGGCATAAAAATGAGGTTGCTTTACCATGTTGGTCAGCCATACGAGCATGTAAAGTGCTGCACTTAATGGTGAGCAGACAAAGCCAACCTTTTGAAGATCCATAGTAGGACCAGTCATACACCCCAGGGACAATTGTGTTAGGATCTTAGCAGCCACTGCCTTGGGGAGTGTAAATGCTGATGACTGGTTCTTGCAAAGACTGTTGGGTACTACCACTACTGCTACAATCCTAAAAACCTGGCAAAAAACAAAATACAGTTATTTTGCTGCTCTGTGATTGGGATATAAATTCATCCATGGCAGCAAGCTTTCTAATTTGCCTACTGAGGGGGCATTACTAGTTGTTAAACTCATTGAGATACCTGCTTTTTCCCTTTGACTTATTTGCACACTTTGGCTCAGGAAGTGATGGGAGGCCACAGAAGAAAGATAGGTGCTAGAATCTGCACGTGCCTCATGGATGGTAATGTGTCTTCCTGTTAAATGACCAGCAGGTACGCTTCTTTTCATCACTGGACAGGTTTTGCTTGCACCTTGAATTCCTACCTGGCACTAAGTCTAGCCAAAACCGTACCTGAGTTTGGTCCCATCTAACATCAAGGTCGTCAACTTTTGTTCACCGAAAATAATAATGGTAATCCAACCACATAGTACCTCTGTAATCATGATTCCTTTTTAAAGTCTTATTGGCATAAAAGACCAGCTCAGAAGCTAACTCAGGTTACTTTTCAAATAAAACTGTCTAACAGCCATTGACAGCAGAATGGCATACCAGCATAACAGCTAGAGCTGCCGACTTTGGAACTGGGAAACTTGATAAAGTTTCAATGTCGGCTCAACATCCTGTGATTCTGGGCAAATCACACAGGCGTATATTTATGAAATTATCGTGCACCACAGCATCACCTTGTTGCGCTGCGTGATAGGGAATGGGCAGGAATGTGCAGTATTTAACATAATACAGCGCATTTCTGTCATTTCCCAGTGCTGGCGCACAATGTGCTGCCCGGCGCCAACACAGGCACCCTTGCACCCTGGTGCAAGGGTGCCTGAGTTGTAAGTAGGATTGTTTTTGTGCAGGAAGGGGCACCTTCCTGCACTAAAACAATCCTGAGAGGCATTTCTATTTCTATGTGTGCTGCAGAATGCAGCACACATTAAGGAAGTAACAATAAGAAATAAAGATATTTCTCCTCGTTATGCCTCCCCTGGGGATCAGTCGCAGTTCTGACACATTCCCAGGTCTACCACTTATGCTAAATATGGGGATGCACCAAAATTCATGAGTGTTGCATGGGAACACTCGCCATCACCCACAGAACGCCGTCCTGGGGCAGAGTAACGCAACACAGTGATGTGCACTGCATTGTATTACTCTGGATTTATCAAGCCACTCAGGGCTACACAAGGTAGCCTTGTGTGGCTTTGATAAATCACACTTGAGAGTTGCGTCACTTTTGCACCCCGTTGTGTGGCGCAAAAGCAATCCAACCCTATGATAAATATGCCCCTGTATCTCCCCATGCCTAAAAACAAGAACAATGAATGTGTCCTTGTTAATGTAACTAGTGTTCATATAAAGCACCCAAATACCTTCAGGTCGAGTTTGCACTTTATAATTCACCAAATAAAATAAAAAGGCAATTGATGATGCTCTTGTCAACTTTGTGCTTCTTCTCTTTGCTGGACTCCTTACTGTTCTTTCTCTCTCCCACCTTCCTTTTGGCCCTAATCAACATAGACATCTTGATAAACCCACCCTTCAAATATTCTTTTTTATTTTTTGGATGGTACATCTGCACTGAGTTCTCTAAGATAGTTTCCCGCCCTTCTTTTTTGGAAACATTTGTCTCACCTTTCCTAGCCAAGCTTGTTTCGAAGCATCTTATCGTCAAGCTCCCTTATGTGCGCACTGGCAGACTCTTTTGCTCTTTTTCCCTGATGGTCCATTGGTATTGTTGCCTACACTTCAGTTTTTATTTGCGGCGTTGGACGCTCCCATCATGTGAATTCTGAGTCTGCTCCGCAGCCAGTAATGCCTGAGTTGTTAACATCAGTACACTGCTCTTATGCCCCTTATCCCTCATCCCTCGGGCAGTTGTGCCTGGTTTGCCTGTGCTGTGTTCTCTACTGTTGAGGGTGTAAAAGTATCAGTGGTGCCTGCTGAGGCATTTCCAAGATCCAAATTGGAAGCCCTAGTGTCCCCCATACTTCCATGTGTGGATAACAGAGGCCCTCACAGGGCCCTATTAATGCCCTTTAATACCCTTAAGAATGTGTCATTCCCTGTGCATTGAGGTTTGGCCCCAGTAGTTTCTCTGCCTATTTCACTGCCCTCACGTGATTGCTGAGCATCGGTCCCACCTCCTGTATTGCTATGCCCTGGGTTGGCTTCCTTACTACCCATGGTCTGAGCCACATGGGGTTGCTTCCTCAACCTTTCTTACAGGTGGGAAGGCTGCCCTCGGAACCGCACCAGTGTGGTGCTGGCACGTTATTCCTTCAGCCTGGGGATCAATTTCCGAGCTCAAGTTCAATCCTGCCTTTGGCTGACCTTCCTCAAACTTTGCCAAGACTTATTTAAGCAACTGGGTGAACTTGGGGGTGTCTTTGGTTTCCTTTTAGCAGTCCTTCCAGACTAGGGGCCATATTTATGACCCCCCATGTTCTGCTGTAGCATCACTTTTTGTGATGCTGCTGCGGGGCAAGCACTGAAATCATATCCATGAGGCAATGCAAAGCCACTTTGTGTGGCTTTGAATGGCCTCATAGATATGGATTAAGGCAAGACAGCGCAAATTGCTACAGTGCCTTACTCTGCGCTCGGAAGGCATTCCATGGGCATTGCGGTGGTTGTTCCCATGCAACACCCATGGATTTGACGCTTCACCATATTTGCAAGACCATGTAAACCTGTGGATGCTCCAAAACCTTATGCCTCCCGAGGTGAGGTCTAACGATGAGAAATAACTTTATTTTTCCTCGTTTATTCCTCTTTCCATGTGTACTGCATTCTGCATCAAACATAGAAAGAGGAAAACGCCTCTCAGGATTGTTTTGGGGCAGGAAGATGCCCCTTCCTGCAAAAAACAATCCTACCCACAACACCCCTTGAGAATTTTCAAATCTGATACCTCATAATTTCTTTTTTTTTAACAACTTTATTTAACGATTTTGTAACCTCCATGTGGGTGGTCTAGAAATGAATACAATGGTGATGACGCAAACAGTACAGCTCGAGTGGTTCTTTCACGCTAAACCCAGTTACACGAATTACGCTCCATAGTGGATAGCTCGCAATTTCTAAATACTTATCATATGCCTGGCAATTAAGCTTCAGGGATATTGCATTAATCTAGCAATGTTTTAGGTCATATACCTAGAGAAATTACTGTGCACCTTTTTAAATCTGCATTAGGTAAGGCATCATCCATATATGTCTAATCAGTGCCTGACACATAGTTCATCTGAAGGAAATCATATTATATACATCATTTAGTGTTGCAGCTGCTTTTAGTTTAATATCATGAAATAATTTTTATGGTTGTGATTTGGATGTGATTGGTTTGGGCAGTGTTTTTATTGCCTTTCTTAAAATTCTACTGTTTTATGACTTTTGAAGTATCCAAATTTTACATAACTATGATTGATGATGACGATGGGAAATCAGTGTAAAACCTTCCTTTATTGAGACAGTTCAGCAAAAACAACAGGTTTTTGTGAAATTCCCCTGCAATAACTTTTTTCCCAAGAAACTTTAACAAAACTTGTGCATTTTAATTTCTCACCAGCAGAGTCAGCACTTTCAATTTACATCCAATCAGTACAGATGAAATTAGTGCAAAAGGTGTAAGTGAGTATGAAACATTTATTTCAATAGGGAGCAGTTTTAGAAGGGGCTGGCACTGCTCACAAAATTACCCTTATCCAGGGCTTTAAGTGGGCCGGGTCGTCACCGGCAGTTCTAAAAAGCAGGTGCTAAGACGGGTCCCCATTGGGCTCGCCATTTTTGCCCTCACCCTCAGGGAAAAAAATTCTCAACTCTGCAGCAGTACCACTGCACTTCAAAGAGACACGTTTTAGTTCTTTCACAGTCTCACCATTTCAGAACTGAAGCATTTTTAATATGCTATATACTACAAAACCCATAGTTGTTGCTTATTTATGTTACACATCTAACAACCATTGATAAAGCCAATAGTACTGGCTTGTTGTAAGTGTAATGTTACTTGCTGGATTATATATCTGGATGTAATGACAGAAGTAGCAAAATACCAGTCGGGCGGCACACTATGCTATGCATAGATTTTCAGCATAAGTGATTTTAAGCCACGCCCATAATTACATCGTTCACGCCCCTTTGAGAGACCCCCCCCCCCCCAGTTTTTTCATCCCATTTAAAGCCCTGCCCTTACCACACTATACCACTACCCACTCCTAAACCCCAATATTACTGTTGCCACCCTCTGCCCCTACCCCCCCTTCTCACCCCCACCCCTACATTTTAGATCTATTTTAAAGGCATTGTGTTGTAAAGACTGCATGGTAAAGGTTGTTTTCCTTGTGAGAGATATGTTCCTGGGGAGAAAGGCCTGTGAGGGTTATAGAGGCCTTGACACAAGCACTCACAAGGAGTAGCTGTAGAGAGATGTACATGTGTGATGGTAGACCCTACAATGTTTCAATGAGCTTGCTTTCTAAGCATTCCTGAATGCTGAAAACACTGTTAACGAGTGCAGCTTGCTGTACTGTTCTCATCTTGTTTTTTGGCTTTCACCTAAGAAGCATGAATACCGTTTTCAGAATACGATTTTCTCTGTTATTTCCTAAGATATCCTATGGGTTTTTATTCCCCGGGACCTACGTTCCCCAAAAATTAGATCACATTGCTGCTGATTTTCACACTTTTTCTCTAGATTTGAACTGTCTCTGATAGCGTGTTGAATGCCAAGGACAGGCACGTTGCTGTCGGTGGCATTCCCCCCCCCCCCCCCCCTTCCTTTGCAGGGTCTGTTGTAGCCGCGAGACCGACCCCCCCTTGGCTTTGAACAGAGCCCACGTGGCGGCTGCACATGTAGACATGAAGCGGTTGGATTACCGAACCCTTTGAAGCGATTTACAGTGCCTTTCTGAAATTCAATAATGAGTGTTATTGCTCGGGAAGATTAGCCATATATATATTGATGCCGTCCCTTGGTTATGCTGGCTCACGGGCACATAATGATCAGTCGCCGTGGAGCGAGATCACTTAGAAACCATCACGCCATTATATCTTTAAAGGAAATGTCCGCAAGCCTGAGAGCCCGACATTAAAAGCATGGAAGAGTTTTCTCAGCACTTAATTAAATACTCAGCAGTGCGTCCGAGCGGCGGGCAGGTACAGGCGAGCGCGCTCACTTTGACGCACGCCGTCCTGCGGCTCGCGAGCTAATGACAAGCTTAGAGCTGCTCATTGCTGCGAGGCCTGTTGTGAAAGGCCTATACCAAGAAGAAGGGGCAACTGCTGCTGTGCAGGTCTGGAGGGCACCCGCCTGCGCGCGGCCACCTTTCTGTGGGAAAGACAAATGGCAACATGAGTGAATTCCAGGCTCATTCCTTTCAGGGTTGGTGTGCCACTTGAGGCACAGTGAAACGTCACTGTATTGTATTGTAATTGGTAATTGCGTGTATGTAGCTCTTACTAATACTACCTTTGATGAGGCGTTGAAGCGCCTTATGGCGGGTAGCAACCTATTCCAAACCCCAAAGTTAATAGTTAAACCAGTGGTTGTTAATTACAGTCGTAGGTTTGATAGCTATAAGGTTCGTCTTGTGCACCATGGAAACTGAAGAATTTTCGTCATTGTCAAGTGAAAAAATATAAATAACTTGCTCCCTTGCCCCATCCGCCTGGAGGTAGTTGAATTCTCTTGTTACTTGGTATAATAAGGGGCTACTTTTAGCTCCCATCCGACCACTAATTCCATTAAGGCACTTCAGCTGCTGCAGTTAACTCATTGTCGGCAATGTCGGGGGATGCATATTTAAGGCCTCCTAAGATTACCCCCCACACTGATGATGCCCCTCACTCCCTCTCAAACAATTCAGGAAGTGATTCAAGACTTGCTGAAAAGATACTGACCTCAACCAAACTAACAATTCAATTCTATCAGCTTGGGGGCCACTCCTTATTTCGTTCACAGAACCATGTCAGACCTCTACCTCATCATTTGCACCTCAAAACCACATTAGCTCATGTGCCATTGGACTATGGTCCCTTACATGGGTTCAGTGTTAGGGTGGTACTCAGGGGCAAGACTTGCCTTTAGATTTAGAATACATGGAAATGTTAGGTTACGATCCAGATTTTGGGTACGAGTTAGGCCAAACATGTAGCAAATTGAGAATACCTGTTGTGTAATCACGTACAATGGTCCTATCATGCTTCCATGGTTGTGGTGATGTGATAATAAACAACAAAGGGGCATATTCTCAAGGACTCATCGCCGATTTATCGGCACTTTAGCGCCGCAAAAGTGGCGATAGATTTTTCACCCTATTCACAAGCTGGTGCAAACTGCCGACATCGCCAGTTTCCCTGCGATAGCTACCGCAAAAACATCGCCACGGATGAGTGTGACAACTAACGCTAATGATATGCAGAGTAGGCGTTCCCGTGCAAAAACACACGAAAACACCACTTCGCGCGATTCTCAACGACCAGTCAGATCTGCGATGCGAACCAAGAACAGGCGATAAGGCGCGTTAGCTGCAGGGATTTAACACCTGCCTTCTGCTGGTGCTAAGCAGGACGACTACCTGCAGTATGAAAGGGAGCCCAGCCCAGAGCCACATCTGAAGACCCACAGATGCCATGGAGCCAATGAACATGCAGCTCCGAGACCCAAGAGGGCCACAACACCCACCGCCACCACCCCCAGGGCCCCCCCCCCCTGGACCCCTCCCCCTGGACTACCACCGAGGCAGCGTAGGAAAAGACAGCGACCTTCCGAAAATGGCATGGCCCCTCAGCCACGGCCCCTCAGCCACACAAGTGCAGAATGTGGGGAGAGGTGGGAACCAAGTATGTGTGAAGGAGGCAACTCACCCATGAAGAAGAATGTACACAATGCCAAGTGTGGCGGTGATGTGCTGGACAGACCACAGAATGCAGAGCACAGACATGTCCATGTGGACATATACTGCTGGGGTTTGTAGTGTTGTGGACGGCGGACGCAAGCATGTCACCTCAGGCAGTGGGTAAGACCTTGGACCTGTAGATTTGTCGCCCCCCCCCTGTAAGCGTAAGCGGAGTGGGCTGGGCCGGCGTACGTCAGTCCAGCGCAGGGGTGTGTAGAATTAGCCCGGGGCTCAGGGCGTGGTTCAGTTCTGGCCTGGACAAGGAAGTCATCAATGCGTGTGTCTCTGTTGTAGTGTCGGTGCCACCCGGCCCGCAATTGACAATGTTGCAATGTAGCATGCACCCGGAGGGCGGTCTCACATGAACGGAGAAATGAAGGAGCGCAAGACCGCTCGGGGTCTTGGCTCATACATGCCAAGTGTTGTGTGTATCTGCATTGCCGCAGCATGAGCCAAATGCCTAGCCTTAGTCGCAGTGCGAGTTCAGCCAGGCATGAACTCTACATCTGTGTCCGCACTATTCTTACCATAGGCCTACACTCACGTGGCCGCCCACCTTCAACGGCCAACATCACAGTGTCATTGTCAGGCTTGTGGACATGCGCAGACAGGCATGACAATGGTGTGCCGTTGGAGTGCAAGTGATGCAACCGCGCAGCGCACACAAGTAAATAGGCTCAGGGGGAAGGAGGAGCAGCTGTGAGGCAACGTAACACACAGTGATGCCGCTCATTTGCCACATGCAAGTCATGTCAAACATGAATCCCAAAGTCGCACACATCCCACCCCACACCCAACAAGCCACATCACACTTCATTAATGCAAGCAGATGACAAACTGACATTAGGGATGAAAGCTCCTTTGTCTGAACTATCAGGCGGAAGCACATCTGCACATACGACCTCGGAATTGCATGTGCCCGGCACCCCCTGACAGATACGATAGCAGTTGAGGACGACTCCCACATTACGCACAGCCCGACGACAGACCAACGTATACACACCCCACACACAGAAGTCCTTGCTTGGAGTTATCTTGCATGGAATGGCCTTCACACTTACTCCCACACCATCCCAGGCATACAACCGTTGCACACTTCAACAACTCATTGATCCGAGCTGTGGCATTTCATCCACAGAACTGGCGCAGGTCAGAACAGTGCCGCTTCAACCAGAGCCACTAACGCAATGGCAGACCATCCCGGACACATGCACAACCCCTGTCACGTGGAACTGTACCGTGCACGTATGCTGCATTTACTGGGGGCACTGCCATTGGTAGTGCTGCGGATCAGTTACCGGCTAAGCTTCCGCCTTGCCAACGTCACCTGCGTGCAGCCTGTGTTGCATTGTCGCTCGTGCATATTCGAGTGGTCCATGGATGTCTGCCTATCCAACAGGACGGTAGCCGAACTGGATTTCGACATGTGTGTGCGCCCCCTGTTGGCCCACGACCATGAGTGTCACCCATCTATGGGATGCCTGGATACTTGGCATACATGCTGGCAGCTGGACCTGGGAGATTGCAGAACTCCTCGTGTGCAGTGACCAAATTGAACCGCTCCCCTATTGGGCTGTAGTGCTAATTGGTGAAAGGGGGTGGACGCAGCACATCTGTCCGGACCTGCTAATGGTTAGTGTCGCCGTCCTGTTCGATGAAGTCGACAACGACCTCATGTTGGAAATGATTGCCTACGAAGCTGCACTAGCTTTCATGGGCGTGTAACTACGTACCTGCAGACACAACAGTTTGGAACACATTGCACATGTCCCGACACCTTGTTGGAACTTGGGGTTCTGGTCACATCCCCCACGACGACAGTGGACATGGCTGCATTCGCCTGGACTCCGAATACATGAGCGGACAACAACGCGGGTAAACACACACCTGTGAATGGTGCAGCACTCCCCCGGAGTGGACAGCGGCGCTTGGCAACGTTCCACGTTCTGACATACTGCTGCATTGGTCTGCATGTTGTGGCACTTATCTTGGCCGTACTGACACGCATATGCTAATAAAGTCTACGCACCTTCACTTGTATTCAACTGTGATGAGTGTTGATTTGTATGACAATGTGTGTCTCACTGCCTATCTGGGTCACGGCCATACATGCATTACTACACCATCAGGGATGTGGGGTTGTAGTAGTACATTATCATCTCACAGTTTCCTGCTATGCCACATGCGAATGGCCATTTTCCACACACAAGCTGCAGCAGTTGTATCCTCTGTTCTGTTGTGCTGGTGTTGCTGTTTGTTCAACATTGTTGTAAATGTTGCGGTGCTCTGGATCTTATGTGTGTGTGCTGCATTATAGGTGAGTTGCCCCTTCAGCTCTGATTTGGCTGGCCCTTATCCCTTTCAGGCGGTGTGGCTTTCACTTCTGTGCTTATGCAGTGCTGTGATGTTGCAGACTTGGGTAAATTGGGCTCTTGGTTGGAGTTGTGACTCTTGGCCATGGTTTGTCCGCAGATGTGCTCTACTTAATTGTGCATGTGTGCCATTGTGCCCATCTCCCCCGTCCCCCCAGTCCCTGGTGGTTACTCACCCTGTTGCTGTTGTGTCGGGTCATGTTGAGCAGTGTCCGGTCCACCAACTCCTGCCACCGTCTCCCCACTGATGACTGTGGTCACCATTTCCTCCATCTCATCCAGATCCTCCTGTGGCGCTGGACTCCCACCTCCAGTCTGCATTGCTGCCTTCTGGTTGTCTGCGATTTTCTGCTTGGTCTTGCGCTTCACATCATTCCAGAGCTTCTTGACCTTGTCCATTGTCCTCCTCAGCACTCCGACTGCATTCGCCTTGTCCACTATGGACTGCCATATTCCATTTTTTGTTGCGAATGACACAGTGGAGGTGACGAACAGTTGTTGATGGTGTTCTATCACCTCCGTGATCAGGATCCTGCTTTCCTGCGGACTGAACCGCGTCTTCCTCTTCTTCTTCTCTTTGCCCTTCCCTGACCCCGAGGTCCCAGGTTGGTCTTCCGTGGGGCTTGTGGGGTTCTGGTTGTCCTCTGTGCTTGCTCCGGCTACCTCCATGGTGCTTCGCAGTTGTTTATGTTTTGTGTTGCCGCTTTTATTGTGCTTTTTGCAGCCTGACTTGTGGACTTGCAGGCCTGGCGCTGCCTATCGCTGGATTTATTATCGCGGTTTGGCACATCGCAACTTTTTTCACGTTCGGGTTGAGATTTTTATCGCCGTCCCGGTAATGTTCTCGCGGGCATTTGCCGCGTTATCGAGGTACTATCGCATGTTACCGCCGTGTTGAGAATGCCACGTTAACACGGAGTTATTTTCCCGCGATAGACAGCAACATGAAAACTTGCGTTAACCTATTTTGGCGATGATTATCGCACGTTCTTGAGAATATCCCCCAAAGAGTAAAGATGAGTGGTTTGTAAATGCCATTAGAAATCTGAGGCGGCATTAATACTGGACTATAGTATACATGCTCCCAATTGTTTATTTTGAGTATTGTATGGTTTAGTTCAGTTTGGTTTAATTGACATTAAAACAATATTTTTGAAAAAAGAAATTGGACTACATATATCCAACCTCAGGACCTGGCCTGCCTACCACTTGAAGGCTCCATCCTCTTCAAGACTTAGAGCACCGAACGCAAAGATGTCCTCACCTACCTGGCGGAAGAATTGAACATCTTCATAGCCCGATATAGCAGAAGAAGCTTGGACGTCACCATGCTAGACGCAGCTAAAATATTTTATATCATGAATAAATATCTGTATCATGAAATAAACACTCACTTCCGCTCTAAGATGAATATACTGATTTTTCAGATTTTGAAGCCCAATGTTTCCTTTCAATTAGTTTTGGACTAGATCAACCCCTACCAACACTTTAAAGCATGTGCAGTTTGAAATGCACATAACACAGAATTAATGATAGCTTACATGCAAAAATAAAAAACTACTATTGATGGTGCTAATGGTTTAGTCACACAAAGAACAGCTTATGAGTCACAATATCTGATAGTATTCACATTTGGAGGTACACGATACGCCTTTACACCCACGGGTAAACAGCTCTGGGGTTTTCTCAGTATACATCATTGAGCTAATACAGGAAGACATCACTGCAATTTCATAAGTTAACAACATTTGGATAACTGATTATCATGAAGCTGAACATCAAAACATGTAGATAGCACAATTACGAGCAGTGCTACTAGGGAATACAAAATAAACTTTTGAAAATATAACATTCGTTTTCTAAATGTAATTTGCATAGGCTATAAGTTATCCAGGGAAGGAAAGGGACTCGCTCCAAACCTTGTAGAAAAATGTTCCACACTAGAGCTCCATAACACTGTTTGCAAATGGCAAACCTTGGAGAGACACTTAAAATTTGGTAATTCATACATACAAATCACACTAGCTAAAAAGAGTGAAACCATGATTGCAATGGATCACTCCTACTTTCACAGATAAAAACTGGAAAGAAAATTACACTTGCATACTGAGGCTATTACAGAGTGATATGGTTGTCTGTGCATATTTTTGTACATGTGGCAACAAATATGATCTGGTGTTCAGAGAGCTTTTCGGTCATTTCAGTTTAATATATCAGCTTGAGACGCAGGGACATACAAAGAAGTGACGGAGCACGGTGTTAATCTTCTTGGCTTAACGCCGCGCTCCGCCACTTCTGAAACGCTGGGCTGTATCGTATTTACAACAATACGGTGCAGCCCTGCGTTTACCCCTGCGCTGGCGCTAATTTCAGCTGCCTAGCGCCAACGCTGTGTTACAGCAAACAAATGATGGACGAAATGCTGACAATGCAAACATTCTCCCCCAGTCAAAAGATCTGGGTTAAATCCATCATTCTTTTGCCCACTACGCCACCCCAGTTTGGACCGAGCCATATGCAAATCAGTCTTGATCCTGTGCCCCATGGAAACAGTCCAGACCGAACTGCCAGGCCAGGTCCTCCCTGGACCGGAAACAAGCATCCTGGGACCGGTTTCAGGGTATGTCACCCTTCTTCAGCCAGGCTAGCTTGAATCCAGTGGCACAGTGAGCAAGGGACTCTTGCACCATAGCGCAAGGGTGCCTGCATTACGGGGAATGATTGTTTATGTGCAGGAAGGTGTTCCTTCCTGCACATAAACAATCTTAAATGGCGATTTGTACTTCTTTGTGTGCTGCTTTGTGCAGCACACATAGAAGTTGCAATTCATCATTTTTAAAATGATTGTTTATGGGCAGGATGGGACACCTTCCTGCACAAAAACAATCATGCATGGCGTTTTGCTGTTTGTGCAGCACACATAGAAACAGCAAAAACGAGGAGAAATAAAGAATTTCTCCTCGTTTAGCCAAGTTAAGACCAGGTTTTTTCTGGTCTTAATTTTGGCCCTGCCTCCTATTTCCGCCACCTTGTAAACAGTGGGCAGCGTCAAAATCAATGGCGGTTGCAGCCTAACGCCCACTGCAACACCCACTGTCCACTCCTTTCACGCTAAGTATAGCGTGAAAGGATGCCTCATTTACAGAGTAGCGTTAAGCTATGCTGAGTGGCTTAACACTACCTTCTAAATAAGGTGAAGCCCGTATTGCCACAGGAACGTCTTTAAAAGTGATGTTCCTGTGGCGATAGGGGCTTGTAAAGATGCCCGCAGTCTCTTAACCAATACAGCAATCCATAAAGTCCAATAAAAGAACACTAGTACAAACAATAGCAATTCAGCCAAACAATCAATTTAAAAACATATCCACGATACAAAATCTTTTTGAACCATTAAAAATTTTGCCAGAGCACGACGTTACATCCATATCTACATTTAGAATGCAAATCTCATTGCTATCAATCTTGACCTTATGTTGTATTTTAAAAAGATAGATGTTTAAACTTTTCGCAGCCAATTTAAAAAGTATCGACAATCTATAGAAATGTTATAATTCTTAACTTTTAATCCATCTGCCATAACTAGCTGCTGCATTCTTATCTTTTTGACCAAGTGAAGAACACTTTTAATGATCTCATCCTTACATAGTGTGGTTATTTTAGGTTGTTCAGACATTATCAGTTTGCTCCAGAACCTCAACAACTTACCAGTGTGGTAGTGGATCATGATTGTAACCCAGATTCCATCTTAACGGCTGCAGCCATTGCACATTTTGGGAGGGATAGCAAATTGTTTAAACAATGATCTTCCACCTTTCCCCAATCAAGGTGATTCCACAAGCCAAACAGTTCCATTCCATATAAGACTTGTGCAGAACCATTGCTTTATAAACTGCAATACAGGGTGAAGTGATGGACCTTCATAGTCTTGTTTGCATTTTCTTAAGTCTCCGATGGTTGCTAGGGCTTCGACATTGAATGATTATCATGGTATTCTCATATTGAGAGACTGGTTGAAAACCATTCCTAAATACTCATTTTCAGTGGTTTCCTCAATTCTAGTCCATCCTAAAGAACAGACACGTTTATTTTGCTTTAAACTAAAAGCCATGATTTTAATTTTGTCGATATGCATTGTTAATTTATTCTTTTGGTAGTGTAGTGTAGCTCCTATTTCCCTAATAGGCTCTGCGCATTGGAATAATATATCCTATAGGTTTGACATAGGACTAAGGTCAGTATGTCCCTATCGAGAATATTAAACTTAATTACTTGTGCCAGCTAGCTCAGAGGCCACTAGAAACTCCTTGACAACAAGAAGGGAGTAGTTTCTGGCAGCCGCAAAACATGACCACTGTGTTTCCCTTTAGAATCAGAACGTATCCCAGAGTCGTGGAAACAATAGATAACTATTTCACTCAGCTCAATCGTGCATGCTTAGTTTTCCTCAAAGTTACACAGAAAGAACAGACGGGTGTTTCAATAAAAGATTTATTGAACAGTCTTGTTTCTGGTGTAAGTAAAATGTGCTGTTACGATCACAAGACAGTATGCGAGATAAATAATGTACAGTGTAAGCAGTAGAAATAAATAATACTGCGATAGCATTATCTTTTAGTACATATGCCTTTACATAAGTAACACAGACTAAAAATGCGAGTACTCATACAATGCGTTTCTAATCTAGTTCTACCCCAATGTACCTAACCTAACCTAGGTGTAGGGAGAGGTATGAAGTAGGTGAAGTATTCCTTACTATGGTATACTAAGAGTATGTTAAGCCTAGTATGCCTAGTATGCCAAGAGTCCCTCTAGGTTCTTGTCAGCTCCATACCTGAAGAATGAGAGAGGTAGGAATCTCTTTGCCAGACTCGCACTCCAACACCCCGCAAGGGAAGTCAGATCACTGGAAGCTGGACTCTCTGCGTGCAGGGATGACAGCGTCTTCTCAGTGCGTCAGGCCGGGAAACGGGCTCCTCTGAAGTTGAGGTCTCCTCTAGTTTACAAGGGCTAGGGAAGGTATATTTATACCTGAGAGCACCTAAGAATGTTAGTATTGACGTGAGTCGGACAGCGAAAGACGTCATGGATGAACCCCCTAAGGAATAATGGTTCATGCATAATATATGAGTCCTTGAAGAAATCAATAGTCCTGGGCTAGGGAAACTCCCGCAGCCTAAGGGTCTGTTCTTCATGAACTCGTTGTGACGTTAGGGTGGACGGATGTCAGAGACCATGCCTGTATTTGGAGTGCACGGTTTAATGCCTAAATAAGGGCTGGGATTTTATGCCTATATAAGGGCAGGGCGAATTGTGCCTATATAAGGACATGATACTGGAAAGCCCGTTTATGGACACCCTAAGAGGAATACAACACCCACTCCACATTCGTGTGTACGATAATACTAAAATGCTAACCATATAAAATGCTGAACATTAAAATGGAGTACCCCATATTTCTAAAATACTTCATAAAACCATTTAAAAAAAGGCATTTAAAAAACTTATCAGAATGCAAAAGGTACTGTACGTTTGAAGCATTGCTTTTCATTTCAGGCATAAAGTTCGAAAATAAATGCAATTGGAATGAAATAAGCAGTAATATTTACATGTGACAGAAAATGATCAATAAGTTCTTTCCAAAAAAAAAAAAAAATCAAAGTCATTTCATGTCATGAGAATTAATGAACTGTTTTAGACACAAAAGATGACTAAGTGTCCGTGGAAGTACCGCAAAGTCTGTACTATAAGGCTAGTTCTACTTTAAGCAGATTGAGGTGCCATTTTCGTTCGAAAAATGGGAAAAAAGTTCAATTTTGGTAGAGTTCCAAGTTTGTTTGAAAATGAAGGCCAAATTGTTACTGCATCTCTGGAACACTGTATGCTGAATCAGAGTCAGTTTACGGGTCTGGTGTAAACATGAGATCATCTATTTCTATAGACAAAACATCATCCACTGTAGTCGGCGTCAGTTGGAACACCTCGTGTAGTAGATTAATTGCACAGAGATGGGAAGCATCGCTTCCAGCATAAGTTGCCTCAGCAATGTTCGCGTCCGTTGTTACCTGTGTGCCTGTAGATCTTTCTCGTACCTCAGCAGCAGCCGGAAACGTCTGTGAGATCTCAATGAATGCAGACATCAGGATTGGTAGCCTCTGGGGACAACACAGAGCATGGGCCGTTATCGGGACCAGCAGAGTATCGACATCCGTTGGCGTTGCTGATGGAAATGTTAGACAGGTGTTCAACACGCATTCTTCACTGCATAGCAGGCATCGTAGAACAGGTAAGATGCAATCTTGCCAGATTGGTCTGAATGACAGGAACCAAGTTGTATTAAGGTCCCGTAGACGAATCATGCCCAAAAGCCGTACTATTTGCTCACGGCACTTTCGTTCATAGAGAGCTTTCTCCATTTCGCTCAGAGTGATGTCTGCGAATAGGCTGGCCATAGCGCAATAGCAGGAAGAGAAATAGAATTCCGGCAACAAGTGCTAGAATTAATGGTATGCCACCAAACACCGAATGTGCAAAGTTCGGGATGATTCCGAGTATTGCCTGGAAAGGTGCTAACAGACCGGAGCAGATGCTCTTAAATACATGTACAATTCCGGTTGTATCAGACATATTGAAGATACGTCCTATAATTTCTACGAAATGTATAGGGCAGTTTGTACGTATTAAAGTCTGTATCTCAGCCGAAGTCCTTGCTACTTGTAGATCATAGGTTTCTTTGGCCGAGGTCAAAGGCACTGTTTGCTGTAAAAGCATGGCTTTCATTCTGCTTAAAGTATCAAATCTTATAAAAGAGACGTTCAGCGAAGGCCATAGAGGCGACTCCCTGACTGTGTCTATTGGGGCAAACAATACTTGCATACAGCAAGTGACCCTGGAGTTGACCGTTACTAGATATGGGATGCCTGGCAGCATGCCGCAGCAACTCTGATCATTCAACATGAGGTAACTCCCGTTAGAAAGTTGTCCAAACGTTGGATTAATCACAGCAGCTGGTGTACCCTGCTGATGGCAAGACAAATTTGCCACAGAACCATTACAAGCCCCGTGCAAGGAAATGTCCTGACATATAAGCGATCCGCTCAGTGCACGTTTACAGTGTGTACCGCTCAAAAACACTTCACGATCCCCACTCCAACATCTATATGTATACGGTAAATCCCAAGATGTCTTAATGTATTCCTTACCCAACCTTTCATATTTGCCTGCTTGCACTTGTCTGAGGCAATACTGAAACTGAAAAGTAGTCACAGGTAATGTTATTTTGCCATGAATAAGCCATTCTGTAGCTGGTTTTTCTGCCACTGTGAATGGTAACTTTTCCAGTTTTTCAATGCTCAGCACTGTATACCTTGCTCCTCTTTGTGCCAGTTCGATCTGTTTATCAGTTAGATTGTATTCTGCAAACAGAGCCGTTGTGTTGATAAAACGCCAAGGCACATAGCCTGCTCGCAAAGATTGCAGCGTCCAGCTTAATAACACAATAGAACGTAATTGAGACTGGCCTTGTTGTAACATCGCCAAATCTTGTTCTAGTATGTCGATAGCAGAGGATACAATGCCATCCAATGAATATATTCTGGAGGACAAAGTTGTTAACCCATTGTCGACCACAGAGAGCGTTTTCTCTAAATTAATACGATCAAGTTCACGTATTCGTTCTGCAGCCTCCATCTGTGATACCTTCCATGCTTCATTATAGGCATTATAAATGCCGGCATATATGAAACGTTTTTGACGCGGTTTTCTTGGTCCAAGCAAGAATTCCCTAAGGTCTGCGTCCTTTTTAAGTAAGGTTAAGTGTTGTTTCACATCCTGTAGTGTAGCTTTATGCAGCCAATCAAGGCATAATTTTCCTACACTGTATGTTGTTACTACCCCCGGATGTTGTCTTTGGATGTATCTTGGGTCTGGCCTATTAATAGTAAAGCCCTGAGTTTTATTCACGAATCTTTCCTGACAGTTATTCGTGTCTATGGGCCAGATCAACCATTTTTCCAATCAGGATTAGATCTGTTGAGTTGTAGTATATTGTCAACTGTCACCACTGCCTGTGTATTATTATCACTTGCAGGTGTTGGTACAGAAGGTGTGTTCATCTCTTTGATCTTGGCTAATCCAAGACAAGATGTTTGTTGGACAGTTTCATTCAAAAACATTATTTGTTCAGGGATGATGCAGGCTCTAAATAAAGCTTCTATCCCCTGTACTTGCCAATCTTTAGTACCCCAGACAGTTTTTGTGTCTATTGTGTCTTTCCAAAAGTCAAAACCCTGTCTAGACAGTTGGGCATTAAATAATGCAGAATAAATCTGTTTTGTATTTGTTAACATAATTTTCAGTCCTGTCTTGTTTACATTTTTATAGTAAAACATTTCTGGATCAGATGTGTTGTAACCTGAAAAATATGGAAACTTGTTAGCAAATGTTTTTGAACTACCGTATGGCGGTGTAGGACAATGCTCCCATTGGTTAAACATAAACACATTTCTTGGATATGCAGTTTTATGCAAATAATGATGACCATAGTGGTTATAACAATACAGTTGTTCATAGTCTGATGAACCCTCTAAATATTCATTTTTAGAAAATGCAGCAGATTTTTCTCAGTCTCAGTCTCAAAGTCCCAAAGTCCCAATCATCTGAATCGGTACTGGACGAAATTAGATCACTTAGTGAAATTTTAAACAAATGTGGAATGTTCAATTGTTCCGTCGGGCCGAAGATTTCAAAATCTGTTTTGTCCCACACTATACCATCCTGTATAGGAACAGCTGTGATGTTCACTGATGACAAGTCTCTTGCTTCACGATGGGAAGATTTATGAGGTTTCAAAAGTACGTTCACGCCTTTTCCTTCAGTGTTCACATGGATGTATCTGCCACTTATAAGCACGCTTACAGTTGTTACCAAAGCTAGCCAGAGTAGGAAAACAAAAAGTCCATATGTAATCCAGAGTTCAATCCATGGAGAAACCAAATAAGTCTTTTTCAGAAAGTGAAGAAAGTCTTGTACTTGCTGCTTGAATTTGAATGATGCTGGCGTCGTTTCAGGTTCACTGGGATCTTCTAAGAACGTATCAAAGTTAATGAAATAGCCAGAAGCAGTTCTGTCAATTGTTGGAATTGCATCAGGATTTGTAGAAATCGCTGGAACCAGTTCATCACTTGCTACGTTGGTGTAGACAGGTGTATTTGGACGAACTGTTAGCTGGTGTTCAAAAGGGATGAGTTCCATAGCGTTATTGCTTAGTCCTCCATCTGTTACAGCTGGATTCTCGATTGTTATCAGTCTTTCAGTCTGAACCTCTTGAATAGTAGCGAGAGGAGTGCGTCCGCTACTAGGTCGGAGTCCACGAGGCCTACTATTTAGTATTGGCCACATACTGTGGTTTGATGAGGTCGATGGACACAAATCTTTTCTCCTTTCTTCCAGCAAGGGGCGGCAGAAGTACTGTTCTTGTTTCTTGAACTGCTAGGACAGGTACTAGTTGCCTGTAAGAAGGTCCAAATTCCTTCTTGTCCGCAATCTTTTCTCTGACTAGATCCCCAACTTTTGGAATCCAGACAGGCCTTGCTGGGACAGCCGGTTGATCCCCAGTGGTGGTTGACTGTAGGAATACGTTGCTTTATTTCGTTCTTAATTTGTTTAATTCCTGTAAAACAGCCAAACGATCTTTGATATCAAAGGGTTTATTTTCCACCACTGTGCCTACGTGTTCAAGGTCTGGTACCCACATTCTTGTCCCAAATAGGACCTCATATGGAGTGACCCCCCCTAGAGAACTTCTTGGCAGATTGTTCAATGCACGTTGGACCCCATTAAGGTGTTTGACCCACCCATCACCCGAACCTAATACCCTACCTGTTATAGACTGCTTTATGTCCTAGTTTTTCCTTTCCACAACCGAATTTCCCTCAGGATGGAATGGAGAGGAGTACCGCAATGCAACGCCCAGACTGGCCATGGCGTCTTTGTAAGCCCGAGAGCTAAACGCAGGACCCTGGTCAGAATGTAGCGTGCCTATTGCGTATGTGCCGATAAAGACTCGCAAATCTTTTATAACAGTTCGAGCGTCAGCTGAGCACTGTGGCCATATCCACAGGAACCTAGATTCAGTATTCGTGGGAATGCCTTTGTCCAGTAGGTCTAATGCTGTCTAACAATGGTGTCTGTACTGGGTTGCCGCATTCGCAGCATGGTGTCTGGTGGCTCTCTCGCTGTAATTTACAGTCTAAGCAGTTGTTGATGAATATGTGAATTTCTGTATTCATCCCAGGCCACCAGTACATTTCTTTTAATGTCAAAATTGTTTTAGAGATCCCTTGATGTGACAGACCCTCCCCCAAATGTGTTTCATAAATCAAGGCTGCTCTACGTTCCATGTTTGGAATTACCCTATCCCCCACTTCAGGGATTCGAGCAAAAGGAACGTTGTTCGCATCAATTACATAAGAGTACTTGAGTGGAAACTTTTTTGGTAACGCTGCACTGCTGCCTTTGCTTGAAGCATTGACAGCCAACATTATCTCACCGTCTATTTTTGTTTTTGAACGAGTGATCGCAGCTATGGAAGCCGTCTGCACAGCCCCTTTTGCGGCTTCATCAGCCAATGAATTCCCTGCAACGTGAACGCCATCACGTTGATGACTCAGTGTGTGAATCACGTGAGCCTTTGGTAGTTCGTTTTTCAACTGAACTACTTGTTCCCAAAGCGTTTTATGCTTTATTGTGCCACCTTTTGCATCTTTGAAACCATTGTCAAGCCAGTTTTGTATATATTCATTATACGACTGAACACAGTAAAAGGAATCGCACACTATTAGTGTGGGGAATTCTCGATCTGTACTTTCAAGTGCCAGTTTGAATGCTTGTAGTTGAATGCTTGTAGCTCAGCTCGCTGAGCTGTACAATCTCCTAGAGACTGAGTTTTTGTGACCATAGGTCTGAAGATGCCATCTCGCATGCGACCTTTAACGATTGCACACGCTGCACTGTAAGCTTGCTTACTCCCTATTGCGGGTTGTGCGGATCCGTCAGTGTAAATTATAAATTCGTACTGATCGAGAGGCAGAATTTCAGTAGGCAGAGGACATTCTTGTTCATATTGCAGGAATGCTTGTGTTTTTAAATCTGGATCAAAAACATATTCAACATCTGTTGCAGCAAGAGAATTAACCCATTGTATCCATCTCGGATGTAATGCTTTAGCATTTGGAATGCTTGCTTTTGTTACCGCTTCTAAAGCCGGTACTGGGGTTACGACAATAATGCGTTTCCCTTGGGCTAAGGCTCTTTCTTTTGCTACAGCGGTTTGAACTGCTGTTAGAATTTTTTCAGTTGAACTGAAGCGCATTTCCGCTTGTGTGTACAAATGAGATTTGTATGCTATTGGTATTTTCTCACCCTCATTGAAGGTTAAGTATGTGAATCCACATTGACCCGAAATTATTCGGATCACCAAATTGCGTTGACTTACGCGTGTTTGTAAGTGATTTGTTGCTAACATGTTAGCCTGGAGTGAACGCAAGATTTCTGTGTGTTCCTGTGTCCAGTTTCTGATCGAAAAATCAGGTTTTATTAATGCGTAGAGAGGTTTAACCCTTTCTGCATAATTTAAAATATATGTTCTTCCAAAATTTAGGAAACCCAGGATGGATTGTAAGTTTTTTAGCGTCTTGCTTTATTGGGTACTGCCTTTGTGCAGTAGGTTCATGTTTCAGATGTATTCTATGGTGAGGTGAATCCTCATCCCATCCTACATGATTTTTATATAATGCTGGGGCCTGGGCCACTGCCCATTTCCTGGCATATGTATATTTTAGGTGAATTGGAATGTGGTTGGAGAAGGCAGGCATAATAATGTCCTCGCTGTGTGGGCACTCCCTGACAAATTGTGGTGGCCAGTCTTTTTCTGCTAGAAGTATGTCATAGCCCCTCGATAGTCTTTCCCAAAAAAGTGCTTTCACCTGTCTAGGTTTGTCTCCCTCCATCCGGAGTGTTATTTCATATAACTTTTGTGGAGTACTAACCCTGGTGTCTACAGTCTCAACTGTGATGTACTCATTCAAGTCCACTATCTCCAGAAGTTCCTTCAGGTTCTGGCGAGCTATTGTGACTTCTGCTGCACTGTCCAGCATTGTCTGAGCCCATTCTCCGTTCTTGAGTTGTGATCTCAGTATTCTCGGCATGTCTGATCTTTAGACCTGCTACTTTCTTTTTGGAGAATTGAGGTTTTGTTTTGGTTTTTGGAGCATGTTTGTCGTCTTTTGATTTCACTCGTTCTTCTCTATGTTCCGCTCGTCCTCTTCTTTCCGAAGTCTGTGATGAGATCTGAAAGGGACGAGAGGAACGTGTATCAGTATCTTGATACCTATCAGGTTTTCTCAAATTATCCCTGTTCCTGAGGTTATACCTCCTTTCAGAGGGCTCCTTTTGAGGAGACCTACCTCGGGATTGAGAACGTTTCTTATTTGAATTTTGTTTAATAGTCTCCCACTTCTTTTTAGAAGATGTAGGAGTTTGTTTAATTGAGTCCTTCTCAGGACTTTCAGATAGCTTCGGTTTCAGTGGTCTTCCACACAAACTATCTCTGCCTAATTCTGCATAAGATTGTTCAATTATTCTGGGTAGCTCAGTTTGATGTTCTGTAACATCAAATTCCCTTAATTTTTGGCGGATCGCCACTGCTGCTGCCTCCCCTTTAATATTAGATAATATTATTGTTGAGACCTGGTCGAAATTTTTCAGTAACTTCATACCTAAATTTAGAGCAGGCTCTGCCCCGTATTCATTTTGAATTTGTTTTAGGACATCAGGTATTACCGCAATTGACGGAATGCCATGTGTTTTAGTATAGATGGCAGCAAAGACTGAGCCCCAAGTGGTGCAGTCTTCCAGTTGTGGTGTGATCCCCATTGGTAAACTGATTGTCAGTATTCTGTGTTTCTCATGCGGGCTAGTATTTGGAAATACTGCTTCGATTTGAGTAATTTTTTGAGCTGTCCAGAATGGAATTTGCTCACGTTTTGTGGGCATTTTACCCATGACTGCGTAGAGAGTCTGTGGTGTAATTTTTTGTGTATTCCCCTGGTGAGGGGTTTGATTTGGAATTGTTAATGGTGGTTGGACTGTAAAAGTCCGCATGACATATTGGACCAATTGTCTGTATATTTTTATTAACTCTGTGAGTTGAGTAAGTAATTCCTCGTCTGACATCTCTTCAATGTCAGGATGAGGTGTGTAGCCGGCTAGAATTGGCCATGTTGCTCCTGGTCTACCTAGTGGACCGAGCCTAGTAATGTTTTTGTGATGTTTTAGGGTGCCTTTAAACCAGAGCTGATGCTCCTGGTATGTTAATGGAATTTCTATATCCTCGAAAGGAATGTATTCCTCTGGTGGTTCATCTTCTTTGTAGAAGTGAAACATGTGTGTTACTGAATTTGATTCAGGAAATATTACCCATGAATAGAATACCTCTGTCTGAAAGGATTCATGTGCCTCTATCACGAAAACTGCTCTACCTCCTTTTGGTGGTAGGCCATGTTTTATAAGTTTTAGAGTGATGGCTCTTCTTAAGTTTGGATGGATGTGTATAACACCCTCCTCGGTTTCATTTAAACCTGTAATGTTAAAAACGGCTGCTTGGGCTGGATCAGCCGCAGCTTCACCGTTTCCGGTTTCAGTCATTTTGTTTTTTGAAAAATGTAGAACAAGTTTCAAGGAAACAAAGATAAGGTGCACAATATTTTGGAACACTGTATCCTTCAACGTTGAGCAAACCAAACAGCTAATATATAGGGTGCTTCCCTATGTAGCCTTGGTGGATACTTAACCCTGCCCACTCCAGACGTCTTTTGGAGTATATTGGTAGGGGTCTCTGAGAGAAAAAGCATGGCTGAGTTACTCAGTATCTAACGTTGAATTACCGCCTTACCAAACCGTTGGGCGCCATGTAGTGTAGCTCCTATTTCCCTAATAGGCTCTGCGCATTGGAATAATATATCCTATAGGTTTGACATAGGACTAAGGTCAGTATGTCCCTATCGAGTATATTAAACTTAATTACTTGTGCCAGCTAGCTCAGAGGCCACTAGAAACTCCTTGACAACAAGAAGGGAGTAGTTTCTGGCAGCCGCAAAACATGACCACTGTGTTTCCCTTTAGAATCAGAACGTATCCCAGAGTCGTGGAAACAATAGATAACTATTTCACTCAGCTTAATCGTGCATGCTTAGTTTTCCTCAAAGTTACACAGAAAGAACAGACGGGTGTTTCAATAAAAGATTTATTGAACAGTCTTGTTTCTGGTGTAAGTAAAATGTGCTGTTACGATCACAAGACAGTATGCGAGATAAATAATGTACAGTGTAAGCAGTAGAAATAAATAATACTGCGATAGCATTATCTTTTAGTACATATGCCTTTACATAAGTAACACAGACTAAAAATGCAAGTACTCATACGATGCGTTTCTAATCTAGTTCTACCCCAATGTACCTAACCTAACCTAGGTGTAGGGAGAGGTATGAAGTAGGTGAAGTATTCCTTACTATGGTATACTAAGAGTATGTTAAGCCTAGTATGCCTAGTATGCCAAGAGTCCCTCTAGGTTCTTGTCAGCTCCATACCTGAAGAATGAGAGAGGTAGGAATCTCTTTGCCAGACTCGAACTCCAACACCCCGCAAGGGAAGTCAGATCACTGGAAGCTGGACTCTGCGTGCAGGGATGACAGCGTCTTCTCAGTGGGTCAGGCCGGGAAACGGGCTCCTCTGAAGTCGAGGTCTCCTCTAGTTTACAAGGGCTAGGGAAGGTATATTTATACCTGAGAGCACCTAAGAATGTTAGTATTGACGTGAGTCGGACAGCGAAAGACGTCATGGATGAACCCCCTAAGGAATAATGGTTCATGCATAATATATGAGTCCTTGAAGAAATCAATAGTCCTCGGCTAGGGAAACTCCCGCAGCCTAAGGGTCTGTTCTTCATGAACTCGTTGTGACGTTAGGGTGGACGGATGTCAGAGACCATGCCTGTATTTGGAGTGCACGGTTTAATGCCTAAATAAGGGCTGGGATTTTATGCCTATATAAGGGCAGGGCGAATTGTGCCTATATAAGGACATGATACTGGAAAGCCCGTTTATGGACACCCTAAGAGGAATACAACAGTAGTACTTATCGATTTCAGCCAATTTCCTTTTTAGACCAACCGGAGTTCTATCCATTATTACAAGATATTCTGGACGAGACAGAGAGAATGTGAAACCCCCCATTTTGAGAGAAAAAGAGTGAGTACCTAAAGGAGTGCTTGAGAGGTCTGCTAAGTAGAAGGCAAATAGAGTTGGTGCTAACACACATCCTTGGGACAACCTGCTCTTAATACTTATATTCCTAGAGTGGCTGACACTAGAATCCAATTTAACTTATGCCCAATTATTCTTGTGGAAACCTTTTAGTATCCCTAGATTACTACCCATAATCTCCAAGTATTCTAGTTTGGACGACAGAATTTCCCATTGCACCATATTCACTGCGGCCCGGAAATCTACAAAGCAGGTGTATAGGGTGCTTGCAACTTCTATGGATTTCTGCGCTATTGTTCAGAAGCTAAATCAGTAGTCTATAGTGGAGTGCCCACTTTAAAGCCACCTTGTTCTAGAAGGATCAGATTTGCCTCTTCACTCCATTGTTTGAGAGCTTGCATTAATATTTTTGAATATACCTTTGCATCCACATTGGTTAAACTAATTAAACAATAATTTTTTGAATCCGCAGGGTCACCCTTTTTGTTAATAGGTTTTATGATGGCAACTTTCCAATTCTCATGGTGTTCCCAAGTTGATTTAAACAACTTGAATACCCGAAAGAAAATTTTGCTTACTAATCTAAGTTGGATTTTATTATAATTGCCGTCAAATCATTCAACCCAGCAGATATAGTTAACTTAATCGATGCATTGGTATCGCTGAGTCAGAGAGTAGGGTGAGACACTGATTACCGACAGAGGAGGAAATTGCTCTGCTAATACATGATCACCTTTTCCCTCGTACATTAGCAATAAATGTATATAGACATTTTCAGCTTCTAGCTCTTAAGGGAAGATGGTCACTTCCTGTCAGTGCAAGGGATTGAAATCCTCAAATTAAAAGGAAGTGGCATGCTTGGACGAAGATATAATCAAGGGAACTCATTAGGTTTCCTAGCTTGAATTTCTGAGATTTTGGGGAATCTAGTTGAAACCATCCACTGAAACAAGAAAAGATACAATTCTCCTGCTATATTTGCCTTCTTCCTGCTATCTTTGAACTTTGGCACTTAGAATAATATGCCAGTGGGATTGAGTAAGCTTTGAGCAGTTCATCAAAATGGGTATCTTGCTGGAAGGTCTCAGTTTCATATTGAAGTAACCCAGTATTACAATCATAACATTGGAAAACAGTGTACAAATCTGATCTAAATCTCCCATGAAAAGAGTGAATTGATCCTAATTATAAGGATTTTCCCTTTGATTTATATACACATTTATAGGTGTCATATTCTCTAGTGCTAACTTATTATTGAACAGATCAATCTTGACAGCATGCAGTCACCTGCTTTTTGTAGAAACCTAAGAAACCTCGTTAGCTATCTAGGTGGATACTAAAGTAATTAACCTGCCTGAATTGTGCCTCCTAGCAGATTTTAACGAAACACGGGAATACTGGTTTATCCCCCGAAGCCAAATTTCCTGGAGACATACAACATCATTCGATTCTAGCATTTTTTCAATAGATTCAGAGTGTAACAAACGCCTTAAACTATGAACATTCCATACACAAATATTGAGAGGCTTTCCGGGCGGATCTTATCCTAATGTAGATCACTGAGTCTACTGAACTCCTGCCATGCTTGACTCTATGGATTTTTGTATTAAAATCTGTTTATATCACTCACTGCAAAGGTCATTTTTAAGTTATCTTTGTCGTGTTGAACTGATCTAAATGGATGATTCCTACTTCGGTCTCCCGTGGGAAAAATGACTTGTCTGACCCAAGTCCTGCATGGAAATTTGGAAAGGGACTTGTGTACTAGTAACAGACTTTTGAAATTAGTACTATTCTGACCCCATGGGTAGATAATTATTTTTCGGCTGCTAAAATGATTCTCTTAACCAAGTGGTAGACCAACGTGACCTTCTAATGAAAAAACAAAGATAACCCAAAGATAACCCAAAAAAAACCACTTGCTTTAGGTCGCTTGAATCAATATCCTTTAGGAAAGGACACATTTAAATAGTGACAATAATTTTGATCTGTTTGGGGGGGTTCACCTTCTTCCCTCCTTTTAGTATGTCCAAATATAGTACTAAACAGCCAGATTGTGATTTTAGCCCGTCTGGGAGTGTAACCATCTTCCTTGAAGAATTTATTTTATATGTTACTGTACCTATCTTCATGTCGCTTTGATAATCCTGTTTCACTAGCTTTAATCTATGGGTGTGTATCTTGGCTGTAAACTGAGAGTGGCCACCCCTAGGAGATGGACCTCCATTGCCACTTTGGGCGTTCATACCAATTATTCTGGAAGCATGAAGTCTAATGGGTGGTTCGAGGAAACTTCCTGCCTTTTGTAGTTTTCTAGGTTTTATATTTTTTTGTTGTAAAAACACTGCCCTTTAATCGTAAGGGGATTTTGGAGCTCTTATGACTCTCTCCTGTCCCATTTTCCCTCACACACTCTGGTGTTTTATTAATATTTATCAGGTTATTCTTTTTTACTTTTCTTTCTGTAAAAACTTGACAGGTTTGAGCACCTCTTTTATAAAATACATAATACCCTCTTTTTTGACTAGCATTGGGATCTTGGACTAAATATATCAGAAACTATTTGCACCCCTTTTCGAAGATCCACACCACTTGTTCCTTTCTTATTATTAGAAACCTCCACAGGGTGAACCAAAGAGGGCATGCAT
Source organism: Calotriton arnoldi (assembly GCA_963921515.1). NCBI lineage: Eukaryota > Metazoa > Chordata > Amphibia > Caudata > Salamandridae > Calotriton > Calotriton arnoldi. The sequence goes on along the minus strand of CAWUFW010016217.1, from coordinate 148,998 downwards.
GTATTAATTGCCTTAAGCTCTTCTAAGATACTTTTCAATAACCCTGCATGTTTTTAACTTGTCATTATTTAAGACCCCCGATTAAAAAAAAAAAAGGTTTTCTGCATAAGTAATAACACGTCCAACAGAGAGGACCCGAGGACAGCGGAAGTGTCAATATCTGAAAAGAGAAGCTGGTTAGATTGTTTGATACAGGATTGCCTTTAAAGTTAACACTGTCAGTAGACGTACCATTCCCAGCAACCAACCTATCAGTTAAACACTGATCTTCCTGAGACTTAAATACTCGCGACCCCGATGATTCCACAGTAGACTGAAATTCTAAATATGAAGCTGGTGTGCCTAGGGGCCAAAGTCTGAGGGAAGAAGAAATCCAAGGCTCTAAATTGCCTACAGGTTCCTCTTCGAAAGTGAGGCAAGAGATCACTCGCCCAAATCTAAAGATTTACTAGATTACAGCTTCTTGGACTTGCTTCCAATTGTTAGTTGCAAACTGGCCAATGATTTAGGTCTAGATTTTTTTTCCAAAATGTTTCCCCATGAAATTCCTTATGAATGAGCCCAACGGGGCAATGTCTTGTACTAAAGAGCAGAGCTGATAATCCCAGGAAGGTTTCCGAGGTTTATCTGGGAGGACGGTATCCTGAGACCCTTGGCCCGCAGGTTCCACCTGGTTGGTCATTTAGGTGATCTTACATTCCCGCCCTCCCTGGAGTTTCTTCTTTTCAGCTGACAAAGGCATTTTCCTATACAGTTTCCTCCTTACTTCCGACATCTTCGCTCCTCACAACACACACAATTTCTTCTAAAATAAATAAATACATTACTAATGGCTCTTTTCACCACTTCCTGACTGTTGGTGGCAGCCACCTTTTCTCTTTGGTGGACTTCCTTGATGACTGCTTCCTCCTACCACTCAGAGAGTCCTTTGCCCACTCAAGTCCAGGGCAAAAATGCAGGGATCCAGTACCCTTAGTGCCCGTAGAACCCCTTAGTGGCCCATCAGTTGCCCCACAATGAGGGAACCCAAAGTACTGGGTTGTTCCCGCACAAAACACAAAAAAACATGAGCCCAGACCTCAAGCAGGGTCAGATTGGTAAGGTGGGCACTCGGGCAATGGACTGGTATCTGAGTTGCAGCTGCAGTCCGCTTCTATGGCAACGTGGTGGCCAATATGGGCTGTGCCTCTGCAGTTCAGATGCCGCCACCTGCCCAGTGGGGGCCTGAGCGGCCTATCCTGAGGCAACTGAGTCTCTATTACCTCCCTTTTACCACCGGGGCAGAGGTGTTATTCCCAGTCTCTCGTTGGGCCGGCCCATTAATGTATTCAGATTGATCAGCGGCAGGGGGCCTGAGCAGAAGTGGCCTCACTTATATTCATGTGTGGTTCACCAGTGTGAACTAATCCGTAAACAAAGAGACCTGGCAACATTTGCATTTTTTTTTTATCTTAGTGAAGTTAAGAAAACTTGCCTCGTTTATAGAAACCCAGCTCCTTCATTGTATAACAATTAAAACACTAAAACAGTGTTTTAAAAAAATACGCAATCCGCAAATGTGGCCACTTTTTTTAGGGTGCCTGGGCCAATTATTTTTCTCAATCCAACCCTGACCTCAAGTCAGGCACCAGAGACCCAACGTGGGTTACCCTCAATCAAGAGTTAGTCCAGGTACCTGCTTGAAAAGAGGGCCTAAGTATAAACCAGCTTTGACTACTTGATCCTGTTGTAGACTTCCCCTCAACAATCCCAGGTGCAAGGTCAGAGGGGATGTAGAGCCAAGCACCCCATGTCGAACTTGCACGGGACGGCTCACAAGATGAACAGGTTCCAAAGCGTGCAGACTTCCCATGTGACTGCGCTGCAGGATACCTCACCGCCTCTGCTCCACACCAGCTCCTAACTATGAGAGGAGAGCTATGGTGCTCAACTCTGCGGTACTCCTATGCGTGTCCACTGCAGCCACCGTAAATTACATGGCCCTCCCCTGAGCAGTGGGAACAGCCGGCTAGGGCCGCGTCAGCTGCAACAGCCAATGGGATCCCACAACTGAGCTGGAAGTCAAAAAAGAAAAAAACACCAGCGGCCGGAAAAGCCAAAGGGGCACCAGCGGACCATTGAAGCTTACACGCACAGCCCTACCATGACAGTGATTCAGGCAGATTCAGGGAGCAAAACAGCGGAGAGACACAACTGCACAGTTTAGTCGGTAAAAACAAAGTATTAACATTCGAGGTCAGTCAGGTTTAATATACATATTGCACAAAGAGGGTCAAACCATACACATAGCATACACATCACATTTGCATGTAGCAGAAGAAAATAGATTTGCTCCAGCTGAGAAAATTCTCATTGCTGTGCAAATATCTATAATCAGCGAAAGACCCACATCACAGGGTAAAAAGATAAAAATGTATTTCACTAAAACCCCTTTTACAAGCTGCCCCTAAAACCAGCATTCCAAATTCCAGGGACCCGCATATCTACCTAGTGTAACAGGCAACTAGGCAGACTAGTTCTGATACTCGGTTTGAATGTGAACCAGCATTGAGAACGCAAGAGTTTCTTCTACATCAAAAGACTATTCCACATACACCACATATCAACTTCCATATGCCAGGTTGTGCTAACCTTTCTCACATGATCCAACAGGATCGACACCCTTTTCCATCTCTCACCACTTCCATCAGTGACTGCATATGCAGAGATAGGATGGCCAGTGGTAAAGGGAATGGGCAAGATAGACAACAGACACCTGACACCACCACTGTGCCTCATCACTTCAGTTGGTCAAGAAGGTCCACAGGACCTAGTGGGTCTCTACAAGACAAAGAGATATCTAAAGTAACTTGTCATTAACAGCGTTAAGCATAACTGACATTGTAATACATGTACCGTAGCAATATCCAGGGCCACTGTCATTATGTGATTTTGAAGCCGTGGCTCTTTCTGCATAAATATGGATATGCCGCAGTTGCCACATAATCCATCGTCTGCTGCACTATCTGCAGATCTTAACAATAAAAATGTATGTCTAGCTCAATACTTATCGTCATTTAATCTTGGTCAACCTTATCAAATATGTTCACGCGATCCTTCTTCTGCCACGAGAGCACAGCACATTAAGACCTTTAGTGAATACTTAGATGTATATTCCTTTCCCAAAAGTCCACGTCATTCTTGAAGTCCCTGCACGTATAGAGAAACCATCATTCTTCAAGAGAGCCGTATGAACCGAGTATGATAGTCTGGTGTGAAATAATATTAAGGCTTCACTTACACTCTTAGACAGTGACATTTCCGTGATAACTGAAAGGGTGTTTTCTGCATACGAAGTTACATCATATGCATATAAAATCTAAAAGATGTTTTAGAATCTTCAAAAAAGAACAAGCAGCACCAGGCTATTTTTGCTTTACAGACCCTGAAGGCGCATTGTGTCCCATTGACTCCTCCTAAAGATATAACTCGATTGCAACCATATGGTCTTGACACTCGACACTGTGCACTGAGTGAGAAAGAGGCAATTCATTCATTACTGTCTCTACAAAATTATGAATTGCCTGAGCCTTCACCATATATCTCAGCCTTTCTTCGCTAATACGTGAACTAATTTCTTCGCCTATCATGACTTGGAAATTCGAGGGGTGTTCAAGACTAAACATAATGCTTTGGTACACTCATTTAGGAAATATTACAAAGATCTATCTGTGCAAAAGCACTGTATACATTTTAATATTTAATTAATGGCTCACATGCGTTGTTGAGCACACCAGATTGCAACAACCCATGAGGTACCTAACTCATCCGGAAGCAGGCGACCTTGCATTTAGTATGGTCCTTCATCTTTCCAGGAAGCAAGTGTTCACCTGCCATGACACCTAAACCTGCCATTTCTGCGGTTTACAAGCTGGTTACAAAGGGGACTTATTTGATTTGATCTCCAGCGCCTTGAGGCCCTTATCGGTGAGTAGTCGCGCTTTACAAGACACTTGACTGATCGATTCGCCTTGCCAAGGCATGATGTTCTTTACAGACTGGCTTCATTCAAATGGTAGGAGTAAATGGAGGTGCTAATTGTGGTGGTTTTAAGTTTCTTCCGTGGCATTCACATGCTCTCTCGTGTAAATCTTGACTAATTAGACCATAGAATGTGAGTACTGCCGAAACAAGACGTACAGCTTACACACAGCACTGTACACAACACAGGTAAGCCAGTTGCTAGAGACAGTTTATCTGTCTAATTTAATTGATGCACTATTTTACATATTTCCAGCCCTACAGATGTAATGACTCTAATAAAGTTAGTGGGTACATTATTAAAAGCTAATCACACCTTGGGGTCGGTCTCCTAAGCCCTTGGGTTTTTCACATCCACAATTTTTTCAGGCATGACTCAGATTTTTGTGATCAAGGAAGCGATTTGCCTTCTGTAGCGCTTCATTCAAAAATGTTTCCAGCATGGCAGACATTGGTTCAACTATGCTTGCTACGTCATGGTGCATTATATTCAACTGTTTTCCGTGAACTTTGACTGATAAACTGGTCCAGGAGCTGGCCTATTACTGCCTCTCAGCATGCACTTCTTGTCCTCAACGTGTGCTGCTGTTGATGGCCGCTCTAGCATTGACTACAAGCCCTTGGTTCTCAAAACAGCATTGGCTGTGCAGAAAGCACCCTGTAAGATCAGTCACTGTACAGACTTTGATGTTAGATGTACCTGTAGCTGCGCTTCTTCTGCATGTATCACTACTGTTTTGAAACAATCTCAACAGCGTTGAACAACTTTGCCTTAATGAAACAATGCCATTTCTTTGGCACTTTGTATGTCTTTTTTTCTGCTGTATATCCATTTGCAGAGGTAAAGTTTATTCTCAAGTTCATTGGTGATTTTCTCAAGTTCGGAACAAGGCATGACTACAGGTACCCCCATTTATTCCTGGGAAATTTCAGTTTTGTGCTCTCTTCCACAGACTTGTTCCTATCATGCCATTATTTATCAATTTCGCTCCTTCACAATACACATGTTATGAATACTTGTAGAGCCGCGTCTCAATCGGAAGGGTATCCAGGTAGTAGGTAAGGAGATGACTGTGCTGGCAATCAAGTCCGATATGGTGTTGCCAAAGTTTAATCAGTAAGAGGTATTTTTGTAGATTTTGTAGTGTTTTAGAAGGAATTTTTTGTTGGGTGTGGGCAGTGCTTTAAATGAGCCGGTACTCACAGGTACTGAGTACCGGCACTTCTTGTTTTTACCAAGCTGAGTACCGGCATCTCCAGTGCTAAGGAGAGTACCGGTACTCGAATTGATAAGGTGGGCACTGGGCCGATGCCTGAGGGCCAACTGTGGCCCATTTTTTGGGCAGCATGTTGGCCATTTTGGCATCTGTCTGTATCATTCAGCTGAACGGCCTGCTGGAGGCCTGCTGCAGGGGCAAGTGGGTCTCTGCTCCTGAAGCTCTCATTGTCCTCAACAGCCTCCATGCTGGGTCGTCTTGTTAGTGTATCGGACATCGGCTGCCAGGGGCATGGTGATGTGTGCAGCCTGAATGGGTGGGAGGGAAGAGGGCCTGCATCAGTGACCGTGACATTTTCACCGCTTGACCTCCCACTGAGTCTTGACTCACTTGCCCCTGCAAATCCATCCCCACCCCTCTCCACCTGCTAGGCCGTTGGAAGGGATAAGGTGGTGGAGATGGCCTACCTAAGCGGCCTCCCTGGAGCCCAGGTGAGGTGGGAGGAGGGCTACCTACCTGCCCATCAGAGGCCAGTATCGTTTTTCCCATGACCTCTACCCTACTGGACTCTGCACATGCTCACGACCCTGCAGTGCTCACTGTCTGCCACTGCAAGCTCTCCGGCCGTATGGCCTTCTGCTGAGGGAAGAGGAAGGAGAATGGGGTGAGAGAAGTTGACGAGTGAGGGGGCCGAGATAGAAGGAGCAGAGGAGAGTTTAAAGGGGAAAAAAATAGAGACAGAAGGGGTAAGCGCAGACAGATGGGGAAGAGATCGGGACAGCTATGGAAAGAGTAAGAGAGGCACGGAGATGGCTGATTAGAAATAGAAAGAGTGATAGTAGAGGATTATGGGATACCATTGGGGTAAAGAGAGTGGGGCAGTGAGAGAAATGGATACAAACGGGAGAGAAGTGAGTGCGGGAGGGATCGAGAGATTAGAGATGTGGAGATTGATAGGGAGTATTTGTCTGCTTGTTTGTGTGCGTTTGCCTGGTTGTGTGTATGTTTGTGTGTGAGAGAAACTAAATCAGAGAGGAAGAGAATCAGGACACTCAGGAGGTATTTGAAAAGAAATGCATCTAATGCTTGTTATCAATGATGCAATGCCAGTCTCTCTCGTCCTGGCGCACATTGATTCTTAGCCTGAAAGTGCTAATAGTGCTGTTGATGGTTTGGCTGCATTCAGGGTTTAAAAGCTCCTTCCATTGTTCCCAGAAGTACTTCACACCACCCTTTATTAGCATACGTAGCTGTTAATCTGCACATATGGAAGGTTTGAGACAACTGTCAAGGGCAAAATGAATACTCAATAGAAGTGTTTTCTATCATCATGTCTCACCCCCGCCCACTAGCCTCTATCTCAATTTAATGAGAACCTGCACTTATTTTTCCCATTTAAAGCACTGGGTGTGGGGCTTTACATCTTGTCTTTGAAATGCTAAGGAAACAATTGGTCACTGATTGCTGAGCATATTTAGGTTTTGTTTATCATTCACTGAGAGATTGTTGATTGAACAAAGAGCGAGGAGTGCGCTTACTAATCAACAGCTGAGGAGCCATTCACAACACGTTTAAGTTTTCCTCGATTGAAATTCTTTTTTCCCACTGAAAACAATGTAATTTCTGTGAACTAGAGAAAAACAGGAATCCTCATTAATTATGGGTTTTTAAACCAGTATTGCTTGTGCAACAGAGAAAGAAAAGCAGCAGGGGAAGACAGAGAGCGAGAGAGAGAACTAAAGCAGGAGAAGCGAGGGGTGGAGAAAAGAAATGGGGAAGGAGAGAGACAGATAGGGTGGAAGACAAAGAAAAAACGTAATCTGGGTGCAAAAGTGCCATGCGCTAGAAATAGTGTGAGATTTAACGAATTAAGGGGGTCATTAGGATGGAGGACGGACTGGAGTCCGTCCGCCATCCTGTGGTAAACCGGGACCGTCCGCACTACATGCGGCGGTCCCGCATACCAAATTAGGATGCGACCGCCACCATGGCGGTTGCATTTTGCAATTTAACATTGCGGCGGGTGCTGCTGACTGCAGCACCCGCCGCAATGTAAAAAATGCATGTTTTGTATTTCACTGCACTACGAGACAGGCACCACACGGTGCCTGCCACTTGGTGCAGTGAAATGTGGGGGGGTACCATGGGTACCCCCCCAGTGCACAGCTACCTCCCCCTAACACAAGGTTTCCGCCTGTCTTTTCGTGGCGGGATGACCGCCACGAAAAGACAGGCGGAAAGGGATATCTTAATCCCTACGGCGGTGCCTGCAAGGCACCGCCGCAATGCTGCCCTGTGTTCAGGTTCCGCAAGGCGGGCAGAAAAGGACCGCCTTGCGGAACCGTGGCGGACGGTCTTTGCGTCCGCCACGCTTCCCTGAGGATTCTCCCCGCCATCATAATATGGCGGTGGGAAAATTGCTGTCAGATGGCGGAGGGCCCGCCACCGCACAGCTGGCGGTGGCGGTCCCTCCGCCATCGTAATGGGCCCCTAAGTGTATTTGCCACTGTAGGAGGCCACAGGTTTATTTATCTATTTATGAACTGCGAGAACTTGAACCAGGCGCACATTTGGCCTAATGCAACAACCTTTTCTTTTCTTCTGAGTGGAGACAGTGAACCCTCGAGTCAGGAGGGTCCAGCCCTTTGCAATGCTACTCTGACGGAAGGTTGAACCGCGGTTCAAGGCCACGGCCCTTTTAAGAGGGCGGGCAAGGGATTCTGGGAGAAAAACTTGAACCTTAGCCATGGGGCGAGGGAAGCAATAGCGCCAGGCCAGCCAGGTTGACGTTTTGACTCCCTAGGTACCCGACAGGGCAGGAAAGTGAAGTGATTGTCGTATTAAATAAAATGTTCAGCTCTTTAAAAAACACAATAACAGTACATCACTGTGGAAATGTGGAAATTAAAGTTTAGGACCTTTTCTACACTCTAATACAAACATTTCCAGAGCAGCAACTGTGTCCTTTCCATTGAGCACAAGTGAGACTGAATATAGCAAATAACAGCAATCCAGCAAATTAAAATGGAGGCATAATTTAATCCTATATGAATACATTGCCGGGTGACACTTTTATACAAATCTATCCCCTGCTTCAAACTAAAACGTTATTCACAACTTGTCAGAGGGGCAATGGCTTTGGGGCACTGATACCAGCTGGAATAGGAGCACCTAAAGATGGGTAACAAGACTTCATGTGCATCTGGAAAGTGCACATGCACTCCCAGGGGTCCTGGGAACCAACAGCATGTAACAGATCTTTTGTTACCCGATTCAGTTGTACTCTTTTATACATCTCATGAGGATGAACAGCTAAGTGCCGGATTCAAACCTGTGATCACATGGTCAAACACAGAGCCCTGTATGACACACATCCTTCGCCTGAGCGACAAGATTTGGCTAATGGAGCTGTCCAATAACATTATGACACACATACCCTAGCTGCTAAGTGCTGGCATTGTCTACTAATGCATGAGAGGGCTGCAGGAAGTGTTGGAGGGACTTCTCCAATAAGATCATAGAAGCTGTAGTAAGAGGTATTGGCACTGCCATGGATAGCATGTCAGCCCTACAGAGAAGTGTTGGACCAATCCCATGAAAGGTATAGCTACGCTGCTGAGAAGTGTTGGTACTATCCAACAACTTATGGCAGCCTTACTGTCCATGCAAAGAATAGCAGGCATGTTGAGTAGTGTGGCATTGCCCAATAAATGTATGAGTACCCTTCTGAGGAACACCAGTGCTGTCCCAATAAAAGCATAGCCTCCCTCCTGAGAGGTGTGGCCACTCTTCTCTAAACCCATATCAGAATTATTTAAAAAGTGTTGGGCTGGCAACATTAATGATTTGATCGCATTGGTGAAAAGTGATCTTACTAAATTTGCAATGAAATAATGGTAAGGTAAGGTAATACTTTATTGTACAGTTAATTAAAACCATTACAAACCATCATCAATAAAAACAGTTTCCTGTTTCAAGACAGTCATAACAAATTATGATAGTACTGTGATAAACCATAAGTAAAAACTGCCATTTTACATTCAGCTAATAAATCTCAAACTTTATTCAGCCTAGTAAGAGGCTTGTCCAACCCAGACTGCGCAAAGTCTAAAATTCCGGCATCACAAGAATTATGTGATGATTTAGCAGTCTTTTTTGAGGAAAAATCAATAAAATTTTAAATGGACTAAAATCCTCTACGGATGATGATGCGCTCCGGTATACTGGTAATGACACCTTAATAAACTGTGACATAACTGACAGGGAACATATGACATTTTTGGATCAATTCCAGATTCCCTCACAAGAGGAATTTAATGCAATTGCAGCTGGCATCTCCTCAGGTTCCCCTATGGACCCACTTCCACATAAGTTCTGGAAACTGGTAGTGAACTTTTTCCACATCTGTATCAAATCTGCTGTCAATCCCTAACTAATGGAGTAGTACCGGACTGCTGGAAAAAGGCGGTGGTTTCTCCACTGTTAAAAAAGGCTACACTGGATCCCCAATGTCCCTCCAATTACAGACCCATCTCCCTGCTACCGTATCCGATTAAGATCTTGGAGAAGGTAGTGAGCAAATCTCTCTCAAAATTTGTTGAGGATAATGAGCTGCTGGACGAAGTCCAATTTGGATTTCGCCCTGCACACGGAACCGAGACTGCCTTGGTGGCAGTCTTGGATGACCTGCAAATGCGGGCTGACAGCGGTCAGACAGCCTTTTTAGTGCTGCTTGACATGTCGGCCGCGTTCGATACGGTTAACCACCGGATCCTGATTAAGAGAGTAGAGGAGATGGGTGTTACAGGTAGGGCTCGGGATTGGTTGTATTCTTTTCTCTCTAATAGGCAGCAGGCAGTGACCCTGTCGCCATTTACCTCCCAGAATAGAGATGTTAAACATGGGGTTCCACAGGGCTCGGCTATCAGCCCAATTCTGTTTAACCTTTATCTCCGACCACTTATTATTTTAATTAAATCATTTGGCATTGATGTCATAAACTATGCGGATGACACTCAGCTTGTCTTCTCCGTTGAGGGCAATAAAGCAGTGCCTTTAGAAAAATTCCACAACTGTATGCACAGAACAGCAGAATGGCTGAAAGAGAACTCATTGCAATTTAATGGGGAAAAAACTGAAATCCTGTGTTGTACCGCAGGTAAAATTCAGCGACCACTCCCAGTAGACTTTTGGCCAGGCCCGGCCAACAACTCCTTATTGCCCGCTAGTACAGTGTGCAATTTAGGAGTGATGCTGGATAGCAATCTACAACTGGATTCCCAGGTGAATAAAACGGTGAACACCTGCTTATCTCTGCTCCGAGCTCTTCGGAAGATTCTCCCGTTTTTACCTACTCTTGCTCGACCTCAAGTGGTGCGGAGTATAGTTCTAAGCAGACTGGATTATTTCAATGCACTCCTTCTAGGTGCCCCAGCGTCCCTGATAATAAAATTGCAAAGAGTACAGATCATGGTGGCTAAGTTGGCGCTAAACCGACCGCGTAGAACCTCGGCCTCATTGGCCTTAAAGGACCTACATTGGCTGCCCATTGCGCAAAGAGTCCAATTTAAGGCACTCTGTATTGTTTACAGGGCAACACATAAAACTGGACCTAAATTGTTGCAAAGGAAATTTGTATGGTATTCCCCTGTTAGACATTTGCGCTCTTCCTCTGCTAATCTGGTCTGCGTTCCCCATGTCAATAAAGCGCGAATGGGTGGCAGATCCTTTAGCTTTACAGCATCTAGACTTTGGAACGCTCTGCCCCCGGAGCTTAGACAACTGAACACCTTGTCACGCTTCAGGAAAGAACTCAAAACCAAATTGTTTCCTAGAGATTGATTCCTGCCTATCTCAGCTTAGTTACATGCAGTGGATGATTGGTAACTTAAGCGCCAGGATACCCTTGGGGTGGCAGTTGCGCTATATAAGTGTGCCTTACATTACATTAAAATAATAAAACTAAAACTATTAAAATGTGGATAGAGTATAAGATTAGCCTAAGAACTGGCTCGATTCTCTTCTGCCAATAAAAACATTGAGGGGTTGGCCCTCTGCATAGGTTGGACTAGCTTGCATTCCCGTTCAATCCAGTTAGTTATTGAAGCCCTTGGTGCACCTGGGCCACAAGAGATGATCCACAGCATAAACTTATGCTTACTTAATCCAGCCCAAGAGAAAATTACCACGTGTACTACAGAGAGAGCAAACAATAGAGTAGGAAGAAAAGAAAAAAGAAAAAAAAAAAAGAAATCCCAATAATGCCCTTGAAACAGTACGTAGAATTGGTTGCTTGAGGAACAGAAGGTTTCAGAGAGGCATCTAAGCCGTAATAATTTAGTTCTTAAACTCTAACCGTTAACTCTTCAAGTTTTAAAGTTTTAAAGTTTATAGCAGAAAAGCTCAATGAGGACCAAGTTACCGACTAGTCCCTTGTTACCATCTGGTTACTTTGGCTCCCAGGGTACAAAGATTATGCTGGATTCCGACACTGTCCCTCCTGTTTCTCCGCTTGTGCGAGGCGGAACCTTCTCAATGAGGATTTTAGCGCTAGATTCTGCTCTGCAACCAGACCAATTTGACTTTTTATTCATTCTTTCACTTTATTAAGGTGAGCTTCTACAGCTTCAAGGTATTTTACCAACCGGCAGCTCAGTTGGACTTCATCGCCGGAGAAGCATGCCAGGACTGCTTGCCTGCATGACCTTATCTGGTTTTTATTAAATAGCGGTCTCAAAAGGGTCCGGCGTTCTTGTAATAGTTCCTTGCAGATGGTGATAAGGTGTACAATATTTTCTTCGCCGTTGCCACAGAGGCGGCACTTTGCTGATGTTGGGGGATGCAGCCAAGGGGCCAAATGGTTTGCAGAGGGCAACAGCCCTAGGTGAAATTTCAAAAACTTCTCTTTTGTCTTTTTTGTGAAGCTGGTCTGAAGATATGTTTGGGGCCCGAGTTTGGTGTAAGATTGTATAGTAAACCAGCCGTGTGCATGCTCAGCCAGAGAGGCTTTGTCCTGCAAGAGTGATTCTTTCCTGACGATGTTATTTACTGCTTTTTTAAAGCCCGCCAAAGGCCCTGGGAGATCCCATAGTTGACGCAGCCCCAACCGTTTGATTGTGTCCTCCAGGTAAAGCCTTGCAGGGCAGTTTTCTTTAGCTTGCAGTTCCTTCCACAGGAGAGCGTTGAGTGTTTTCGCTTCTCCCCTGCTTATTTTATGCCAGCTTTTTAGATATACTCCTTTGCGTGCCAGCTCTTCCTTTGGGAGCCCAAATTCAAGCCTCATCTGCGCAGGTGATGTATACCCCGGCAAGCCAAAGATCATGCGCAGTGCTCTTGCTATCGTACCATCTACCGTTTCAGCGTCCCTCCCTCTCATCGCTTCACTGCCGTAAGTGATAGATGGAATCAATTTTGCCTGAATCACCTTTATTAGGGGGAGGAGGCTTGAGCCAGTGATCTTGTTTTTTATGTTTCTTAGAGATACCGCTGTCATTAATCCTCTCTTTTTTATGGCCTCGCATTGTGCCTTGAAGTTGCTCTTGGAATCTAAAAGGACCCCCAAGTATCTATATTCACTTACAACATCCAGCTTCCTTGAATCCAGGAACCAATTATTCGGTATTCCCATTTTACGAGTGCTGATACACATAACTTTGGATTTTTCTTGGTTGATTCTGAGCTTGTTTGTTATAGAGTATCACAATGTGATATCCAGCAGCCACTGCAGGCCTATCGGGGTCCAACTGATGAGCACCAGATCGTCCGCATAGAATAAATTGGACAGCTGGATGCCCCCTAACTTGGGTGCGTGCAAATTGCTTTCGTTCAGCAAGGTTGACAGTTCAGCCATGAAAAGATTAAATAGTGTTGGTGCAAGCACGCATCCTTGTTTTACCCCTGTGCTTATAGGGATCTTCCTGGATAGAAATTCTCCTGCACCTAGTTTGACCTGAACCCAGGTATCACTATGCAAGAGAATTAATTGGTTTAACAGCAGCGGAGGGATGTTCAACTTTTTTAATTTTTGCCACAGGAGATTTCTATTGACGTGGTCGAAAGCAGAGCTGTAGTCAATATAGCACAGATATAGAGGTTGTTTTACTACGAGTGCAGAGTCAATCAAAAGAGATAGTATGTTAGTGGTCGTCCCCATGTTTTTGCAAAAGCCGGTTTGATTATATGGAATTGCTGTGATATCTGCCACCCACGATGTTAGCTCCTGGAGTAAGAGGCCCGCATAGTATTTGGCCTCGTTATCGAGTAGGGCTATGAGCCGATAACTTCTTGGGTCGTTCCTGTCTCCTTTTTTGAAGATTGGGGAGACAATTGCTCCCCTCCAGGATGATGGGATTGTTGATGATTGCAGAATTTTTTCAAACATTGGTCTGAAAACAACAGCCCTATATTCCGGCTCTTGTTTAAACAAAATTGGGGGGATACCATTTGGGCCTGGTGCGCCCTCGCGTCTCCCCTTTGAGATTCTTTTACAGATCTGTGCATTCGTGATTGGGAATTCCTGGTTTTGTACTAGAGCTTCTTTGAGTTGAGGTGGTCGGGCTCCGAGAACGTTTGTGGGATTATGTGGCCCTTTCCTAAATTCTAGGGCTTCATTGAAATGTGCGCCAAGGTAAATTGTCCAAGCCTCTTCAGTGGCATAGGATTCGATTCCCTGACTTCGCTCACTAGTCAGATTGTTGATCTTTTGCCAAAACTGCGCACTATTATTTGTTTTAGCGTCGTGTAAAAGTTTTGCCCAAAAGGCCTCATCGGCTTCTTTTTTAAGTCGCCAGATCAGCTTCCTGCGAGCGTCTTTTAACTGTCTCAACTCTTGATATGCGGCGGGGTCTGTCCTCACTCTTCAAAGAGTTTGGTTAATCAAGGTCTTTAACTTTTTTAGCTGAGCGTTGTTTCTAAAATTTTGATGGTTCTCATGTTCGAGACTTTGGCCATTCCTTGAGTCCAGACTTTTCCTTTTTTTATTCCGGTGTTATATCGTAATGATTTTGTAAACAGCTCCCAACTCTCAATTAAGTCTGATGTTGCTATTTGTGCCTCTCCTAAAGCCCGCTTAGCTTGGGTTAGGAGACTTTGTGGATCGTTCGTTCTGCACTTTATCCGCCTTTCGTTGGTAGAGTATTCTGAGCCTAGTGTGTTGGCGGTGGGGGGACATAATATTGTGGGAGCCTCAATCATGACTTCCTGGGGAAGGTGGTCACTGTGGTCTGTTGAACCAATGTGGAAATCTCTTGCCCTTTGATACAAACTGCGCGAGAGGAATGTAAAGTCAATTGTGGAGCTAGCCATAGTACTATGAAATGTAGCTGCTTGGGAGCGATCCCCTGGGAATCTGCCATTAAGTGCTCGGAAGCCCAACTCTTCTAATGTTGCCAGGAGTCTCCTAGCTGTTTTCGAGCTTCTACCTCCCGAGGTGTTGTCTTGATAACTTGGCTCCCATACAAATGGGTCCTCCTTGTCAGTGATATCTGTGGCTAAATTGCTGAGCTTATTTAGATTGAAGTCCCCGCTAATGATCAAGCTGTTTGTTTTCTCGGTCTTTAGTAATTTTATAAGTTCTTCCTTCAACTGCTGCGCTCCCTTGGTTTTTTCCCGGGGGTGTAGATAGAGGTTTATCAGAACTATATCCTTCTTTTTTACCCGCTCACGAGTAGAAAGTCGCAGGACTTGCATTGCGTTCGGAGGGGCTAGCTTGTAAGCCAAGGGCGCTGCTGCAACAATGCTCTTTAAGGAGCTGTATGTAATAAAGGCCGCCCTTCTTGTGACCAAACGATGAGCTCTGTGTAGGAGGCAGAAAATTCAAGTTATAGCCCGACAGTGCAGGTGGAGAGTCGGACCATGTTTCTTGCAGTGTAATGATGTCGAATCTTTGCAGATAGATGTTTAATTCCGAGTCCATAAGCTTGTTTCCTAGGCTATTGATGTTCCAGGAGCACAGGTTGAAGATGTTGAGCGTGTTCCCGGCTTTGGCTTTGCTTTGTCATGGATTTTTGGTTTTAGCATTTATGGTCCTGGAGAGCCAACTCCAGTCTTGCAAGGTTGGGCTTTTCGTGGCAAGTGGTCTCTTATTATACTGCTCTCTGTGGACTAAGATCTCAGGGGTGTTGCTCCGAGCCCCTCGCAGTACTGAAAGACAGCGAGGATTCGGGTTGGTCTGTCTGTTCTCTTTCCGTTGCTGGCTATCAAAAGTCAGAGGATCCGGGTATCTTGGTTTTAAGAATGGTCGAAGCTTTATTCCCCATGAGTTAAACTTTGCTTGTTCTCTTAGCAGTCTCTCAGCTAATTCTGCTGTAGCCCATACTGTTTTTGTTACTTCTACCCCTGAGTACTCCGGCAGTTCTGTAAATTCTACTGACTCTAGGTCGCTGGAGGGTATGTTTTTTAGGTTGTCGATGGATTTCAATAGGCGTAGTATATTCCCCCTGTTTAAAATATCTATCGCGCCCTTTGATTTGTACTCCGGGTGAAACACTATTGTGGGGCTGCCTGCTTGCCCCTTCTCTTGTGTTGGGCTATTCTGCGCAATAGTAAAGTCGTCCTCTGAGCCCTGGCATTCCTCAGTTACTTCTGCTTGCCTTTGAGTGCTTATTTCGTTCACATACGTTGATTCTGAGCCGATGGGACTTGCTGCAATTATGGCCCCTTGTGGGCCGCCTCAAGGGCATCCGTCTTCCTTTTTTTGGGAGGCACTAGTGGCAGACTTTCTATTTTGAGATGTTTTTCTTTTGGGTTTTTTCCTCCCTTCCTGGTTTCCAGTTTCTCTTAGCTCATAGTCCATATCTATTTCATCGCTCGTCTGGACAGGCCTATCTTGTGTTGGGTCCGGTATCGTGTTCCCACTAATGTTATTCTTGCCCCAAGCTATTGCGGGGGTTTTTCTCTTTTGGTTACGGCCCTTCCTTTTCTGCTTTCTCCCCAGTTTCCCAGATCGGAGGTGTTCCGGCGCAATTTCATTTTGCGAGATTACGTCCAGTGACATTGTATTCATAATTAGTGGTGGTTGGGTTCCTCCATTTCGCTGGCTGATATTAGGCCCCGCCTTTATTGTGTCCACGGTTTCCCTGTACTGCTGTGATTCTTGGGTCGGCTTTGGGCTCTCCTGAGTTAATAACTGGGTTCCTGCTATCAGTGGCGGCCACGTTTTGCTTCGACTTTCTAGCAGGGCCATCTAATGGTTTATTTTTTACGGCCTCCCTAATAACAGAGAGGAGATTGTCCATTGCCGATGGAAGTGCTGCCAACTTGTCCACAATTGTTGTGCAGGAGCAATTCGGTTGTATGAATTGAGTCTCTGCTTGCACCCTTCTAACCAAGTTGTTAAGCTCTGCTAACTTGCCATCAGTATTGGCAACAAAAATTGACAGGGAATTAAGGACGGAAAGTTGGAGATCCATCTTATCCGACTGGTATTGGATGGCATTTACAGACAGTTGCATTGTGTGCAGAAGCGATGACCAAATATCTTCTTTTACTTGTAGTGTTTCCTTCCCAGAGTTTGCGTTAGTTGCGATGCTAATCCCTCCTGGTAATTCCCCATGAGGGGCCGCGGGGTAAGACGCTACCAGCTCTTCCCACTCCTCTGGGGTGAGGTACGAGGTTTCAGAATCTGTGACCTGGAATGGTATAGGTGGTGTGTTAATTGGGGTGGCTAGGCCCGGAGAGTGAATTTCAATTTGGCTTGGGGCGCCGCCTAGCTCGACTTGCTCAAGTTGCTTCTCAAGATGTTGATCAATTGTTTGAGGTGCAAGCCGTTCCTGCACTGTGGCTTCCAGTATAGTTAGTGTATTAAGTTGCCTCCCCTCTTTCATGTCAGCCGCTGTTGCAAGTTCCCTCGATCTCAATGAAATAATGGGTCCCTTTCTTTACATTTCACCAACAGAGTGTATCAGATACCCAATATCAAGACATCCCAATCATGCTCACATTCTCACCGTAATGATGAGTTTCCAGAGTTGATTGGTCTTCATTTCCAGCACTGGCAGAAATTTCATGTCTAAAAATGCCTCATCGGCATCCATTTTCACATGCATCTTTGGGAGAGGTACATCGAATCCACTATAAAGCTGTATATAAATTCTCTCCTCCTTGATCAATGTTCCTGTCCCAAAATACACTACATGTTACTCCTTTTATCAAAAACCAACTTGAGAGAGACCTCCCAAATTCCTCTTATAAGCCAGCATTTAACTTCTTTCCAGTTTACATCAATATTACTGCCATATAATGATTTATTACATTTGTTGATTTTCCAGTAATTACACCTGTAAAATTCCATTATCTTTTCCTCAAAGTTCTTAGCCCAGTGTGCTTTAAAATACAAAATATCCTACTTTTTCCTAAATAATTCTTGGGGTTCAATATTAATAATTAAAAATACAATATAATGTACAACTCAAAACAGTATTAATATTTTTAACAAAATTCCACTGTCAATCCCAATTTAACCTCTCACGAATCCCTTTTACGTTGTTGTCATTACCAGAGGCCTGGAAAGACCTCGCACCCAACAATGTACTGTACAGGGGGACATGGTGAAAACCGTTGGAAAGCAAGAGCGTTTCACCTGCATGGGTTTGTATGTCAGACCCCACTCCAGTAGCTAGTCATAAAACACTAACAAGCATTAGCAAAGCCAATAGGTCTGGCAATCCTTGTTTTGTTTAGTCAGCGTTTTGTACAACTTCATCGTTTATGAAACTTTCGGCGCCTCTTCAATCTAAAAACACATTGGCTAAAGGCAAAAATGCATTTGGTCTCAAAAAAGCAGAAATTACCATTTTTATTCCCTGACACTGAAGGGAGCTAAATTTGTCTGCAAATGTGCTCCTTGTGAAAGGGAACATGCCATAAGTAATATTGAAGTCAGCCAATGGCTGAAATGGACTGACGCATTGCCCCTTAATGCATGCTAGAGTGGGTGGAAGTAAAATGTGAATGATGCAGCGAAAGACTAATGGAGGAAGTCTGTCTGAAAACGCCTATAAGTTACACAAATAAATTTAGTATCATTAAAAGGTCTTGGCTAACACAGACCTAAAAAGCCAATTGGTCTGGCATTGGCTGCTAGTCTTTTGCCTTTGAGAAGGAAAGAATGTTACAAGATAGAGAGAAAAGATGAAAACAGGAAAAAAGAAGAAAAGACAAAAAAGAAAATGGAAGGAGAGAGAAGGAGAAAAGAAGAACAGAAAGAAAAACAAAAAAAGGAAGGAACTAGAGAAGCAAAAAAGGAGGAAAGAAAAAAGGAGGAAACAAGAGGAAATAAAGAAGCCAAGAAGAAGTAAAGAAAGAATAATTGAAAGAAATTAGGAAAGAAAGAAGGAAATAAGAGAGAAAAAAGAATTAAGGAAAACAGAAGGAGCAAGAAAGAAGGAAAGAAAAAATAATAAAGGAAATAAAGTAGGAAAGGAAAGCAAAATATGAAAGAGATAAAGAAAAAAGAAAGAAAGAAGGAAAGAAAGAAAATAGAGGAAAAGAAAAAAGAAGGAAAAAGGAAAAAATAGAAGGAAAATAGAACGAAAGAAAGAAGGAAGGCAAGAAAAAAAGAAGAAAGGAAAAAAGAAGGGAATATAGTATAAAGAAAAGGAAGAGGCAACTAAAAAAGAAAAGAAAATATGAAAGGGGAAAAAGAAAGAAAGAAAGAAAAGGAAAGCAAGAAGGTAGGAAAGAAAAAAAGGAAAGAACGAAAGACGAAAAAGGAGGGAAAGAAGGTAGGAAAGAAAAAAGAATGGAAAGGAAGAAAGGAAAGAAAGAACGCAAGGCAAGGTTGGAAAGATAGAGCACACTGATTAGCTTATATTCAGAGTTCATGTGAGTTGAAGGCAGGAAAAAAGGTAGAAAAAAGAAGGAAAGAAAAAAGGAAAGAAGGATAAAAAAAGGAAAGGAAACAGCAAAGATGGAAAAAAAGAAGGAAAAAAGGAAAGAAGTAAGCTGATGTAAAATAGCAGCAGTCAGAAACACTAGGCACTCTGAAGGAATTTAAAATAGCATTAGCAGCAGATGGGATCTAATAAAGCTAGAATGTGCCCTGTGGTCGCATCAAAAGCGTCCTGCAATCACATTAGGCTCTAAACACACATACAACACTAAAGTAATTATTAACTAAAAACAAAACACTGGCACTGAGAAGAACTACCTTGTATGCGGATGTGCTTTTTGTGAAAGAGCAAAATGCAGTCACTCAAACTGAAGTTAGTCAGTAGCTTAAGTAGGCTGACCCATTGCCCCATGCTAAAGTATTTAAAGCAAAACGTGAATGACACAACAACAGACCAACGGATGAAGTGAGGTGGCTGAAGCCCCTCTATGTAAGTATATTATACATATGATTTTAGAAAAATCAAAGGGCCTTGTATTACTCCAGCCCTAAAAAGGATGAAATAACAGGACTGGTTGTCAGGCCACCCTAGCGCACTGCAAACTCTGATCACCCCCTCTCTGCTTCTCAAGTGATAAACAAAAGCAAAAATAAAAAGAATGTTCGGAAAGACTCGGAAGACAAAAATGTTTTTTGCATGCAAGCCTTAATGATGTTGTGCCATAATAGACACTTATGGGAGAATGGCAAGATCCAGCATTTACGGTTTGAGTAACTTAAGTGCACTGAGTGCTATGTAAATATATGTTACAGAAAAAGTATATAACAATAAAATAGAATAAATTATACCATGAAAAAACAAACGAAAAGCACATATAAGAGGAAAATGTCAGAAACGTTTTATACCACAAGCTCCAGCTTCCCACGCGAGCCTGGCTGAAAATGTACAAGGAACGGACAAGAGCCACCGCTTGACTGACAATACATGATGGACCTAATAACGAATTGACAATGCGAATTTAGATGCCTCGGCTGAAATGGAAGGCTGTGTTGTGAAGCCGAGGGAGGGACAAATAGCTAAATAAGAAACAAGCCCTCTTTCAAGGGTGTCTGCGGCCAGAAAGAGATGTAAATGTGTGCAATTGGTTCATCAGTAAATGTAAAGACAGTTTGGGAGCCAGAAAATGGCTTTTATTGATGGAGTAATTGAGGCTTCATGGTGGGAAAGATTTAGGGCCACATGTATCAACATTTGTAATTGCGATTACTAATTGCGATTTTCAGCGAATTGCACTTAGGTAATCGCTATTATAAATGTATGAAAGTCCAAGAATTTCATATAGCGATTCGTAGGGGGTTGCAAATCAACCTACCTCATTAATATTAATGAGGTAGGTTGCAATTTGCGACCCGCTAGGAATCGCTAAAATCAAGGGGATGGTGGCCTGCTGGGGTCAGCAGACCACCATGTCCATGATTGCTTTTAAATAAAGCAATCTTTTTTTTTTAAATGCAGCCCGTTTTCCTTAAAGGAACACAGGTTGCGTTTAGAATAAAAAAGGAATAGTTCACTTTTCATTTTTTAAGAGCAGGCAGTGGTCCATGGGACCACTGTCTGCTCTTATAAAACGTTTTTGCATACATTCACAAAGGGGAAAGGGTCCTTTGGGGACCACTTCCCGTTTGCGAATGGATGACCACCAACTTGAAGTTGGTGGTAAATGTGAATGTTTTCCAACCACATTCACGATCACAAAACATTCATACATACCGCAGCAATTCGGTATTTGGAAGGGACGCCCTAAACAAGCCCCTGCCAAATACCGAATCGCAAACTCATTTTGCGAATGAATCACAAAATAGGTTTTGATACATGTGAAAAGCATTTTTTGCATTCACAAATGGGCCAATTCTGAGAATTGGCCCATTTGCGAACGCAAAAATGCTTGATACATGTGGCCCTTATTCTTTTTCCGAGGTAACATAAGGGATTTATCAGTTGACATCATGAGTGTGTCCTCTTATTGGTCAATGGAAAATGTTTGCGCTAGGTACAGTCTGATTACTTATTAATAATATATATATTTTGAAAGCATTTGTTGTATCTTAAATGCTAAATCTTTTGCACATTTTGCACATTTTGAGGCAGACTATCTTGTACCCAACTAGCAAAGACTCTGGACTAAATTAATCAATAAGTCAGTCCAGGTGAGATCCTTTATACCACAAGCACTATTACACACCGCCTACCTAAGTGGCTTGACATCATGACGCCTAAGTGCTAACCCGAGGACAACTACTCCTGGGATCCGCCCTAGACACACGAGAGTCCCCCCAATGTCGGGGCCCGGGTCCTAAGCTTGATCAGAACGAGATTCGGAAGCTCAACAATGCTAACCCTGAGATAGTGACGTGCCCTGGAATGGTACCTCCTGTGCCAGACCACAAGATGGCTGCCATAGGATTTGAACCCTCAGGATGACCATACAACTTAGGTAAGCCAACACCTCTCCATAAGAGAGGCGAACGTGCCGCTGCTTTTCTCTCATCCCGACCCTCTGACCGCAGCCAGGTAGGGATGGGGGCCCTGACAACATAGTGATTTCCGCTCCTAACCCCCATTCTACTCCACCGGTCGTCCGGACCCTCCGCTCACCTATTGGGAACCAACCCCCAGTCCAAGAAAACCATTATGCCGTTGGTCACGCCTAACCACCACCTCCTGACCACTTCGAACTACCTAAAACCGCACGGCCCGAACTCCCACTCGATCATTTTCCCCCCCAACCTCTCTCCCAAAGCGCAAAAAAAACTTAAACACAAACTGATTAGGCAGCACCCTGAATCATTATTCGTGGACATATATCACTGCTCCTCCAAAGGCCAGATCAAAATGGATTTAATCTTTCACACTGAAAGACCTGATGAGTGGACGTCCATCATTAGATCACAACTTCACATTTCCAAAACGACGAATTCACCCCTCAGCTGCAAACTAACGATTGCTTTCCCCAATCGCTCGAGACGGAGGGGGAATACTTCTGTGACCATATACCCCAATGGCACAGTCCTAATCCAAGCTAACAATGACAACCTTGAGGCTTTCGACGCACTCTTCCCCTCACTTCGGTCTACCTCCTCCCACGCCCCCCTGCCCCGCCCTACCCACCCCAGCTCCCTGGACAGTCGGTCCCTCCAGCTGAGCACCCTAACCTCTCACGCATGCCCCAAGAATAACACAAGCCTCCCGGCACGTGACACCACCCTCTCAGCTGCCTCTAAGAACGCGGCTCCTCTCTCCAAGCGTCTCCCCGTCCACACCCCGCCTACTACCCTCCCCAAGCGTCTATGATCAACCGCAACACTCAGTCCAAGACCACCAGCTACTTCCCTATACCCACACTCGTAAGACCACGCCAACCACAACACAACCCTCCTCCCGCTGCGCCCTCGGCCCCACCCAATGAACACACGGACAATTCACTATCTACCAGACGTCAAGGCAGCAGCGCCAGGACCCCCCCCCTCTAAGGAGGTCCCCTCTCAGAACCCCCCTACCCCCTCCCTTGAAAAGACGGGCCAACGCCTCACCCTGCTGGAAAACCAGCTAGCAATTGTTATCAAGGGCTTCAACGAAATCCTTTCCAACCTCGCCCCGCTCCGTAAACCTCTCCCCAATCCCCACTTCACCCCCACTGTCAACAACCCTACTTTCCATGGGCGCTCCTCGACTCCCCTCCACAGAGAGACCTCAACCCCCCCGCAAAGCAAAATGGGTACCTTGACCGTTCCAACAGAACTAGAATAGCTATGTCCCAGAGGGAAGTAGCAGATCTGGCCGCCTCCTACGACATCCCCTCCACCGCCTCTGCTCTATCCAAAATCCAGGTGATCACCGGATTCAGAAGGGACCCCTCCCCTCCGAATCACCCTAGACCCCCTGCCTCCCTTACCAACATCCCCAGGACCCCCTTAAGAAGAACCCCATTAACGAGGCACCCACCACTAACTGCATGCTCATTAACTGCAGATCAGCCACTAAACATGCAACTGAACTAGCTGAATCCATCCTCACCCATGACATAGACATAGCCTTCATCACAGAGACGTGGCTAAACGATTGCTCGACACCCATCTTGGACACTCTCGTGCCACCAGGCTTTGTAATCATCAACAAAGATCGAAATGACCAAAAAGGCGGAGGTATAGCAATCATCCATAAAATCAATATATCTGTGACTGAAATCGACACCTTTAATTACAACTCCTGTGAATGCCTTTCCGTCAACATCAACACAAGCGACAATAAGTCATTCCAGTGCCATCTTCTATACCATCCCCCAGGAAACACCACCACATTCAACGAACATCTGTCCGATATGATTGCTCATTGCTCACTCCGAGACGCCAACAACCTAATTCTGGGAGACCTGAACCTACACTGGAACGAAAACAACAACACGGTAATCCAGAACCTAAATGAGCTACTACTCAGCAACAACCTCACCCAGCAATGTTCAGAAGCTACCCATGACAAAGGAGCGATCCTTGATGCCATCATCTCCCAACGGGACACCATCACAATCGATCAGATCCTACCTGTCGACTGGTCCGACCCCCACCTTATCCTTTTCCACTTCAATCAACCAATCAAACTTCAACCCCCCCACCCAAGACACCCTCAAATGGACGAGAAATCTTAGACAGATCTCCATGGACGACTTTGAAAGACGGTTATGCTCACTCCTGCCTACCTCCACGGACAATCTTTCTACAACGGAACTCAACACTCACTATAACTCTACTATGACTTCCATCCTTGACCAAGTAGCCCCCCTGAAACTAAAAAAAACCAGGAACATTCCGTCTAGATCATGGTTCAACTCTGACATCAACGCGGAAAGAAGACAACTAAGAGCCGCAGAACGACTATGGAGGAACAACCCCTCCAAAATCCTCCACAAGCAACTCAAGGAAACCCGAAGAAAATATAAAAAGCACATTAACAACGAAAAAAACACCTTCTTCTGCACCACCCTGGACTCTGCGAAAAACATACCGAAAGAACTATTCAACATCATCAGACAACAAACATCCAAGCCCTTAGCTGCCCCTGGCCAGGCCTCCAAAGACCTATGCGACAACTTCGCCAACTTCTTTAAAGACAAAATCTCCAAGATTGAGCTCTCACTTGACATCAACCCTAACCCCTCATGCACTAACCCACCCCCAGAAACCGAAGCCAACACATGCAAAACACCCTACGAAATCCTGGAAATCCTTCAACCCCGTACCTGAAAATGAGATTCTCAAACTGATCGCCACCTCCAAACCCGCATCTTACGCACTTGACCCTTTACCCACCCAACTGACCAAAAAACTGCAACTCTCCATAGCTCCATTCTGGTGCAAGATCATAAACAGCTCCTTGAGTTCCGGCGTCATTCCCGACTGCCTCAAAGTCGGCCAAGTCACACCTCTCCTGAAAAAACCCGGCCTTGACACCAATGACTTGAACAACTTCAGACCCATTTCCAACCTCCCCCTCCTTGCTAAAATCCTTGAAAAATGCATTCTTTCACAACTAACGCAGCACATTGACAACCTCAACCTTCTAGATCCCCACCAATCGGGATTCCGAAAAGGCTACAGCACTGACACCGCGATCCTAAACATCGTGGACGACATGCACAAATCTCTAGATACCGACAAATGCTGCCTACTCATCCTCCTGGACTTATCGGCAGCCTTTGACACAGTGGATCACAATCTACTCATCAAGGCTCTGCAAGACAGAGCAGGTGCTGACGAGGTGGTCCTACAATGGTTCTCCTCCTTCTTACAAAACCGCTCCCAAAAAATAAAACTCAAATCCTTCACATCCGACTCACACCCCGTCAACAGAGGTGTCCCACGAGGATCAGTGCTCTCCCCTCAACTGTTCAACATTTATATGGAACCCCTCACCTCCATACTTAAAAAAGCCAACATCACCTTCCACCTCTATGCAGACAACACCCAGATCTATCTGGAAACCTCTCCTTTGAAGATATTCAGAGTCTAAACAACACTCTCAAAGAAGTCCAACATTGGCTAGCCATAAACCACCTCAAACTCAACCAAGACAAAACCGAAATACTCCTCATCTCCAACAAAGAAGAAAATCCCCATACCATGGAATGGATCAAAGCAATCGATGCTCTCAATCGGTAATATCACCCCGGCCAACTCCATAAAATCATTAGGAATCACCCTAGACCCTAAAATGGACATGGACAGACACATCAAGAACTCTGCGAAAAGTGCCTTCCTCAATCTGAAGCTTCTCAACAAAATAAAACCCTTCATCCCACCCAAAGACTTCAAACAAGCCACCCAATCCCTGGTGATATCCAGACTCGATTATGGAATTGCTATCCTCACTGGTATAGCGAAATCCCACCTAGCCCCCCTCAAAACTACTCTAAATGCAGCAGCCAGAATGGTCACCGGAGTCAGGAAATTTGAGCACATTGCACCTGCACTTAAAGAACTAAAATGGCTCCCAGTAGAGATGCGTGCCAGCTTCAGAACTGCCTGTCTCACACACAAAGCCCTCCACACAGGGAAACCGAAATAACTGGCCTCCAAACTCAAAAAGGCCAGCCAGACAAGGAACCTCAGGAGCTCCAACTCCCTACTGCTCATCCCTATGAAAACACGCAAACAAAAAACCGCTGCACGATCCTTCGCTGGAAACGCTCCCAAAATCTGGAACTCCATCCCAGCACACATTAGGACTATCCCATCCTTTGTAAAATTAAAAAAACTCCTAAAAGACCTCTTCCTCAACCGAGCCTTCCCGAACAGTTAACCCTCGCTGTTGGACTCTTGCCGACTTTCTGCAGCACCATGCCACTTAGTCACCATCATCTACCTCCCCCAAGTGCCCCTACCCCCCTCCCTGTTACCCCCTCCCTGTAATTGGTTCCGCTCAAGACAGGGTGCGAGGCTCCCAGGACTGCCTTACCTCATTTGTCGCACCACACGCCGGGACGCTATGATCCAATTTGTATACCTATGCCTTATTTAGGGACTCCTGCATTATAATCTGTTGCAAAGCGCTCCGATACCCTCGGGTCTGGCCAGCGCTATATAAAACTCCTTAAATAAAATAAATAAATAAAAATACTGATTGTAATGCAATTTTAAAATGATGAGTTAGATATTCACAGGGCTTTCTGTCACAGGCTGGTACCTTGTAGCACTATAAATGCACAAGTTACTAACCCTCACTGTGCCAACTAGGATTTGACTATGTAACACTCTGGTTATGCTCACTGACATCTGCAGTGATCGCATGAATCAATAGAGGTTTCAAAATGTAAAATAGTGCATTTCCCACAGTTCGTTTAACTTGCATTTATTTTTCATTAAAGGCGTGTGCAGTATTTTAAATGCAGTTACCTGAAAGTGAAAGTCAATCTGGACTGAAATATTCTGAAACTTCTATTATCTATCATTTTGCATCTGGTTTGTGTCACTTTTTAGATGCAGCCCAGACTCAAAATATATTTCTGGATTTACTAAGCCATGCAAAGCCCAATTGCATGGCTGTGCATGGCTATGTAAAAAAAAAAAAAGGTAATGCATCCACCAATGGATTTTGAGGCAAACTCAGATTTGCTAGAGTCAGTAAACCTGTATTTGTGCCAAAATGGTTCACCTACCTGAGAGAAGAGTAAGGGGAGAAATATCTTAATTTCTTGTTGTTAGTTCCTCTTTAACTGTGTGCTGCATTCTACTGCACAGATGCAAAGAGAAACATGACTCTAAGGATTGTTTTGTGCTGGAAAGAATACCCTCCTGCACAAAAACAATCCTGTCCGTGATGCAGGGCACTCTTGCAACCTGGCGCAAGGGTGCGTGCGTTGGTGCTAAGCAGCCACAAGTGCGCCAGCGCTAGGAGAGAGCTGAACTGTGCTATATCTTTGTAAATATGGTACAGTTCAGCTCTCTTTCATGCAACGCAGCACAGCAACTTCCCTTGTTGTGCTGCATTACATGAAATGTTAGTAAATATGCCCAAATGAACTTTTCAGCTATGTCTTTGACCCCACAACCCCTCCCCCCCACACTCACTGACTGTGCCCCCATTACACTCAGGCACACAGTTCCCATACTTTTTTAAAGCACTGTGGTGCTTAAACTTAGCAGTCAATCAGCAGCTGACTGTTGTTGTGCTGGTATATTGTCAGTGTCACAAGGAATGCCTTCTGTCCAATGAGCATTCATCAAGTACAATGATGTCACGTATGTAAGAATGGACATTTTTACATCCCCGCCATTGACTAACAAATGCATCTTAAATGCAGTGCAGCTGTGGCAGAGAAGCCTGCCACCAGCATTCTATCTAAATCTGGTTACTATACAGTCCTGAAAAGAAAATACATGCTCCTTTAGGCCACCATCTTGGTTCCTCACACCGAGGATAAAAATAAGGAGATTGGACACCCATTGTACACCCAATACAGAACACTATGGCCCTCATTACGATGGTGGTCGGATGAGCATCCAACTGCCATCGCTGTAGGATGGAGGTCACCCTACATGTAGTCGGCGGCTCCACCAGCCATATTTTGTATGATCCGACTGCCGTAAAGGCGGTCAGAAACATGCAGTTTACTATTGCGACTTGTGCTTCGGCTGAGAAAAGGGGCACAGCACAAGCCGCAATAGCAAAATGCATGCCTGCAAACATCCATGCACCGTGTGCCAGGCACCATGTGGTGCCTGGCACACGGAAGTTTGGGGGGAATCACATGTGCCCCCCTGTGCACATAGCGCAGGCGCACGAGT
Organism: Calotriton arnoldi; assembly: GCA_963921515.1. NCBI lineage: Eukaryota > Metazoa > Chordata > Amphibia > Caudata > Salamandridae > Calotriton > Calotriton arnoldi. Next base: position 121,095 of record CAWUFW010016217.1, on the reverse strand, counting down.
GACAGGGGCCCTGCTAGGGGCCCCCAAAGTCACTTTCTGACAGCCTTTTCATGGCCATCGAACCGCCATGAAAAGGCTGTTGACAATTGACATCCTAATCCCTACGGTGGTGCCTCCGTGGGCACCACCTCCAATGTAGGCATTAGGCTCCCACCGCCGCCCGACGGTCTCCCTGAGCCTGTCAGAGGCGGCGGTCTTTCCTCCCGCCCAAATCACTCCAACTGCCGACATCATAATCGGGCGGTCTGACCGATACCCTGGCTGTCGAGTGGACTGCTACCGATGGCCTGTTGGTGGCGGTTCGCCTGACATTATAATAAGGCCCTGTATGTTCCACCTTCCACCATGCTTGCATCTACCAGAAGAGTCATCCTAGACAGACTGTGGTGAATAATCTTCATCATCTGGGACTTTTCTAGGTTGATAGTCCACAGGTGAAAGGTGTAGGGCTACTGGTATCTGTCCCAAGTGTGCAGGACTTGTCTACTTCCTCACCTGTATTTATTGCAGATGACTTATCTATCCCACACTCCAATCAAGGTACAATTCAAGTGAACAAATTTAATCAGGATATGCACGACTATGACAGTCTGTGACAGTACACACCCAGAATCCTTTCTCCATGCTGCACTCCACTCAATAGCACACTTTCACCTCCTATCTTGCGACCATTCAGGGAGAGACACTGACACATGTGAGGAGGATTAGACTGGTGCATGCCAGGACTGTGGGGTGTCTTCACAAAATATCGACATAAAAATAATGTGAGCCAGAAATATCAGAAATTAAATATCCTGACATAAATATCATGATGCACAAATATCGTTGACAAGAATATCCTTACTTGAGGTAAGTAATATCTTTTTAAATCATATCGATTTTTTAAATATCATTTTCAATAATATAGTGGTTAAAATATATATTTTTAATCATTGAAATGTATTTTAGTTGATATATTAATGTTATGTGTTAAATTGTTTATATAAACATTCTTTTTGTTAAAATATAGCTTGAGCTATTAAGTGATTTTGAATTTTTTAAATTAATTTTTATTGGTAATTTACAGTGTTGTAGCAGGTTACTGGGTTTGTTGGGGTTTAGGGTGGGAAGTTAATTAGGTACAATTAATTGTGAATTATTTAATCTGTTTTCTTCAATTATACAATTAATATTTATTATGCAAATTATGTAATACAGATTTTTTTTTTAATGTTATTTGTGGGCTGATAGGTCTGTACGGGTATAAGGTGGGACATTAATAAAATAGTGATTTATTGACAATTATTCATTTTTTATTAATTGAATTTTAATTATGTAATTTATGAAATACTTATTTATTTTTCTTATATTTTAGTTGTGGGCTGCTACGTTTGTAGGGGTTTAGGGTAGGAAGGTAATTACATAATAATTAACAATTAATTATTAATTATTTAATTGATTTTTAATTATGTAAATTATGGAATACCTATTTATTTTAATTATATTTGAGTTGCAAGTTCCTAGGTTTCTAGGATTTTATGCTGTGAAGTTTTTAAGTAATAATTGACAATTATTTATTAATTGTTAATTATTTAATTGATTCTAAATATGCATGTTTTGGAATACTTATTTTTGTAGTTATATTTTAAGGTGTGGGCTGCTATGTTTGTAGTGGCATAGGGTGGAAAGTTACTGGTTATTCAACTATTTATTAATTATTTTGCTAATTTATCATTTATTATTTTATTGAATAATAATTATGAAGATTCATTCATTGCTTTTAGTATTTTTTATGGAGATTCATGTTAATTAACAATTTTTAGGTCGAGCCTGAGCCAGCACGCATGCGCTGCTCTGCGAGACTTGTTGTGGTGGAATAACAAATAGAAGCCCCACCCACTCTCCGCCCTTATTTGCCATTGGCTTGTGTCATTGTCTGTCCTAAGTGCTGGCTTCTGATTCCTTAGTAGGCTTCTTAGTCCCTCCTTAATACCGCCTCCTCTTCATTTGCCACCTCCCATGGCAACTGGCCCCTTTACTTCGGCTGTTACACGCTATGTGTTATTTAGACTGTGAGCACTACTTTCGTTATTCAGTTTCTCTTACTGCCGGCACGATGTGCTTTGGTGCCTTCTTTACCCCCCTCCCGTTGTCGTGCCTTCTTTACCCCCACCCTCATTCCCGTTGTCCATGCCGTCTCCCTCCCCGTCCCCCTGCCCGCTGTCTGTGCCCCGCCCCCCGCCCACCCTCCCGTTGTCCGTTCCTTCTTTATCCCGTGCCTTCTTTACCCCCTCCGCCCTCCCTCCCGTTGCCCGTACCTTCTTTACCCCTTCTCTCCCGTTGTCGTGCCTTCTTTACCCCTCCCTCACCCGCCCTCCCTTGCATTGCAAATGCTTGTTTGCTGTATGTAACAGACACGGAGAACGGAAGGCCGCAGCCTTTGCTCGCAGCCATCTCTGGTCCTTGATCCGCGAGCGGGGCTTCGGCTCTGACGAACCAGCAGAAGTGTGTGCTGCTATCCGCCGAGGCATTTTAGAGTGCCACCGAGCTATGTGGAAGAAGCTTCGTAAGTACACCAGACATTATCCCCAAACCTACCCCGGCGTTAAACGGCTGCATTTGGTTGACTATATCGGCTTTATTGATCTAGTATTTTTTTTCCCGATTTACAAATAATAATGGGGCATTTCGCAAGAACTTATAACAGTTCCCGAGGCAAAGGGTACTTTATATATCTAAAAGCTTAAACATTTAATTGACATCTAAAAGCAAAGCCGAACTCCGCTCTCGCACTCATGAGAATGTGTCTTTATTTTCTAAATGTATAACAGTTCCTATTAATTAAAAGAACTGCAACGTAAGGTTATTAAATAAGTATGACTTACATTTGAAAGTGAGAAATGGACTAAGCGTTTTTCTTTTGGATTTAAATACAACGAATTGTACCTCTGTGCTTCGAGAAGCAGCTTAAAGTTGTATAATGGTAGCACTAGAAGAGTTAGTAGGGAATCTTTTTGAGGGCATTTCTTGCGCTGAGTCTTATTCTCCTCATGCCCCATAAAACAGTTGGTTAAAAAAAATAAACGTGTATTAGTCGTGTACGATCGTTGTTTTCGGGGTGCTGGTCTCTTCTCGACAACATGCGCCTCCTTTTCATGTATACGACGTCCCTGACAAACTTCAAGTTGAAGAAAATGACAAGGTTTGTAAACTTAGGTCTGAATTGGAGTGGATAGTAAAATCGCAGCTTAGTTTAAGGCTTCGAGGGCCGTAGGCCGTTAAGGAACAGGAAGTGGTATTAGTGGGAACACGGGAGGAGCCTACTATTATACAATCTGTTTGGGACAAAATCACACACTTCACTGAGCCAGCACAGCGACCCCATTCCACTAGCCTCGGGAGCTTCACTACCAAAGGTGAGGGAATCATAGAAATACTTAATTGAACTGCACACGTAAATTACGTTGTTTATGTGCATATATTTATTGTAATACAATAGAAAATAACAATCTTTCCCTTCACGATCTGTTTACCTACCTAATGAGCCATATTCTACGAAATGATCGGAAAACATTCTAACCACAGATTGAAATTGAGATGTCTCCTTTTTAAAATAACATCACTTCAAAATTAAAACAAATGACAGGATTGTTTATAAAACAATGTAAAGGTAATAGCTATCCACCCAGCAATGGTTTCTAAAGTTGAGTGTGCGACCGTTTTAACTGTTTGAATATATATGTCAAGCAAGCATTAGCAATACCAATTGGTCTGCCTTTTAAATAATACTTGTGCCTATACCTATCCCAAACTTAACGCAATGCATACATAGACAACAAAGTTCTAGTTCTTCTTGGGGATGGACAAACCATTTTCTTTATTGCATTGTGAGCTTTGTGTATTGTGCATACATGATGCCTTATTGCTTTTGGCCAATGAACACTATAAGATGGGAGGTGTTAATGTTGAATTCTGGTTATTTTCAGTTACATTCTGCATCTAGTGCCGCTGGTCCGTGGTGGGTTCTGGTTTGAGTGCTGCCCACCGTAGACTGTGATGTTTAAGTCAAGCCTGGGCAGTGCATGCAACAGATAAATAAAAGGCATTGTCATTTACAATTACAATAGCTTAAACTCTAGCAAATGCGAGACCTATTGCATTGCAAATGCTTGTTATAGTAGGAGTTTACATTCTTTTCTACATTTATGGTGTTACTTATATATGTAATGTGTTTGAAGTGAAGTACATTCCCTACTGTTTTTCAGACTGCAGTAGGAATAGTAAAATTAACTTCTTCGCAGTTCAACACTTTCACCACTGTTGCTCTGTTTGGAGCGGGAATAGTAAATTTAACCCCTCCGAAGTCCAACTCTTTCCCCACTGGTGCGCTGTTTGGAGCGGAAATAGTAAATTTAACCCCTCCAAAATCCAATGCTTTCCCTGCGGTTGCATAGACTGGAGTGTGAATAGTAAATTTGACTCCTCTGAAATTCAATGCTTTCCCTACTGTTGCGTTGTTTGGAGTGGGAATAGTAGCTTTATCCCCTTCAAAGTCCAACACTTTTCCTACTGCTGTTTAGGCTGGAGTGGAAATATTAAATTTCAGCCCTTCGATATTTAATGCTTTCCCTACTGTTGCGCTGACTGCAGTAGGAATAGTAAATCTAACCCCTCCAAAGCCCAACACTTTACTTGCTATAGCAGTGACTGTAATGGGAATATTAAATCTAACCTCTCCGAAGTCCAACACTTTCCCTTATGTTGCATAAACAAGAGTGGTATTAGTGGATATATAACAGCCTTAGACTCCAAAATGTTCCTAATATTGGTTAAATAGATTTTATAGCATTAATTGTTTTTTTTTATATTTTATACTATTTGTTTTTATTTTTACACTTATTTTTATGTTTGTAGAATTTTCAGTAAATGTGTTTTGGGTTTTTTACATTTTTTTTTATAATTTACTTATTGCCTAAACCAAGCGTCTCCAACCAGTTGATCAGCTACCAATAGCTCCCAGACACATTCAGAGTAGCTCCCAACCTTAAATTCATTTTAAAATAAGCATACAGTCATATTTTCCTTTTAAAGTTGAGGGAAGGTTGTGTTTATTTTTCATTATTTTCATAGAGCTGCAGATAGCATGGCTTGATAATAGGCAGTGCTCAGTCAGATTTATGGCCAATGCTGGGGCTGGAGAACAGAGGTGAACAACTGAAGCACTGTTTTAACTCTCAAATAAAAGTCCTTGTCAACTCAATATTGGAGCTGTGAACAAAATGATGTTTCTGAATACATTTAAATGGGAGAAAATTAAAAATGAAAAGTTACCTTACTGATAAAGTTAACTCTTCATTTAAATAGTCTCACATTTCAAAGTGTTGCATTTACAAACAGCAGGCCTCTTGCTCCCAGTAGCCAGTAGACACTGTGCCATAAGCATAACTGAACAATACAGCCATTTGTTTATATGGGAGACATTTAAAGTGCAGAAAAATGTTCCATATTATGAACATTTTGCAGAACATTTTTCTACACTTTAAATTTCTCCTATTTCAAAAACATTATTGAACGTTTGTGTTATATATTTAATGGTGCCACATATGGCGAAAGGTGTGTCCTGTGCTGCAAGTACATATGACACAGGTTCTCACTCACCCATACAAATATATCCCATTCATATACACACGTGTTCAAACATCCCCAAATAACATTCTCTCAATGATACACATGGCAGCCCTTTAATAGTGCCCCTAGTCGAAGAATTTTGTTCAAACCATAGTATCTGGCTCTTTGGACATTGGGTGTCTGGTAACAATGCACGAGTTGTTTAGCCTTCAGTAGCTCCCGATGATTTTCACTGATCAGGAGTTGCTCTAAGTACAGACAAGGTTGGAGACCCCTGGCCTAAACTAATTAAATTAATATATTTTTTGTTATTGAATTGTTTATATGTTTAATGGTTTAATTGTGTATGAATTATATATATATATATATATATATATATATATATATATATATATATATATATATATATATATTCACTGAAAAAACCACAGGTTTCTGTTGCCTCTTTGTGCATTTTTCTTGCTTCTTACTGCACCTTTCTGATGTCATCAGTGATGTCACTGACCATGTCACGAGTGATGTACTATGTGACGTCATCAGCAGTGCATTGCGGGGGCTCAGCTAACTATAACGGCTGAATTTCTCTGGTTTTGTACGAGAGAAATGTCAGCCTAACTATAACGTCCCTGAAACCTGTGGTTTTTTCAGTGAATATCTAAGGTTTTTTAAATGCTAATTCCTAACTATAACGTCCCTGAAACCTGTGGTTTTTTCAGTGAATTTCTAAGGTTTTTTAAATGCTAATTTCTAACTATGCCTACATGGGTAGAACATGTACAGAAAGAGGAAGAAAGGCGTATAAAGAAGCAAGAGAAGTGCAGAAAGAGGGAAGAGAGGTGCAGAAAGAGGAAGAAAGGTGCAGAAAGAAGCAAGAAAAATGCAGAAAGAGGCAACAGAAGTCCTGAAAGAGGAAGAAAGCTGGGGAAAAATGCAAGAGAAGTGCAGAAAGAAGCAACAGAGGTGCAGAAAGAGGCCTACTTTGACTGTATCTTTCCACAGACTCATACAAAGTAGCCTAATCACTAATCCTTCTCCCAAGATGTCTTAAACCTCACTTTTCTCTTGAAGGTTCACTATTCATCGACTGCTCAGAATGTTAGGCCTACCAAATGTAAAACAGCAGTCATAACCATATCACTGTTGTAAGTCTGACCAAGTTTGTGAAGGTATGCATGCGTGTGTCTCTGCTTTTACCTAGTGATATGTTACATAAAAATAAACATACAAATACTTGAATACCTGTGTTTCAAACAGCATACTCTATAAATTTGTGTGCAAAAAGGTGTATGTATTTCTTTCTGCTCATAATACAGGGCACATGGGTATTCAATAGTATATTTGAGCGGCTCTATAACACCTATACACATAAGACATGTCTGCCTGTGCAACCGAATGACAGAGCAGAACTAAGAAGATTTGACCACCTATAAGAGAAGCTACCCGCTTTTTAAGCTATCATCTTCAGATGCATAACACATGAGAGAATACATGTACAAGTAGACATATACCTCAGTAACAAGAGCACACAGACCTTTAAACTGGACAGCTTGCACTTCCCATTTGAATATAGAAACATGCGAGAGAAGTACAGAAAAAAGCAAGAGAAGTGCAGAAAAAAACAAGAGAAGTGCAGAAAGAGTAAGAAATGTGCAGAAAGAGGCAAGAGAAGTGCAGAAAGAGGCACGAGAGGAGCAGAAAAAGGCAAGAGAGGGAGCGGTGCAGAAAGAGGTAAGTGATGTGCAGATAGAGGCAAGAGAAGTGCAGAAAGAGGGAAGAGGGGTACAGAAAGAGGCAAGAGGGATGCAGAAAGAAGCAAGAGAGGTACAGAAAGAAGCAAGAGAAGTGCAGAATGAAGCAACAGGGGTGCAGAAAGAAGCAAGAGAAGTACAGAAAGAGGCAAGAGAGTTGCAGAAACAGGCAAAAGAAGTGCAGAAAGAGAGAACAGGGATGCAAGGGTAATGTCAGGGTGGTTAAATCAGTGCATGGGTAGTTCCTGGGCAAAAGGATGACTGCAAGAGAAATGCCTGGGTCATTGGATGAGTGCATGGGTAGTGCCTGAGAGAATGGATGAGTGCATGGGTAGTGCCTGAGTGAATGGTTGAGTGCAAGAGTCATTGGATGAGTGCATGGGTAGTGCCTGAGAGAATGGATGAGTGTGTGCATAGTGCCTGAGTGAATGGTTGAGTGGAAGAGTAGTGCCTGAGTGATTACATGAGTGCATGGGCAGTGCCTGGGTGATTGCATAAGTGCAGGGGTACTGCCTGGATGATTGGTTGAGTGCATGCATAGTGCCTGAGTGACTTCATGAGTGCAATAGCAATGTCTGGGTACTTAGGTCAGTGCATGGGTAGTGCCTGAGTAAAAGGATGACTGCAAGAGTGATGCCTGGGTCATTGGATGAGTGCATGGGCAGTGCCTGAGAGAATGGATGAGTGCATGGGTAGTGCCTGAGTGAATGGTTGAGTGCAAGAGTAGTACCTGAGTGATTGCATGAGCACATAGGTAGTGCCTGGGTGATTACATAAGTGCAGGGGTACTGTCTGGGTGATTGGATGAATGCATGGGTAGTGCCTGAGTGACTTCATGAGTTGAAGAGTAATGTCTGGGTGCTTAGATCAGTGCATGGGTAGTGCCTGAGTAAAAGGATGACTGCAAGAGTAATGTCTGGGTCATTGCATGAGTGCATGGGTAGTGCCCGAGAGAATGGATGAGTGCATGGGTAGTGCCTGAGTGAATGGTTGAGTGCAAGAGTAGTGTCTGAGTGATTGCATAAGTACATGGGTAGTACCTGGGTGATTGCATGAGTGCAGGGGTAGCGCATGGGTGAATGTATGAGTGCATGGGAAGTACCTGAGTGGAAGTATGAGTGCAAGGCTAATGCCTGGGTCATTGGATGAGTGCATGGGTAGTCCTTGAGGGAATGGATGAGTGAATGGGTAGTGCCTGAGTGAATGGTTGACTGAAAGAGTAGTGCCTGAGTGATTGCATGACCGCATGGGTAGTGCCTGGGTGATTGCATGAGTGCAAGGGTAGTGCCTGGTTGATTGGATGAGTGTATGGGCAGTGCATGAGTGACTGATGGGTGCAAGGGTAATGCCTGGGTCATTGGATGAGTGTATAGGTAGTGCCTGAGTGAATGGATGAGTGCATGGGTAGTGCCTGGGTGAATGGTTGAGGGCAAGAGTAGCGCCTGAGTGATTGCATCAGTACATGGGTAGTGTCTGGGCGATTGCATGAGTGCAGGGGTAGTGCCTGGGTGATTGCATGAGTGCTTGGGAAGTACCTCAGTGAAAGTATGAGTGCAAGGCTAATGCCTGGGTCATTGGATGAGTTCATGGATAGTGCCTGAGGGAATGGATGAGTGCAGAAAGAGGGAAGAAGGGTGCAGAAAGTGGCAAGAGAGGCGCAGAAAGAGGCAAGAGAGGTGCAGAAAGAGAGAAGAGGGCTGCAGGTAGAGGGGTGCAGAAATTGAGAAGAGGGCTGTAGGTAGAGGGGTGCAGAAAGAAGTAAGAAAGGTGCAGAAAGAAGCAAGAGAAGTGCAGAATAAAGGAAAAGAGGTACAGAAAGAGGCAAGAGAGGTGCAGAAGAGGGAAGAGGGGTGCAGAAAGAGGCAAGAGGGGTACAGAAAGAGGCAAGAGGGGTGCAGAAAGAAGCAACAGATGTGCAGAAACAGGCAAGAGAAGTGCAGAAAAAAGCAACAGAGGTGCAGAAAGAAGTAAGACAAGTGAAGAAAGAGACAAGAGAGTTGCAGAAACAAACAAGAGAGGTGCAGAAAAAAGCAAGAGAAGTGCAGAAAGGCAAGAAAGGTGCAGAAAGAGGCAAGTGAGGTACAGAAACAGGCAAGAGAACTGCAGAAAGAGGCAAGAGAGTTGCAGAAACTGGCAATAGAGGTGCAGAAAGAGGGAACAGGGGTGCAGACAGAGGCGAGAGGTACAAAAACAGGCAAGAGAGGTACAGAAAGAGGGACCAGGGGTGCAGAAAGTGGCAAGAGAAGTGCCTGAAAGAAGTAACGGAGGTGCAGAAAGAGGCAAGAGAAGTGCAGAAAGAAGGAACACATGCAGAAAGAGGGAAGAGAAGTGTAGAAAGAAGCAACAGAGGTGCAGAAAGAGGCAACAGAACTGACTGCAGAAAGAGGCAAGAGAGGTGCAGAAAGAGATAAGAGAGGTGCACAAAGAGAAGAGAGGTGCAGAAAGAGGGAAGACGAGTGCAGAAAGAGGCAACAGGGGTGCAGAAAGAAGCAAGAGAGGTACAGAAAGAAGCAACAGAGGAGCAGAAAGAGGCAAGAGGGTTGCAGAAAGAGGCAAGAGAAGTGCAGAATGAAGCAACAGAAATGTAGAAAGAGGCAAGAGAAGTGCAGAAAGAAGTAACAGAGGTGCAGAAACAGGCAAGAAAAGTGCAGAAAGATGCAAGAAAGGTGCTGAAACAGGCAAGAGAGGTACAGAAAGAGGGGACCGGGGTGCAGAAAGAGGCAAGAGAGGTTCAGAAAGAGGGATGAGGGGTGCATAAAGGAGCAACAGGGGTGCAGAAAAAGACAAGAGGGGTGCAGAAAGAAGCAACAGATGTGCAGTAAGAGGCAAGAGAGGTGCAGAAAGAGGCAAGAGAAGTGCAGAAAGAGGCAAGAGAAGTGCTGAAAGAAGCAGCAGAGGTGCAGAAAGAAGCAAGAGAAGTGATGAAAGAGACAAGAGAGTTGCAGAAAGAAACAGGAGAGTTGCAGAAAGAAACAGAGGTGCAGAAAGAGGCAAGTCAGGTGCAGAAAGAGGCAAGAGAGGTGCAGAAAGAGGCAAGAGAGGTGCAGAAAGAGGCAGGAGAGGTACAGAAAGAGGCAAGAGAAGTGAAGAAAGGAGCAACAGAGGTGCAGAATGAGACAAGAGAACTGCAGAAACAGCTAAGAGTGTTGCAGAAACAGGCGAGAGAGGTGCAGAAAGAGGGAACAGGGGTGCAGAAAGAGGCAAGAGAGGTGCAGAAAGAGGCACGAGAGGTGCAGAAAGAGGGAACAGGGGTGCAGAAAGAGGCAAGAGAGGTGCAGAAAGAGGGAAGAGGGGTACAGAAATAGGCAAGAGAGGTGCAGAAAGAGGGAAGAGGGGTGCAGAAAGAGGCAGGAGGGGTGCAGAAAGAAGCAAGAGAAGTGCAAAAAGAAGCAACAGAAGTGCAGAAAGAGGCAAGAGAGGTGCAGAAGGAGGCCAGAGAAGTGCTGAAAGAACAACAGGGGTGCAGAAATAGGCAAGAGAAGTGCAGAAAGAAGCAACAGAGGTGCAGAAAGAGACAAGAAAGGTGCACAAAGAGACGAGAGGTGCACAAAGAGGGAAGACGAGTGCAGAAAGAGGTGACAGGGGTGCAGAAAGAAGCAAGAGAGGTGCAGAAAGAAGCAAGAGAAGTGCATAAAGAAGCAACAGAGGTACATAAAGAGGCAAGAGAAGTGCAGAAAGAGGCAAGAGAGGTGCAGAAAGAGGAAAGAGAGGTGCAGAAAGAGGGAAGAGGGGTGCAGATAGAGGCAAGAGGGGTGCAGAAAGAAGCACGAGAGGTACAGAAAGAAGCAAGAGAAGTGCAGAAAGAAGCAACAGGGGTGCAGAAAGAGGCAAGGGGTGTACAGAAATAGGCAAGAGAAGTGCAGAAAGAAGCAACAGAGGTGCAGAAGGAGGCCAGAGAACTGCAGAAAGAGGCAAGAAAGTTGCAGAAACAGGCAAACAAGGTGCAGAAAGATGGAACACGGGTGCAGACCGAGGAAAGAGAGGTGCAGAAAAAGGGAAGAGGGGTACAGAAAGAAGCAAGCGGGGTGCGTAAATTTGCAAGAGAGCTGCAGAAAGAAGCAAGAGAAGTGCAGAAAGAACCAACAGAGTTGCGGAAAGAGGCAAGAGGGGTGCTGAAAGAGGCAAGAGAAGTGCAGAAGGAAGCACCAGAGGTGCAGAAAGAGGCAAGAGAACTGCAGAAAGAGGCAAGAGAGGTGCAGAAAGAGGCAAGAGAGATGCAGAAAGAGGCAAGAGAGGTGCAGAAAGAGGGAAGAGGAGTGCAGAAAGTGGGAAGAGGGGTGCAGAAAGAAGCAAGGGAGGTGCAGAAAGAAGCAAGAGAAGTGCAGAAAAAAGCAACAGAGGTGCAGAAAGATGCAAGAGGGGTGCAGAAAGAGGCAAGAGAAGTGCAGAAAGAACCAACAGAGGTACAGAAAGAGGCAAGAGAAGTGCAGAAAGAGGCAAGAGAGGTGCAGAAACAGGCATGAGAGGTGCAGAAAGAGGCAAGAGAGGTGCAGAAAGAGGGAAGAGGGGTTCAGAAAGAGGCAAGAGGGGTGCAGAAAGAAGCAGGAGAGGTGCAGAAAGAAGCAAGAGAAGTGCAGAAAGAAGCAACAGAAGGGCAGAAAGAGGCAAGAGTGGTGCAGAAAGAGGCAAGAAAAGTGCTGAAAGAAGTAACAGAGGTGCAGAAAGAGGCAGGAGAAGTGCAGAAAGAGACAACAGAAGTACAGAAAAAGGCAAGAGAGGTGCACAAGGAGACAAGAGGGGTGCACAAATAGACAAAAGATGTGCAGAAAGAGGGAAGACGAATGCAGAAAGAAGCAACAGGGGTGCAGAAAGAAGCAAGAGAGGTGCAGAAAGAAGTAAGAGAAGTGCAGAAAAAAACAACAGCGGTGCAGGAAGAGGCAAGAGAGGTGCAGAAAGAGGCAAGAGAGGTGCAGATAGAGGAAAGAGGGGTACAGAAAGAAGCAAGAGAAGTGCAGAAAGAAGCAACAGGGGTGCAGAAAGAGGCAAGAGGGGTGCAGAAAGAGGCAAGAGAAGTCCACAAAGAAGCAACAGAGGTGCAGAAAGAGGCAAGAGAACTGCAGAAAAAGGCAAGAGACGTGCAGAAATAGGGAAGAGGGATGCAGAAAGAGGCATGAGAGGGTGCAGAAAGAAGCAAGAGAGATGCAAAGAAGCAAGAGAAGTGCAGAAAGAAGCAACAGAGGTACAGAAAGAGGGAAGAGGGGTGCAGAAAGAGGCAAGAGAAGTGCAGAAAGAACCAATAGAGGTGCAGAAAGAGGCAAGAAAAGTGCAGAAAGAGGCAAGAAAGGTGCAGAAAGAGGCAAGAGGGGTGCAGAAAGAAGCAATAGAGGTACAGAAAGAAGCAAGAGAAGTGCAGAAAGAAGCAATAGGGGTGCATAAAGAGCCAAGAGGGATACAGAAAGAGGCAAGAGAAGTCCACAAAGAAGCAACAGAGGTACAGAAAGAGGCTTGAGAGGTGCAGAAAGAGGCAAGAGAGGTGCAGAAAGAGGGAAGAGGGGTGCAGAAAGAAGCAAGACAGGTACAGAAAGAAGCAAGTGAAGTACAGAAAGAAGCAACAGGGATGCAGAAAGAGGCAAGAGGGGTGCAGAAAGAGGCAAGAGAAGTCCACAAAGAAGCAACAGAGGTGCAGAAAGAGGCAAGAGAACTGCAGAGAAAAGGCAACAGGTGCAGAAAGAGGGAAGAGGGGTGCAGAAAGAAGCAAGAGGGATGCAGAAAGAAGCAAGAGAGGTGCAGAAAGAAGCAAGAGAAGTGCAGAAAGAAGCAACAGAGGTGCAGAAAGAGGGAAGAGGGGTGCAGAAAGAGGCAATGGAAGTGCAGAAAGAACCAACAGAGGTGCAGAAAGAGGCAAGAAAAGTGCAGAAAGAGGCAAGAGAGGTGCAGAAATAGGCAAGAGAGGTGCAGAAAGAGGGAACAGGGGTGCAGAAAGAGGCAAGAGAGGTGCAGAAAGAAGGAAGGGGTGCAGAAAGAGGCAAGAGGGGTGCAGAAAGAAGCAACAGAGGTGCAGAAAGAAGCAAGAGAAGTGATGAAAGAGACAAGAGAGTTGCAGTAACAGGCAAAAGAAGTGAAGAAAGAAACACAAGTGCTGAAAGAAGCAACGGAGGTGCAAAAAGAAGCAAGAGAAGTGATGAAAGAGACAAGAGAGTTGCAGAAAGAAACAAGAAAGATGCAGAAAAAAGCAAGAGAAGTGCAGAAAGAGGCAAGTGAGATGCAGAAAGAGGCAAGACAGGTGCAGAAAGAGGCAAGAGAGGTACAGAAAGAGGCAAGTGAGGTGCAGAAACAGGTCAGAGGGGTACAAAAAGAGGCAAGAGAAGTGCAGAAAGAAGCAACAGAGGTGCAGAAAGAGGCAAGAGAACTGCAGAAATATGCAAGAGAGGTGTAGAAAGAGGCAAGAGAGGTGCAGAAAGAGGGAAGAGGGGTGCAGAAAGAGGCAAGAGGGGTGCAGAAAGAAGCAAGAGAGGTGCAGAAAGAGACAAGAGAGTTGCAGTAACAGGCAAAAGAAGTGCAGAAAGAAACACAAGTGCTGAAAGAAGCAACGGAGGTGCAAAAAGAAGCAAGAGAAGTGATGAAAGAGACAAGAGAGTTGCAGAAAGAAACAAGAAAGGTGCAGAAAAAAGCAAGAGAAGTGCAGAAAGAGGCAAGTGAGATGCAGAAAGAGGCAAGACAGGTGCAGAAAGAGGCGAGAGAGGTACAGAAAGAGGCAAGTGAGGTGCAGAAACAGGTAAGAGGGGTGCAAAAAGAGGCAAGAGAAGTGCAGAAAGAAGCAACAGAGGTGCAGAAAGAGGCAAGAGAACTGCAAAAAGATGCAAGAGAGGTGTAGAAAGAGGCAAGAGAGGTGCAGAAAGAGGGAAGAGGGGTGCAGAAAGAGGCAAGAGGGGTGCAGAAAGAAGCAAGAGAGGTGCAGAAAGAAGCAAGAGAGGTGCAGAAAGAAGCAAGAGAGGTGCAGAAACGGGCAAGAGGGGTGCAGAAAGGCAGGAGAAGTGCAGAAAGAAGCAAGAGAGGTGCAGAAAGAGGCAACAGAGGTGCAGAAGCAGGCTAGAGAGGTGCAGAAAGAGGGAAGAGGGATACAGAAAGAGGCAGGAGAGATGCAGAAAGAGGGAAGAGGGGTACAGAAAGAGGCAAGAGGGGTGGAGAAAGAAGAAAGAGAGGTGCAGAAAGAGGCAAGAGAGGCACAGAAAGAAGCAAGAGTGGTTTGCGCACCATTAGTACCAATTTAACACCCACATTTAGCAATAGGTAACAGGTGACCATTCCAGCTTTGCAAAGTGCCTTCCACCACGCTGTAACAATTGTCTCTGCATTTTTGGTAAAGTTTGAGCCAAAACCAAGTTTTTGTGTTCAAATCTGCAGATTATGCAGCAGATGATGGATTATGTGGCAAACGCGGAAAATGTATAATTATGCAAAAATCGGTGCAGCCGAACAGTCACATAATTCCAGTGGTCCTGTTCATGCCTCTGACTAGGTCCAGAAGTGCTCCTCAGTGGTTCCTTCTTTTTTTTGTCTCATTAAGTTTATAGTTTAGCTTCTATGGAAATGAGGAAGTCTAAACGTGAGGTTACCACTCCACACACAGACTACCATACCACACAATTACTCTCCATAACACATATTCCCACTCTACATAATTCCTATACACTAAATACCACATACTTTCTATCCACATAATTTCACTACACAACATACCACATAATTCCACTACACACAACGTACATCCACTGCACTCCAAAAAACATTAGTAAAAAACTTTTACATTTCTAACGCCAATTGCTCTAACTCTCACAAATGCAAAACCTATTACATTGCAAATGCTTCTTTAACTAGTAGTCATGTTTGCAGAGTGGTGGAGAAAGGGGGCTGGGCCTCCCACCAGCGCTCAGGAATTCCGCTGTGTAGGACTTACAGGAGGTACCAGGAGGGCTTCTTGGCCCCCAAAGTCCCTCAGGAGTAAAGTGGACTTCATCCCCCAACCAGTAGTGTGCCAGGAGGAGTGTTTGCAGAGTGGTGGAGAAAGGGGGCGTGGCCTCCCACTGTGTTGGACTTACTGGAGGTAACAGGAGAGGTAGTTGGCCCCCAAGGACATCTTTGGGGGTCAACTACCCCTCCTATTACCTCCAGTAAGTCCCACACAGCAGGATTGTTAAGTTGTCATAGCAGGCCACGCCCCCTTTGCCCACCACTCTGCAAACGCGCTCGCTGGCGCGCTCTTGGATGGGGACTGAAGGGGATCCTTAGGGGCAAACAAGCCTACCTGATACCTCCAGTAAGCCTCACACAGTGGGATAGCTGAGAGGTGGACACAGGCCACGCCCCCTTTCTCAATCACTCTGCAAACGCACCTCCTGGCGTGCTCTTGGTTGGGGGATGAAGTCCCCTTGCCTCCTGAGGGTCCCTGGGGGCCAACTAGCCCTCCTGTTATCTCTGGTAAGCCCCACACAGCTGGATTGCTGAGAGTGGTCAGAGGCCATGCCCCCTTTTTACACCCCTCTGCAAACACACCTACTGGCGCACTGCTGCTTGCAGGATGAAGTCCACTTCAGTCCTGAGGTCCTCAGGACACAACGGGACCTCATCGCCCCACCAGCGCGCCAAGTGGTGCGTTTGCAGAGTGGTGTAAAAAGGGGCTATGGACCCCCATATGTTAATTAATGAATGCCCCGGGAGATGGTGGTCCTCCCACACATTATTAATTTAAAAAAAGTCCCAGGGAGGTGGCGGTCCCCGGGGCTGCGGGGGAGCGTGAGGCCCTCCTGGATTTAAATATTAAAGCCCGGGGAGGTGGTGGTCCCTGATGAAGAATGGGGGCGGGCAGGAGCCCCCTGCATATTATTAACAAAGCCCTGGACAGGTGGCGGTCCTCGGGGCTGCGGGGGCCCCCGCATAATAATTAAGCATTGACCCCGGGACCTGGCCCACCCGTAGCACGGGAGACTGCGCTTCGCCTTTTATTTTATTTTTTAGATGGAATTCGCTGACCCTATGCGAATCTCGCCGAAAATATTTTTTTTTAAAGCTTTTTTTGGCCCTCTGGGTCCCTGCGGAACCCCCTAGCAGCCCTAGGGGGGTAAGGGTGGTTCTACCCTGCCCTCTTTTCTTGTTTTTTTACTGTTTTTCTTGTGACTCAGTTCAATCATAGTCAAGCTCGTGATCGGGGTGTTCGCGGATCCGCCGCAGTCAACAGATACTAATATTTCTAAAAATATGAATTTCTCAAAAACTACTGAATGGATTTCCACCATTTAAAGCAAAGAGTGGACTCTGGAACAAGAGCTACCTTTCTGCCAAATGTGGTATAATTCCGTTCAGCAGTTCGGGTTGTAGCTGCGACAAAAGGTTCCTATGAAAATTAACATGGAGAAAACATGTTTTGGGACCCCCCTTTTTTCTCGGCCCCCTCTTGACGAATCACCCCGAAACTTTCAAGCCAGGAGCTGGACGGAGTGTCCTATTAGTTTTGAAAGATTCGCGAAGATCCGTCACACGGCGCCAAAGATATTGGCAAAAGAAAAAACGCTTTTTGAATACAAACAAGGTCCTAACTATAACTACCTACTGGCGACATATATATATATATTCACTGAAAAAACCACAGGTTTCAGGGACATTATAGTTAGTTGGACAATTTCGCTCGTACAAAACCAGTGAAATTCGGCTGTTATAGTTAGTTCAGCTAACTATAACTCACACCCCCACAATGCACTGCTGATGACGTCACATATTACATCATTCATGACATGGTCAGTGACATCACTGATGACATCTCAAATGACATCACTGATGACATCACTGATGACATCATCCAGTGACTGTGTGTTTCTATAAAGTTTAAATATGTTTTATATATATATATAAATGCCAAGGTGTATTGAAGAATGAGTGTGTGTATGACTGTCTGAATGGATGATTTAGTAGGTGCATGACTGACTGTATAAGTGAGTGATTAAACGTGTCTTACTGAATGCATGGGTTAGTGACTATACTGTGTAAATGTCAGTATCAGTCTGTCAGTTGGTGTGTAAGTGGCTGCATCGGTTGGTGAGTAGCTACATGAGTATGTATATGGGTTATTGATTGGTTATCTGAGTATCTGTATGGGTGCGTGAGTGTCTGTGTGGATGGGTGGGAGGTGTGTGACTCTGTGCATAGATATGTGAGTGGTTGATTAACTGGGTGTATGGGTTCAAGTGCATGTGGAAACAGCTGTATGGGTGGTTGAGTGTGTGTATTGGTGTGTTGGTGAGTGAATAGGTGTCTCAGTGGTACATGTCCAAGTAACTACATATGTAAAAGGCAGTGTATGTGAGAGTTGGAGTATATAAATGACTATACGTGAGAGTCAGTCATTGTGAGAGTGGCTGTATGGATGAGTGTGTACTTGTATCAGTGATTGTATAAGATTGTATGTGTTAGTATCTGTATAAATAAGTGAGGTGGTGTGTGTATAACTGTATAGGTGAGTAAATGGAAGTGTGATTGATTCTTTGCATGACTGACTAGGTGTGTGAGTAACTCTGGATGAGTGGCGGTGTGTGAGTGTCTGTATAGGTGTATAAGTGCATATGATAGTGTTGTATTGATGAGTGACTGCATCTATGAGTGACTGTATTGGTGAATGAGTGGATGTGTGTGTAGACCTAGGAATCAGTGAGTGGGTATGTAGTAACTGGTATTGGTGTGTCTATGGTTTCGAAAATGATAGTCAGTATTTTAGAATGGGTGTATTTATATTAGGGTGTGAGGAGGTGCATCAGATTTTCACGTGGATGATAACATCAGTGATGTCATCAGTGATGTCATTTGAGATGTCATCAGTGATGTCATCAGTGATGTCACTGACCATGTCATGAATGATGTAATATGTGACGTCATCAGCAGTGCATTGCGGGGGCGTGAGTTATAGTTAGCTGAACTAACTATAACGGCCGAATTTCACTGGTTCTGTACGAGTGAAATGTCCAACTAACTATAACGTCCCTGAAACCTGTGGTTTTTTTCAGTGAATATCAAAGGTTTTTTAAATGCTAATTTATAACTATAACGTCCCTGAAACCTATGGTTTTTTCAGTGAATTTCAAAGGTTTTTTAAATGCTAATTTCTAAGTATAATGTGCTTCAATCCTATGGTTTCTTTAATGACTACATATATAACCCAGTAGAAGGCGCAAGCCGAAATGCGTAGGTCATCGTTCTGTATGCACCCCTGCACTTAGCTTGTGAAGGCTTCGTATGAAGAGGCTCTTTGTCATATCTTACTAAAGCCCTTTTGAAGTCAGTTCCTGTAAGTGCTGTGCTTCATTTTGCCCTGGTAAACGTGTGGAAAGCTGAGCCCGAGTGGAGGGCAACCATTTGGAGCAAATGTGCATTATATATATATATATATATATATATATATATATATATATATATATATATATATATATATATATATATTAAACAAAAGTTGAGAATAATTTATAGTTAGGAAAACTATATTAATTCTTTCTTTTTTTTAAAAATTATTACAAAAAAGTTGCGCACCCTACGCGCACCCTACACGATGGCTGCGCGCATCCTGCTAGCGCGCATTTTGGAAGTCGCGCTGGGGTTGCGACTTTGGCGTAATTTGAAAAGTATGAAATATCTTTAAAGAAATTATCAATAAAAGTTTTGCTTTAAGTGTTTGTCTAATTTTATTTACAAAAGTATTTATAAACTATTTTTTTCAGTATACTCTGAACGATACAAAATTTGCCATCTGCGTGACGTATGCGCGTAGGGTGTGCGACCCCTCCCCGCACGTATTTCCGGGGTCGTGCCGTGATCGCGCCGGGGTCGCGACTTCGACGTATTTACAAACTTTAAAAAATTACTATTGAAAGTTAGAATATGATATTAGAGTAAACAGTTTTGCTAATATACTAATTAAAATATTATAGAAATTTTTATTTATAGTGTATAATCGTGTATACAATATTTTACGGGTGCGCGATGGGTGCGGACGGGTGCGCGCACCCTACGCGACTTCATGTCAGCAGAAAAACAAAGAATCTGATTGGTTTAAATCATTTTCATTCTGGAAGAGGGAGGAACCATCCTTCCGATATTCCCTTTACTATTTGACTTTGATAGAGAGAAGACCTGTTTGCTGCTTCTCTTTGCCTTTATACATTTTTTGTGTGTTTCCTTATTTTTTTTTAAGAACAATGGCTTCCAGTCTAGTTCCCATTGATCCCTTGGCCATTGAAGAGGAAGAAGAAATTGTGGAGCGCAGCAGAAAGAGGAAGGAGAGCATTGTCTGGGCCTTCTTCTCTGTTCCGGAGGGCGAGAAGAAGGTTAACGCCCGAAAAGTGACGTGTACCATTTGCCAAAGAATATTGTCTAGAGGGTCGGACAAGAAGTATTCATGCGGTACCAGCAGCATGAAGAAACATCTAGAGACTCTGCACCCAGTTCACCTGGCAAGAGAGGAGAGGAGGAGAGAATTGAATGCTGCTGCAGAACAAGACCCTAATGCTCCTTCCACTTCAAAACAGCAACTTCCACCTTCTCCAAGGCCCCACATTCTGCCAGAACTTTTAGACGCTGCAATAAGTTGCAAAAAGTGCGACACCAAACTTTGCATTGGAGAGCAATGTGTGGATGTCATCACTGCTGCTCTAAAAGCACATAAATACTAATTTTTTTTTATAATGTGCTTTTGTTTTTGTTAAAGAAATTGTTTGTTGTTCTTGATTTTTGTCTGTTCTTTTAAAAATCAAAAACACACAAAAAAAGTAAAAAAAGGTTTAAAAATACAAAGAAAAATTTAAATTGTTCCAAAAAAAGAAAAAAAACGGTTCTTAAGGAACCACATCTACTGGTTAAAAAAAGAAAATTACCTGAGTGATTGCATGAGAGTATGGACACTGTGTGGGTGATTGCAGAAATGCAAGTCTAGTGCATGGTTATTTTATGAATGTTTGGGTAGTGGCAACGTGATTGAATGAGTTCATGGATAATAGCTGGGTAATTGGAGGAGTGAATGAGTAGTGTCTAGGTGATTAGAGGACTGCATGGGTAGTGCACAGGTGATTGTAGCAGTGCATGGTTAGTGCCTGGGTCATTGCATGAGTACATGGGTACTGACTGGATGATTAGAGTACTGCAAGGATAGTGCATGGTGAATTTATAAGTGCTTGGGTATTGGCGGAGTGATTGGATAAGTACATGGTACTGGCTGGGTGATTGGAGGAGTGCATGGGTAGTGACAGGGTGATTGCTGGAGTGCATGGGTAGTAGCTGGGTAATTGAAAGAGTGAATGAGTAGTGTCAAGGTGATTAGAGGACTGCATGGGTAGTGCACAGGTGATTGTAGCAGTGCATGGTTAGTGCCTGGGTCATTGCATGAGTACATGGGTACTGACTGGATGATTAGAGTACTGCAAGGATAGTGCATGGTGAATTTATAAGTGCTTGGGTATTGAGGGAGTGATTGGATAAGTACATGGTACTGGCTGGGTGATTGGAGGAGTGCATGGGTAGTGACAGGGTGATTGGAGCAGTGCATGGGTACTACCTGGATAATTGAAGGAGTGAATGAGTAGTGTCTAGGTGATTAGAGGACTGCATGGGTAGTGCACAGGTGATTGTAGCAGTGCATGGTTAGTGCTTGGGTCATTGTATGAGTACATGGATACTGCCTGGATGATTAGAGTACTGCAAGGATAGTGCATGGTGAATTTATAAGTGCTTGAGTATTGGCGGAGTGATTGGATAAGTACATGGTACTGGCTGGGTGATTGGAGGAGTGCATGGGTAGTGACAGGGTGATTGCTGGAGTGCATGGGTAGTTCCTGGGTAATTGAAGGAGTGAATGAGTAGTGTCTAGGTGATTAGAGGACTACATGGGTAGTGCACAGGTGATTGTAGCAGTGCATGGTTAGTGCCTGGGTCATTGCATGAGTACATGGGTACTGACTGGATTATTATAGTACTGCAAGGATAGTGCATGGTGAATTTATAAGTGCTTGGGTATTGGCGGGGTGATTGGATTAGTACATGGTATGGCTGGGTGATTGGAGGAGTGCATGGGTAGTGACAGGGTGATTGGAGCAGTGCATGGGTACTACCTGGATAACTGAAGGAGTGAATTGGTAGTGTCTAGGTGATTAGAGGACTGCATGGGTAGTGCACAGGTGATTGTAGCAGTGCATGGTTAGTGCTTGGGTCATTGCATGAGTACATGGGTACTGACTGGATGATTAGAGTACTGCAAGGATAGTGCATGGTGAATTTATAAGTGCTTGGGTATTGGTGGAGTGATTGGATTAGTACATGGTACTGGCTGGGTGATTGGAGGAGTGCATGGGTTTTGACAGGGTGATTGGAGCAGTTCATGGGTACTACCTGGGTAATTGAAGGAGTGAATGAGTACTGTCTAGGTGATTAGAGTTTTGCATGAGTAGTGCACAGGTGATTGTACCAATGCATGGGTAGTGATTGGGTTACTTAATCTTACCTCTTTTGAAGTACATATGAAACTCATTGAAACAATTTTTTCAGTTGTTTTATTATAATCAAAATTTAAAATATTTTCAAACTTTAGAATTAGTGTCTGTAAAAGAGAAGAAAAATACTGTTATTACATATAATATTATAGTTTTAAGAACACAACATAATTTTACAATTACATAACATATTCAGTTTGCCTTTTTTGCTGTTTTCAGATTCTATTGAATTTCACCATACACAGTGATTTCAATGTTGATCATCATGTAACAGCGGGCAAAAAAATACAATCAATAAGATTGTTAAAAAAAACAAATCTGTGTTCAAAATATTTACAACAAACTCAACTATCTGTTTACATTTTCAAAAATAAACACCCTCAATAACATTGCATATAATACAAAGATCAAATATATGAACTGCTTCTTTCAAAAACAATTTTCTAAATACAATATCAAAGAACAGAAACGATAATTGAAACAGTAATTGTTGACATCTTCCCTATAGGCCGAATGATGTTTCCAAAATCATTTGCATTGAAAATATCCAAAATAAACTTCTTAATTCATATTGACATCTTCCCAATAGGCCAAATGATGTTTCTGAAATCGTTTGTATTGAAAATATCCAAAATAAACTCATTAATTCATGTTGACATCTTCCCAATAGGCCGAATGATGTTTTCAGAACTTTGGCATCAAAAATATTAGATATGAATTTGGTAATTCATAAGGCAACCGACATTTGAATTCCAAATGGGCATCATTACAATGTGTCCATCCTTTATTGCACTTTAAATACACAGTATAGTGTCCAGATGTTGTAGAAGGTCCATCGTGGAAAATAATTGCCACTGCTTTGAAAGTTCTTCCTGAAATTGACAGTTGACTTGCCACAAAATTTTTAATTTTAGTTTCCAATTTTCTTCCATCTGCTCTACAACGTTGTAGCATTAAAATGACATATTGTCCAAATCTTTCTATAAATAATGTTGATAACATTTCAGATTTGCAGTGAGTACATTCCATATTTTGATTAGCTGATTTTACTAATTTGTTAAAAGACACTGTTTTGCAATCTGGTATTGTCAAATATATGAATCGTTCAGTGTCTATTTCAGTGGTAGAAGAAAATGAACAATCTTCACATTTATGATCCCATCTGTAACGAAGTCCAAACAGATTTTCAATTTGTATTCCTTCATCTTCCAATACTGCAAGCATAAACATAAGAAATTCTTGAGCATCTTGCTGTACATTAAGTGTAAATTGTGAAGAACCAGAACATATATCCAGAAGATGCCGAATGCCAGAAGCACTTTGGATATTAGTTTTATCGGTTGTCAATTTTTCAAAAATATAATGCAACAAAGAACAAAACCTTTTTCTCGATTCTCCATAATTTGTTGTTGAAGATTTTCTAGAAAAATATGACGTTCACAACTACATTAGCATAGCAGTTGATACCTGAACTATTTTCTAACTGATATCCTACAATATCATCAACAGTGTCCATTTTCTTTTTGTTTGGAGCCTCAACATTCTCTTGATTTTTTTCTTATTTCCAACCTCACTACAGAGTTTCTCATATGTTCGTTTTCGACATACTACACGCTTTTCATATACAGGATATTCACCTAAGTTGGGAGCATACAGTCTTCTTAACCGATTATACTCTCTTACACAATTTGCATCTGCACTAATCTTTCTCTCATCAAAATCAATCAAATACAATCCAGATAAAGTTCTGACTCGGGACAATGCAACATATGCCATGCCCTCTTTAAACACGGTACTTCCAATGTTTACCAAAGCACTGTCTACACTTAAACCTTGAGATTTATGAATGGTCACCGCATATGCTAAAGAAAGAGGAAACTGTTTTCTACGAACATACAAGTCTTTAACAAGCAAAAAACGAACAGCACAATGTCTAATCTGTTTTACCTCTTCAATCTGATCAAATTTAATCTTCAAAAATTCAATTCCATCTCTATTTGGATAATTAACAAAATCAACAACTTTTCCCATTGCTCCATTTACTAAACCTTTTTCCACATCCAAATTACGCCGTAAAATTACCCGACAGTTTTCACATACATATAAATTCTTTTCTAAACCAGCAGTCTTAGATATAGATTTTTCCAAAGAATCCAATTTTGATTTTAATTTTTCTGACAAAATAATAGTAATTCCTTTGTGTTCTATTTTATCAATGGCTTCCATTTTAATTATTTGTTGTTTTTCCAACTTCAAAAGTTCTTGATTGAATGTAGAACACTCTTGCAGTGTTGGCATTAGGCAAATTATAGATTTCTTTTCTCCAATTTTTTGTATATCATTTCCGGAGCAACATTTTCATTTGGAAACAAGTTTGTAAGTAGCCGACTTTGCAAAGCTTCTTTACCATGTTCTGTCAATACACCAATTCTTATATCTTGAAGAATGCTTCCATAATCTTCATCACTTGCCTGTCGCATATTCTTAATAAGTTCTTTATATTCAAAATATGACCAAATGTTGACATTTCCAATACTTCCCAAAGATTTCCTGGTGTCTTCATGCACAAGTGTTTTAAAAACTGGTTGCCCTTTTACAGGAGTAAGTTGCAGTAGATCGCTGAAAACAATCACATGTTTTCCTCCAAATAAGACATCATAATCTGTTTTTAAAATTTGCTGCATTCTTAAATGTACAAAGGCAAGCATTAAGTTTGAGACCATGTTCACCTCATCAATTATCAGAAGTTTCATTTTCTTTAGTACTCTTGAAACTTCATAACAAGCTTCTCCAGATAGCTTGTGATATTCCAACTTGTTTTCATGTTCAACAGGTAGCATCAGTAAACGATGTAATGTAATCCCTTTAATGTTGTGTGCTGCTAACCCAGTTGGAGCGGTTACAACACAAGATAAATGTGATTCAGTGGTTTTCTGTAGATAACTGGTCAAAACTTTAATTAAGAAACTTTTTCCTGTACCAGCTTGACCACTGATATACATTCGAATAGGTTTAAATGATGTGCAGTTGCATTCTTTATTTTCATGAAGTAAACCATGGTCTATCTGTTGTGTAACTTGCTGATATATTTCTTTCTGTTCAATATTTAGTTGTTCTTCCAAGTTTCCCAACTCCATAATATCCTGTTGAGCTTGATGCATTGCTGTTTCTACTTCACTCATGGTTATTGCTGCTTCATTTTCAAGAATTGGTTCTCCTAGTGGATCTTGACTCAGTGGAGCAGAACTTTGACTATCTTGAGAACTGTCTCTAGCAATCTCAGCTGCAATAGTAGCTTCTTGTTCAATTTCTTCATTCAACATTTGTAGATAATTTGGAAAAACTGTGCATTGAATGCTATCTTTACATGCATTAAAAGAATCTTCATAGCACTGAAAATCTCCAAGTAATTCCATTTCAGTACGCCAAGGCTTGAAGAGTTGCAGAAGTGCTAAATAGAAAAATTCCCTTTTATCTGGAGTATCGCAACTCAGTTTCCTGTGATTAATGAGATTTCCTTTAGTATGTTTCACCAAACATCCATCAGAACCAATCACTGCATATTTCTCTTCATTTATATTTTCTATAATATTTCTCTTAAAGCTGTAATATTGCAGTACTTCATAGAGACATATGTTTTCAAGATAGGGACTTCTTTTAGGATAGTACGTATCCAACATGTTTGTTTTGACAATATCTGTGCTTTCCGGTTCATTTAATGCTAAATATTCAATTTCTTGTACAGATTTCAATACTTGATTTCGTGTTGCAGCAAGACCTAGACTAACCCAAATGATTCCTCTTGACTTTGAATATAAACTTGCAGAGGTCAACCGATCCGAACATTCGTAGGATCCAATCTCTCGATGGGACAGCATCTTCAAACTAAAGCTGTACAATTTGTTACTAAGAGTCTTCTCTTGTGAAATTTCTTCCCACATTTCTTTCAACTCCGTCTTTTCAGATTTTGTTATGTATGACGTAACATAGCGAGCAACAGCAATGGAATTATCTGCAACATACTGGATATCCATATTTGCATTCCACATCGACAAAATCACTGGATTGTAATCATTAATATACTTTGAATGTTCACTTCTTTTTAAATTGTAAGTATTTTTGGGAGATTTTCGAGTTATAGTATGCCTCACTGCTGACATGAAACTGTTGACTCTTCCTTTGGAAATTACTGGACGTGGAAATCCAAAACGACATTTTGTATAAAACTTTTCCTTTGACTTGTATTTCCGTCGACAGTATTTGCCACATCGATGAGTTTGAAACCGTAAAACTTGTTGTCTTAAGGTATTTTCTTCTCCTGTTTTTGGAATACCACATGTAACATAGTCTTCAATGAAAGATAAAACAGTCTCATCAGAATCAGTTCCAAATTTAGGTGCATCCTTGATCCATAAAAGCATATGTATATGAGGAGCACCTCTAGCTTGGTACTCCTTTCTCCAAAAGAAATCAATAACTTCTCCAAGAGGTGGGTTGCTTTTATTGCAGATAAAAGACATCATAGCTTGAAACCTATGATTAAAATATCTGCACACATTTACAGGATCCAAGGAACACAGTTCTCCAGCTGTCTTGAATTGAATGTTTTTAATATTTGAATTTGCTTCTCGAAGAAATTCAAGTAAATCGTCCCATGCGTATTCAGCACAGCTTAGCGTAACAAACCATGTAGGGGTTCCTAAGTTCCTTAACATACATTTAAGTTCTCCATGACGATGATACCAATACTCATTAGTACCACGTTGACACGCCATCAAATTAATCAATTGAGATTCTAAATGATCGTCTCTCTGTTGTACTTTGTCCATGAATTCCTTTGCAGAAACATGTTGAAGATGAACTCCTGTTTTTAATATGTGGTTCACTGCATATGAAAGTCCAGACAAGTCACTTTCAAACAAAAGATGAAATATATATGGAATACATTGTCGAAATCTTGGATCTTCTGAGTACAATCTTGTTGTACGATATTCTGACGCTGGAATCTGTACTGGTCGTTCGTCATATCGTCCACCTTTTCCAGTGGGGAAGAGCTGTGGAAAACAACGAGCTTCCAAACTTCTTTCCCAAACACTCATGGGAGTTCCCTTCGCTTTCTTCATTTGGAATAATTCAATAGTATTTCCAATCACTTCCTTTGAATGTAAAGGATGTACACTATAATGTTCATAAATTTCTTCACTTTTGGAGATGTCCACTTTTTCAATTTGGCCACTTGAAATTTCGCTATCACCTCCTAAAACTATTTCTTCTTCTTCCACATACACATTTTTGTAATAAAGATAGTTTTTTATGAGATATAACGTAGCCTTTTGAACTTTGCTGACATCTACTAACTCTTGCCATATTTTCCGACTCTTTGTTGGAACACCATTAACTAGAATAACTACAGGTTCAGTTTCCTCTTTCTCTACACCAATAGTTTCAATATTTTTCTTTAAATCTAAAGGTAAATACACAACTCTTCCTTTTAATCCTCTTTGTAAATCCGTGGGAGGCAACTTACCTGTTTTAGGCTCCATACGAACAATAGCCTGAAACGGGTGCACAATTTGAATCAGAATGGACTCATACGTATTTAAATCTACCAGTTCTGGAGGAATAGCTACCAACTCTAGGTTATTATGTACAGCTCTAGCTGGCATTTTGTTCTCCTCTAATTTGCTATAACAATATTTACAAATACGTTGATCACTACCCAACTCAAAGCAATCTTCCACCAACAAATAAGCTCCAAATTCCTTCCACTTATCATTGTTTTCTTTTTCACTTTTTAAATACAGATCAACATTCCTAGTTTGATTTCTATAGTGAGTGCGTCGACAACAAATACAAACATAGCTTGGTGTTTCACAACAAATTACCTTAAACTTCGTAATTTCTTCTACAAACTTCTCAGTACTACTATCTTCCACCTCTTCTTCAACACCTTCACTTATCAAACTCTCACTTTCTCTACACTCCTGTTCAGGACCAAAGAAACAAAACTCTATATCATCACAAACTTTTTTACATCCGATACTGACCCATGCGAAAGAGCAGTGTTTAAGTCACTTAAAATTATTGCAGGACTTTTTACATAGTACAATCTTCTTACTAACTTCCGCATTGCAGAGTGATGTACTGCTAACATTCTCAAATGATGAAAAACACTTTGACACACTTTTCTAGAAAGACAAGCCAGAGAATGACCTTGCAAACCAGTATTTTTCTCACTTTACAAGGATCTAGTCCTTGCAACATCTTAATCTTTTGTTTAATACTTTTTTTACTTTACACTCGTAAGAAATTTCATAAAATATCAATAGACTCCTGTCGTATACTACAAATACTACTACAATCCCAAATATACACTGGGGCTTTAGAACGTCTCCCTAAAACTTCATCAGCTATCACTTCTTCTACATTTCTAGGAACCATCTTTTCTTTTGCAATTGCACAACCGTTCTTCACTTCATAAGCACAACCACTGGTATGAACTGCGTGAACTAATGTATTGTTTTGAAAATAGCTCTCTTCATTAAAAAAGGTCTCTGAACTTGAAGTGTGCTTCCATTCACCCAAATTCTTTTTACAAAAGTTAGTTCTGTTAATTAGTCTCTTCTTTTTACTTTTGTCCTTCATAGAATGCATTGGTTTATCTAATGTTCGCATTCTGTTTAAAACTAAAATGAACAATTTTCTTTTTATTTCAAAAGCCTTTTCGACTATAGTTTCAATCTGTTTTTTCTTTTTATAAAATGCAGATCTTCTTTTATATTTCTTGCCATGTTTCAATAAATTTTGTAGCACTCTACTTTTATACATACGTTTCCTTATATCATAAAATTGATTCATCCTTCTTTCAGCATAGATTGTTTTATCAGAACGTGATTTGCCATTAATTTGTCCTTTTTTCACTTCATTCTTCTTTGTTCTAGAGCTATTCTTTCTATTTTCTACATTGTCAAAACCCTTTCTAGTCCTTGAAAGTCTTTTAATAAATTCTTTTGTTCTCTTACCACAAGACTTGCAAAAAGAGGCAATTGAGGTACAGAAAAAGTCAAGAGAACTGCAAAAAGAGTTAAGAAAGTTACAGAAATAGGCAAAAAAGTTACAGAAGAAGGGAGCAGATGGGCAGAATGAAAACACAGAGGTGCAGAAAGTGAGAACAAGGGTGCAGAAAAAGGGAAGAGGGATGGAGAAATTCAAAATAAAGGTACAGGAAGAACACAAAGCAGTGCAGAAAGAACGAACATAGGTTTACAAAGAGGAAAGATGGCTACATAAAAAGGCAAGTGAAGTGCAGAACGAAGCAAAAGAAATGCAAAAAGAAGCAACAGAACTGTAAAAGAGACAACAAGAGTGCATAAAGAGGTAGGAGATGTGCAGAATGAGGCAAGAGGGTTACACAATGAGGGAGATTTGGGTGCAGGAACAGAACTGCAGAAAGATTCAACAGAGGTTGGGAAAGACGCACTGAAGGGTGCACAAACAGACAAAGCAACAGTTGTGCCTGGGTGATTATATAACTGCATGCGTTATACCTTAGTGATTGCATAAGTGCATAGACAGTGCCTAAATGATTGCATCTGTGCAACAACAGTGGCTGAGTAATTAGAGCACTGCATATGTTATTCCTGCATCATTGTAAGACTGCATGGCAAGTACATGGGTGTTATTATAAGTGCATGACAGTAGGGCCCAGCCAAATATAAAGCCGCACACTATTACATGACTCATCTATAAGTGTCACCATATTGTTAAAAGTACACATACATATGTGTCTACCTTTCCAAATCATCATGATATGTAAAAGAAATATATATTCAATATTTCTGAAATATAGGAAAACCTAGAAACTGAGACATGTACTACATCATAAAGAAATTGTTTGTTGTTCTTGATTTTTGTCTGTTCTTTTAAAAATCAAAAACACACAAAAAAAGTAAAAAAAGGTTTAAAAATACAAAGAAAAATTTAAATTGTTCCAAAAAAAGAAAAAAAACGGTTCTTAAGGAACCACATCTACTAGTTAAAAAAGAAAATTACCTGAGTGATTGCATGAGAGTATGGACACTGTGTGGGTGATTGGAGAAATGCAAGTCTAGTGCATGGTTATTTTATGAATGTTTGAGGTAGTGGCAGCGTGATTGAATGAGTTCATGGATAATAGCTGGGTAATTGGAGGAGTGAATGAGTAGTGTCTAGGTGATTAGAGGACTGCATGGGTAGTGCACAGGTGATTGTAGCAGTGCATGGTTAGTGCCTGGGTCATTGCATGAGTACATGGGTACTGACTGGATGATTAGAGTACTGCAAGGATAGTGCATGGTGAATTTATAAGTGCTTGGGTATTGGCGGAGTGATTGGATAAGTACATGGTACTGGCTGGGTGATTGGAGGAGTGCATGGGTAGTGACAGGGTGATTGCTGGAGTGCATGGGTAGTAGCTGGGTAATTGAAAGAGTGAATGAGTAGTGTCAAGGTGATTAGAGGACTGCATGGGTAGTGCACAGGTGATTGTAGCAGTGCATGGTTAGTGCCTGGGTCATTGCATGAGTACATGGGTACTGACTGGATGATTAGAGTACTGCAAGGATAGTGCATGGTGAATTTATAAGTGCTTGGGTATTGAGCAGAGTGATTGGATAAGTACATGGTACTGGCTGGGTGATTGGAGGAGTGCATGGGTAGTGACAGGGTGATTGCTGAGCAGTGCATGGGTACTACCTGGATAATTGAAGGAGTGAATGAGTAGTGTCTAGGTGATTAGAGGACTGCATGGGTAGTGCACAGGTGATTGTAGCAGTGCATGGTTAGTGCCTGGGTCATTGCATGAGTACATGGGTACTGACTGGATGATTAGAGTACTGCAAGGATAGTGCATGGTGAATTTATAAGTGCTTGGGTATTGGCGGAGTGATTGGATTAGTACATGGTACTGGCTGGGTGATTGTAGGAGTGCATGGGTAGTGACAGGGTGATTGCTGGAGTGCATGGGTACTACCTGGGTAATTGAAGGAGTGAATGAGTAGTGTCTAGGTGATTATAGGACTGCATAGGTAGTGCACAGGTGATTGTAGCAGTGCATGGTTAGTGCCTGGGTCATTGCATGAGTACATGGGTACTGACTGGATGATTATAGTACTGCAAGGATAGTGCATGGTGAATTTATAAGTGCTTGGGTATTGGCGGAGTGATTGGATTAGTACATGGTACTGGCTGGGTGATTGGAGGAGTGCATGGGTAGTGACAGGGTGATTGCTGGAGTGCATGGGTACTACCTGGGTAATTGAAGGAGTGAATTGAGTAGTGTCTAGGTGATTAGAGGACTGCATGGGTAGTGCACAGGTGATTGTAGCAGTGCATGGTTAGTGCCTGGGTCATTGCATGAGTACATGGGTACTGACTGGATGATTAGAGTACTGCAAGGATAGTGCATGGTGAATTTATAAGTGCTTGGGTATTGGCGGAGTGATTGGATTAGTACATGGTACTGGCTGGGTGATTGGAGGAGTGCATGGGTAGTGACAGGGTGATTGCTGAGCAGTGCATGGGTACTACCTGGGTAATTGAAGGAGTGAATGAGTAGTGTCTAGGTGATTTAGAGTTTTGCATGGGTAGTGCACAGGTGATTGTAGCAGTGCATGGGTAGTGATTGGGTTACTTAATCTTACCTCTTTTGAAGTAGATATGAAACTCATTGAAACAATTTTTCAGTTGTTTTATTATAATCTAAATTTAAAATATTTTCAAACTTTAGAATTAGTGTCTGTAAAAGAGAAGAAAAAATACTGTTATTACATATAATATTATAGTTTTAAGAACACAACATAATTTTACAATTACATAACATATTCAGTTTGCCTTTTTTGCTGTTTTCAGATTCTATTGAATTTCACCATACACAGTGATTTCAATGTTGATCATCATGTAACAGCGGGCAAAAAAATACAATCAATAAGATTGTTAAAAAAAACAAATCTGTGTTCAAAATATTTACAACAAACTCAACTATCTGTTTACATTTTCAAAAATAAACACCCTCAATAACATTGCATATAATACAAAGATCAAATATATGAACTGCTTCTTTCAAAAACAATTTTCTAAATACAATATCAAAGAACAGAAACGATAATTGAAACAGTAATTGTTGACATCTTCCCTATAGGCCGAATGATGTTTCCAAAATCATTTGCATTGAAAATATCCAAAATAAACTTCTTAATTCATATTGACATCTTCCCAATAGGCCAAATGATGTTTCTGAAATCGTTTGTATTGAAAATATCCAAAATAAACTCATTAATTCATGTTGACATCTTCCCAATAGGCCGAATGATGTTTTCAGAACTTTGGCATCAAAAATATTAGATATGAATTTGGTAATTCATAAGGCAACCGACATTTGAATTCCAAATGGGCATCATTACAATGTGTCCATCCTTTATTGCACTTTAAATACACAGTATAGTGTCCAGATGTTGTAGAAGGTCCATCGTGGAAAATAATTGCCACTGCTTTGAAAGTTCTTCCTGAAATTGACAGTTGACTTGCCACAAAATTTTTAATTTTAGTTTCCAATTTTCTTCCATCTGCTCTACAACGTTGTAGCATTAAAATGACATATTGTCCAAATCTTTCTATAAATAATGTTGATAACATTTCAGATTTGCAGTGAGTACATTCCATATTTTGATTAGCTGATTTTACTAATTTGTTAAAAGACACTGTTTTGCAATCTGGTATTGTCAAATATATGAATCGTTCAGTGTCTATTTCAGTGGTAGAAGAAAATGAACAATCTTCACATTTATGATCCCATCTGTAACGAAGTCCAAACAGATTTTCAATTTGTATTCCTTCATCTTCCAATACTGCAAGCATAAACATAAGAAATTCTTGAGCATCTTGCTGTACATTAAGTGTAAATTGTGAAGAACCAGAACATATATCCAGAAGATGCCGAATGCCAGAAGCACTTTGGATATTAGTTTTATCGGTTGTCAATTTTTCAAAAATATAATGCAACAAAGAACAAAACCTTTTTTCTCGATTCTCCATAATTTGTTGTTGAAGATTTTCTAGAAAAATATGACGTTCACAACTACATTAGCATAGCAGTTGATACCTGAACTATTTTCTAACTGATATCCTACAATATCATCAACAGTGTCCATTTTCTTTTTGTTTGGAGCCTCAACATTCTCTTGATTTTTTTCTTATTTCCAACCTCACTACAGAGTTTCTCATATGTTCGTTTTCGACATACTACACGCTTTTCATATACAGGATAATTCACCTAAGTTGGGAGCATACAGTCTTCTTAACCGATTATACTCTCTTACACAATTTGCATCTGCACTAATCTTTCTCCTCATCAAAATCAATCAAATACAATCCAGATAAAGTTCTGACTCGGGACAATGCAACATATGCCATGCCCTCTTTAAACACGGTACTTCCAATGTTTACCAAAGCACTGTCTACACTTAAACCTTGAGATTTATGAATGGTCACCGCATATGCTAAAGAAAGAGGAAACTGTTTTCTACGAACATACAAGTCTTTAACAAGCAAAAAACGAACAGCACAACGTCCAATCTGTTTTACCTCTTCAATCTGATCAAATTTAATCTTCAAAAATTCAATTCCATCTCTATTTGGATAATTAACAAAATCAACAACTTTTCCCATTGCTCCATTTACTAAACCTTTTTCCACATCCAAATTACGCCGTAAAATTACCCGACAGTTTTCACATACATATAAATTCTTTTCTAAACCAGCAGTCTTAGATATAGATTTTTCCAAAGAATCCAATTTTGATTTTAATTTTTCTGACAAAATAATAGTAATTCCTTTGTGTTCTATTTTATCAATGGCTTCCATTTCAATTATTTGTTGTTTTTCCAACTTCAAAAGTTCTTGATTGAATGTAGAACACTCTTGCAGTGTTGGCATTAGGCAAATGATAGATTTCTTTTCTCCAATTTTTTTGTATATCATTTCCGGAACAACATTTTCATTTGGAAACAAGTTTGTAAGTAGCCGACTTTGCAAAGCTTCTTTACCATGTTCTGTCAATACACCAATTCTTATATCTTGAAGAATGCTTCCATAATCTTCATCACTTGCCTGTCGCATATTCTTAATAAGTTCTTTATATTCAAAATATGACCAAATGTTGACATTTCCAATACTTCCCAAAGATTTCCTGGTGTCTTCATGCACAAGTGTTTTAAAAACTGGTTGCCCTTTTACAGGAGTAAGTTGCAGTAGATCGCTGAAAACAATCACATGTTTTCCTCCAAATAAGACATCATAATCTGTTTTTAAAATTTGCTGCATTCTTAAATGTACAAAGGCAAGCATTAAGTTTGAGACCATGCTCACCTCATCAATTATCAGAAGTTTCATTTTCTTTAGTACTCTTGAAACTTCATAACAAGCTTCTCCAGATAGCTTGTGATATTCCAACTTGTTTTCATGTTCAACAGGTAGCATCAGTAAACGATGTAATGTAATCCCTTTAATGTTGTGTGCTGCTAACCCAGTTGGAGCGGTTACAACACAAGATAAATGTGATTCAGTGGTTTTCTGTAGATAACTGGTCAAAACTTTAATTAAGAAACTTTTTCCTGTACCAGCTTGACCACTGATATACATTCGAATAGGTTTAAATGATGTGCAGTTGCATTCTTTATTTTCATGAAGTAAACCATGGTCTATCTGTTGTGTAACTTGCTGATATATTTCTTTCTGTTCAATATTTAGTTGTTCTTCCAAGTTTCCCAACTCCATAATATCCTGTTGAGCTTGATGCATTGCTGTTTCTACTTCACTCATGGTTATTGCTGCTTCATTTTCAAGAATTGGTTCTCCTAGTGGATCTTGACTCAGTGGAGCAGAACTTTGACTATCTTGAGAACTGTCTCTAGCAATCTCAGCTGCAATAGTAGCTTCTTGTTCAATTTCTTCATTCAACATTTGTAGATAATTTGGAAAAACTGTGCATTGAATGCTATCTTTACATGCATTAAAAGAATCTTCATAGCACTGAAAATCTCCAAGTAATTCCATTTCAGTACGCCAAGGCTTGAAGAGTTGCAGAAGTGCTAAATAGAAAAATTCCCTTTTATCTGGAGTATCGCAACTCAGTTTCCTGTGATTAATGAGATTTCCTTTAGTATGTTTCACCAAACATCCATCAGAACCAATCACTGCATATTTCTCTTCATTTATATTTTCTATAATATTTCTCTTAAAGCTGTAATATTGCAGTACTTCATAGAGACATATGTTTTCAAGATAGGGACTTCTTTTAGGATAGTACGTATCCAACATGTTTGTTTTAACAATATCTGTGCTTTCCGGTTCATTTAATGCTAAATATTCAATTTCTTGTACAGATTTCAATACTCGATTTCGTGTTGCAGCAAGACCTAGACTAACCCAAATGATTCCTCTTGACTTTGAATATAAACTTGCAGAGGTCAACCGATCCGAACATTCGTAGGATCCAATCTCTCGATGGGACAGCATCTTCAAACTAAAGCTGTACAATTTGTTACTAAGAGTCTTCTCTTGTGAAATTTCTTCCCACATTTCTTTCAACTCCGTCTTTTCAGATTTTGTTATGTATGACGTAACATAGCGAGCAACAGCAATGGAATTATCTGCAACATACTGGATATCCATATTTGCATTCCACATCGACAAAATCACTGGATTGTAATCATTAATATACTTTGAATGTTCACTTCTTTTTAAATTGTAAGTATTTTTGGGAGATTTTCGAGTTATAGTATGCCTCACTGCTGACATGAAACTGTTGACTCTTCCTTTGGAAATTACTGGACGTGGAAATCCAAAACGACATTTTGTATAAAACTTTTCCTTTGACTTGTATTTCCGTCGACAGTATTTGCCACATCGATGAGTTTGAAACCGTAAAACTTGTTGTCTTAAGGTATTTTCTTCTCCTGTTTTTGGAATACCACATGTAACATAGTCTTCAATGAAAGATAAAACAGTCTCATCAGAATCAGTTCCAAATTTAGGTGCATCCTTGATCCATAAAAGCATATGTATATGAGGAGCACCTCTAGCTTGGTACTCCTTTCTCCAAAAGAAATCAATAACTTCTCCAAGAGGTGGGTTGCTTTTATTGCAGATAAAAGACATCATAGCTTGAAACCTATGATTAAAATATCTGCACACATTTACAGGATCCAAGGAACACAGTTCTCCAGCTGTCTTGAATTGAATGTTTTTAATATTTGAATTTGCTTCTCGAAGAAATTCAAGTAAATCGTCCCATGCGTATTCAGCACAGCTTAGCGTAACAAACCATGTAGGGGTTCCTAAGTTCCTTAACATACATTTAAGTTCTCCATGACGACGATACCAATACTCATTAGTACCACGTTGACACGCCATCAAATTAATCAATTGAGATTCTAAATGATCGTCTCTCTGTTGTACTTTGTCCATGAATTCCTTTGCAGAAACATGTTGAAGATGAACTCCTGTTTTTAATATGTGGTTCACTGCATATGAAAGTCCAGACAAGTCACTTTCAAACAAAAGATGAAATATATATGGAATACATTGTCGAAATCTTGGATCTTCTGAGTACAATCTTGTTGTACGATATTCTGACGCTGGAATCTGTACTGGTCGTTCGTCATATCGTCCACCTTTTCCAGTGGGGAAGAGCTGTGGAAAACAACGAGCTTCCAAACTTCTTTCCCAAACACTCATGGGAGTTCCCTTCGCTTTCTTCATTTGGAATAATTCAATAGTATTTCCAATCACTTCCTTTGAATGTAAAGGATGTACACTATAATGTTCATAAATTTCTTCACTTTTGGAGATGTCCACTTTTTCAATTTGGCCACTTGAAATTTCGCTATCACCTCCTAAAACTATTTCTTCTTCTTCCACATACACATTTTTGTAATAAAGATTGTTTTTTATGAGATATAACGTAGCCTTTTGAACTTTGCTGACATCTACTAACTCTTGCCATATTTTCTGACTCTTTGTTGGAACACCATTAACTAGAATAACTACAGGTTCAGTTTCCTCTTTCTCTACACCAATAGTTTCAATATTTTTCTTTAAATCTAAAGGTAAATACACAACTCTTCCTTTTAATCCTCTTTGTAAATCCGTGGGAGGCAACTTACCTGTTTTAGGCTCCATACGAACAATAGCCTGAAACGGGTGCACAGATTGAATCAGAATGGACTCATACGTATTTAAATCTACCAGTTCTGGAGGAATAGCTACCAACTCTAGGTTATTATGTACAGCTCTAGCTGGCATTTTGTTCTCCTCTAATTTGCTATAACAATATTTACAAATACGTTGATCACTACCCAACTCAAAGCAATCTTCCACCAACAAATAAGCTCCAAATTCCTTCCACTTATCATTGTTTTCTTTTTCACTTTTAAATACAGATCAACATTCCTAGTTTGATTTCTATAGTGAGTGCATCGACAACAAATACAAACATAGTTTGGTCTTTCACAACAAATTACCTTAAACTTCGTAATTTCTTCTACAAACTTCTCAGTACTACTATCTTCCACCTCTTCTTCAACACCTTCACTTATCAAACTCTCACTTTCTCTACACTCCTGTTCAGGACCAAAGAAACAAAACTCTATATCATCACAAACTTTTTTTACATCCGATACTGACCCATGCGAAAGAGCAGTGTTTAAGTCACTTAAAATTATTGCAGGACTTTTTACATAGTACAGTCTTCTTACTAACTTCCGCATTGCAGAGTTTTGTACTGCTAACATTCTCAAATGATGAAAAACACTTTGACACACATTTCTAGAAAGACAAGCCAGAGAATGACCTTGCAAACCAGTATTTTTTCTCACTTTACAAGGATCTAGTCCTTGCAACATCTTAATCTTTTGTTTAATACTTTTTTTACTTTACACTCGTAAGAAATTTCATAAAATATCAATAGACTCCTGTCGTATACTACAAATACTACTACAATCCCAAGTATACACTGGGGCTTTAGAACGTCTCCCTAGAACTTCATCAGCTATCACTTCTTCTACATTTCTAGGAACCATCTTTTCTTTTGCAATTGCACAACCGTTCTTCACTTCATAAGCACGACCACTGGTATCAACTGCGTGAACTAATGTAT
Organism: Calotriton arnoldi; assembly: GCA_963921515.1. Classification (NCBI taxonomy): domain Eukaryota; kingdom Metazoa; phylum Chordata; class Amphibia; order Caudata; family Salamandridae; genus Calotriton; species Calotriton arnoldi. The sequence goes on along the minus strand of CAWUFW010016217.1, from coordinate 83,089 downwards.
TGTTTTGAAAATAGCTCTCTTCATTAAAAAAATTCTCTGAACTTGAAGTGTGCTTCCATTCACCCAAATTCTTTTTACAAAAGTTAGTTCTGTTAATTAGTCTCTTCTTTTTACTTTTGTCCTTCATAGAATGCATTGGTTTATCTAAAGTTCGCATTCTGTTTAAAACTAAGATGAACAATTTTCTTTTTATTTCAAAAGCCTTTTCGACTATAGTTTCAATCTGTTTTTTCTTTTTATAAAATGCAGATCTTCTTTTATATTTCTTGCCATGTTTCAATAAATTTTGTAGCACTCTACTTTTATACATACGTTTCCTTATATCATAAAATTGATTCATCCTTCTTTCAGCATAGATTGTTTTATCAGAACGTGATTTGCCATTAATTTGTCCTTTTTCACTTCATTCTTCTTTGTTCTAGAGCTATTCTTTCTATTTTCTACATTGTCAAAACCCTTTCTAGTCCTTGAAAGTCTTTTAATAAATTCTTTTGTTCTCTTACCACAAGACTTTTTCTTTTTTGCCACATGTTGTAGTTCATCTAATTCCTGCTGTTGTCTTTTCTTTAAATAGTATTGTTTCTTTTCTTGTTTTCTCTTTTCCGTTTTTTTGTCATGGTAAGTCTTTCTTAATAATAATGAAGAATATCTGAAAAAAAGAATATTTAAAATGAATTTAATATTATTAAAATAATTATATCGAAATATACTAATCTATTACTAAAGAAACACCTTCTATTTAAAAGCTACAAACAAGTGCATATATGGTTTTCGGAATATATTCACAATTACACATGAGCTGTAAAATAAGTGAAGAGAGGTGTACAAAAGAAATGCAGCAGTAATGTCTGAATGATTTCAGTACTAAATATCTAGTGCCTGCATCATTGTAAGACTGCATAACAACTCCTTTGGTGTTTTTGTAATTGCATGAGACAGGTGCAGAAATTTGCAATAGAGATGGAGAAAGAAGTAACAGTAGGGCAAAAGAAGCAACAGAGCTGCAAAAAGAGGCAATTGAGGTACAGAAAAAGTCAAGAGAACTGCAAAAAGAGTTAAGAAAGTTACAGAAATAGGCAAAAAAGTTACAGAAGAAGGGAGCAGATGGGCAGAATGAAAACACAGAGGTGCAGAAAGTGAGAACAAGGGTGCAGAAAAAGGGAAGAGGGATGGAGAAATTCAAAATAAAGGTACAGGAAGAACACAAAGCAGTGCAGAAAGAACGAACATAGGTTTACAAAGAGGAAAGATGGCTACATAAAAAGGCAAGTGAAGTGCAGAACGAAGCAAAAGAAATGCAAAAAGAAGCAACAGAACTGTAAAAAGAGACAACAAGAGTGCATAAAGAGGTAGGAGATGTGCAGAATGAGGCAAGAGGGTTACACAATGAGGGAGATTTGGGTGCAGGAACAGAACTGCAGAAAGATTCAACAGAGGTTGGGAAAGACGCACGAAGGGTGCACAAACAGACAAAGCAACAGTTGTGCCTGGGTGATTATATAACTGCATGCGTTATACCTTAGTGATTGCATAAGTGCATAGACAGTGCCTAAATGATTGCATCTGTGCAACAGCAATGGCTGAGTAATTAGAGCACTGCATATGTTATTCCTGCATCATTGTAAGACTGCATGGCAAGTACATGGGTGTTATTATAAGTGCATGACAGTAGGGCCCAGCCAAATATAAAGCCGCACACTATTACATGACTCATCTATAAGTGTCACCATATTGTTAAAAGTACACATACATATGTGTCTACCTTTCCAAATCATCATGATATGTAAAAGAAATATATATTCAATATTTCTGAAATATAGGAAAACCTAGAAACTGAGACATGTACTACATCTGCCTGAGTGATTCCAAAACTCCGTTGATAGTGCTTGGCTGATTGTATGAGAGCAAGGGTAGTCACTGGTTTTTTGTAGGAGAAGATGGATAGTGGCTAGCTAATTGCCTGAGTGCATACATACACATTGACTGCATGCTTAAGTGTATAAATAGCACCTGAAGGGATCAATGAGTCATTGAGTACTGCCTAGGTAAATAGACAAATGCAAGATGATTCTACGACTGCAAGGGTAGTGTGTAGGTTATTACATGACTGCATAGGTACAGACTGCATGATTGCATGACTGTAGGGAAAGTAAATTACTAGACACTGGATAATGACATGCTAGCAAGGCTAATTTCTGGAGGATTACGGAAGTACATAACAAGTGAGTGGATGATTTTATAAGTTCATGAGTACCGCCTGGATGCTTTGTGAACTATTAAGATGGTGCCTGACCGATAACAGGAGTGCAAAGGTAGTAACTGGGTGAGCCCGCGCTTCGTTTTTTTTTTATTTTCTCGGCAGGATTCACGCACCCAGCGCGAATTCTGCCTTTTTTTTCAAAAAAATGCTTTTTTTGGCCCTGGGGGTTCCTCTGGGACACCCTCAGCAGGCCTAGGGGGTCAGGGTGTTTCTACCCTGCCCCCTTTTCTTGTTTTTTACCTTTTTTTTTACTCTTTTCTTGTGACTCGGTTACCGAGTCACAAGATGGCTGCCAACACATTCTGCTTTAGAGTGTTGGCAGCCAATCAGAGTGACGCTCGTGCCCGGGAGGAGTCGCGATTCCTCCTCGGTGCTCGAATATCGATATTTTTCTTTTTCTAATTTCTCAGGAACTACTGAACGGATTTACACCATTTAAAAAAAAGGGCTCTTTCTGAACCAAGACCTACCTTTTTGCCAAATTTGGTGTAATTCCGTTCCGCAGTTCGGGCTGTAGCTTTGTCTAAAGTTTCCTATGGAAATTAACATGGGGAAAATGCGTTTAGGGACCTCCCTTTTTTCTCGGCCCCCGCTTGACTAATCACCCCGAAACCTTCAAGACAGGAGCTGACCGGAGTGGGCCATTAGTTTTGAAAATTTCTCGAAGATTCGTCAACCGGCGCCAAAGATATTGGCAAAAGAAAAAATGCTTTTTGAATAGAAACAAGGTCCTAACTATAACTACCTACTGGCGACCGCCAGTAGGTAATATATGTATATATATAAACATTGACAAAGGCTGTTGCCGAAACGCATCTGTGCCTAAGGTTCCTAATAAATCTTTGAACCTACCCCCGTGAGTGCTGTTGTCCTTGGGAGAGACTTTCCTGGAGGAGCTTGTAGCAGAATGGATTTGCGGGAGCAAACCCGCATAACTGGCACCCGTCCGCGAGTGCACTGAGTTGGTGCGTGAGTGGAGCAGTAATATATATATATATATATATATATATATATATATATATATATATCACCCCAAAACAGTTCCATCCTTTAATACTGCCGAACTCAGGGCGGGTGCTTCGTCCGTGAACAAGAGGATGGATTCTTGTATAAATTCAAACAAGAGAGAGTCAGAGCACTCGCTGGGTCAATCCTTTATTCATTATGGCAAATGCATTTCGGCAAACCATGCCTTTTTCAATGCCTCGGTTGAAATAAAGTTAGCGCCATTATGTCCATTTTATATTCGTAACATAGATTGCTTCTATTGGAGGAACACTGTGGCAAGTGAAACGGGACTGAAATCCAGCCGTCTTGGTTAAAATACATATTAATTGGCCACCATCTTTGCGTGTATTTAACATAATTATTCATTTCAGGATGTATCCATTTTTCATTTTTCACAGTTCATCATATTCATTCACGCAGAGGGTTTCTCAGTCTTTTCAATTATGAACCCTGAATTGGCTGCCACTTCCCCCAAAGCCATTTCTTCTCCGACCAACTGTTGCTAAATAAATATATATATATATCCATTACAGTAATTTTTTTTAATAAAATGTAGAATAAATATTTGTATTAATTATGTTACTATATACATATATATATAACAAACTATGAGAAACAAGTGTTAATATCTTCAGGATTACATAGCACTCACATCAGATTCTATGTTCGTTACCACAACCAACATTTTATAGCATGTACCTGTGTGTAATATGTAATATTTATTTATACATTTTTATGTACGTATTTATTACATTATATATGCAATTTTATCAAAGGATTTTAATTATATATGTATTTATTCATTTCAATAGCTGGAGTTTTTTTACATACTATCATAATATGTACATATATGTATTTATGACATGATGTTTTGTATGCCAAAGGGACCCAACTGCTGATGGATGTAATACATATAAGGATTGAACCTTTAGATTATTTGCCCAAATCCCCAGTTTGCACTTTCAGGCATACTCTACATAGAATCCTATGTATAGTTCATGTGATCTTTAGAATAAGAGTATGCCTATGATTAATCTTACATATCTTTTTAGTGTAATTTGCACAATTCACTATAGCACTTTTTTGCCAGTTAATGGTCTCTTAATGGCAATATGTAGCACATAGCACTTTTGCACAATTTATGCACCTTAATTTAATATTCAAATTAGATATTTTTTTTATTTTTATTTTTATTTTATTTAGCACTTTGTCATTTTTTAGCATTAATCAATAGGATTGATGCTGACTGTGATGAAATACACGGATTTATGGGGACAAGCACTTTCAAAAGCTATCAACCGATTTTCAACTTTTATTAAGGGCGATTTAGGCATATTCAGCATTTATGCAGATATCAATACAAGCTCTTGTGCCCTCATAATATTGTGACTACATGCTTTAATATTATATAAGGTTTTTTTATATTATATTATCATCAGCAATTGTCATTTATGGTGGAAATATTATTCTTTATATCGCATTTAAGCGTCAAAGTCTCAATGAAGCCATAGTCTGTTGTCTATGTTGTTTATCGAGTTGTATGCCCTGGCACTTTAAATAAGGGTTACACTGTTTTAGCTGTGTCATGTGATCAAGGCCGTGAACGGGCCGAAACGAGTCATGGCGGACTGAATTGGTGGCAATAAAGAAACTTACTTGCACAATAGCTGGAACCACGCTAGTTTTTCTATCAGAAACGAAGTTACCGATGAGGGTTTGGATATATATATATATATATATATATATATATATATATACATATATATATATATATATATATATAGACATATATATATATATATATATATATATATATATATACACATATATATATATATATCCACAAACGAGTGTCCCTTCTGTGACCCTGGGCCCATGGGAGGTAGCGCGCTATACCGGCGGGACATGCCGGACAGTCAATCCACAAAGTCCATCCAATGAAGCGCAATCTCAGGCATATAGGAGATCAAGAGAAAATTTAATCGGTTTGATGGACTTTGTGGATATATATATATATATATATCTTTTTTTTTTCATTGATTGTTTTCTGAATCCCCTGGAATCCCCTGGTTAAAGATTTAAGTTCTTACATTAAAGATACCAAGGATTCTTTACGCATCATAAGGAATATTGAATGGGAGCCTGACATGTTATTAATAACATTGGACATAACTAGTCTCTACACGAGCATAGAACATGAAAAGGGACTTAAGGCCATCCAATTTTTCCTTGAAAAAAGAAATTTGAAATATTGTGAGCATAATAGAATGCTGATGGAACTGATATCTTTCTGTCTGAGGAATAATATCTTTCTTTTTTCAGGTGATTTGTACCGACAAGAACAGGGGACGGCCATGGGCACGTGCTTCGCCCCCAGCTACGCAAATTTATTCATGGGCTGGTGGGAGAAGCACATGGCCTGGTCGGGCAGGAACGAGAGATGGCTGGAAAAGGTTGCGTTGTGGGCTCGTTACATAGACGACCTCTTCATTATTTGGAAGGGGTCGCATGAGGAAGCCATCAGCTATGTCACAGCCCTCAACAACAACGATTTGAACTTGAGGTTCACAGAATGCATCAGTTGTACACAGGTACCCTATTTGGACTTATTAGTCTATATTGAAAATAACACTATACAAACTACACTCTATAGGAAACCAACAGCTGGGAATAGTGCAGTACATGCCAAAAGCTTTCATCCTCGAAGTGTAATCAGCAGCGTCCCATATGGGGAAATAGTAAGAATAAAACGAAACTGCTCTACAAAAAGTGAGTTTGAGAAATCAAACGATGAAGCTTTCAGGAGATTCAAAGAGCGAGGATACACTGAGGGAGTACTAAAGGAGGCAGCAAGGAAATCAGAAAACCTACAAAGGGAAGATCTGTTAGTAGTGAAAACAGGAAACATAGATGAGACCCAAGGGGGAAACAGTGCAGTAAGAATGATCACTGAATATACCACCAGTTCATCTGAGGTGTTTCAGATTTTCCGTAGACATTGGAGAATTCTAAAAGCAGATACCATTATAGGGACACATATCTCCTAAAGCTCATTAATTACATATAGGAGAGGCCCAGCCCTAAAGGACCATCTAGTTCAAAGTCTTTTTTTAAAGGCCCCTTAAAGAAGAGATTTGGTTGTTGGTTTTTATCCATGCATGGGCTGCAAGGCATGTAAAAACATCCAAAAGGTAAAAGAATTTCAGATACCAGGCAGGAGAACAAAAAGAAAAATCAACAAACTAATGAATTGCAACTCAGATTATACTGTTTACTGCCTGACTTGCCCATGTGAGAAGAAATACATTGGGAGCACGATTCACCCAACCAAGAAGCGAATCTTGGAACACATGAGGGCTATAAAAATCATGACAAAACGTACCCAGTGGAACGCCATTTTAAGGACAAACATAAAAGCAACCAAAATTTACTGAAATTCTTCTGTCTAGATCAGGTCCCCAAAGAAGAACGGGGGGATATAATGAAGAAATTGAGGAAACTTAAGTCCAAGTACATTGTCGAATTACAAACGAAAACTCCACAAGCTTTGAATAATGAAGAGGAGTTGTGGGTTCACATTCCATAACAATAGAATATTATGTGCATTAATCATGCAATGATATAGGGATGATTAAGGTATTGGATAGATATATGTTGCATCGAATTTATTAAGGTTGAATTCAATCAATAGCATGATTATAATGATTGATGCATCATATGCCCATTCAGGGCAAAATGTAAAATGCAAAAGGCAATCATAAAGTGGTAATAATGATACATATGTCGCCTATGGAATTTTGGCCCATACAGGGCGTGATTTGTGACCAATGAATTTATTGAATGAAATTATTTCATTATTTTGAAAGAAATTGAATGGTCATACAAAATAATAATGGACATATAATCATAACCATGTAATGTAATTATCCGAATTCTAAATCATGTCTAATATACTGATTGCATAACATAGATATGTATTAACATACCGTTCAAAGATGGCCGAAACCTGAATCCCTATACTTTGCGACTAGAGGAGGACTTCCTCTATGTCAATGAATTGAATGAACTGTTCCTTCCTTTGTGTTTATGGTTTATTTTCTTTAAAAATGATTGTTTTCTAAAACCACACTGACATTGAGAAAGGCGCAAGCCGATACGCGTCTGTTGGTGCTGTGGTCGTGTGGTGAATAAAATATTGGAGAAGAGAAAATTTCCCCAGTGTGCGCCTTGTTTTATGACCGTGGAGGAAGGTAATTATTTGGGAATATATATTAATCATATGGCGGGGCAAAAACAAACCATGGAGAACACACTGCAAACATGTTTGTTTGCAGTGTGTTCTCCATGGTTTGTTTTTGCCCCGCCCTATGATTAAGGTGAAGTGTCACCGAAACGCGTCAGGGACTGTCAAATTAATTGAGAAAGGGTGCGCAGTTTTTTGAATAAAAAGTTCTGTTGAACTCTCTTCCGCAGGAGTGGCGTCCTTGAGCTCTGGGGCAACTTTGGAGGATATATATATATATATATATATATATATATATATATATATATATATATATATATATATATATATATATATATATATATATATATATATATATATATAGTCACAAACTTCTGACAAGGATGCTGCACACTCTAGGCTTAGAATTCAACAGAATTTTTTATTGCATGCAGCTAGAAAATAACTGACAAATGTGTTCCGGCCTCCGAATCTTCACAAAAGGTTCCAAAACAAGTGTCATAGTGAGTCTTGTTGTGCATGGAAACTTTTGGGGTGATACGTCAAGCGGGGGTTCGAGAAAAAGGTCGGTGTCAAAAAATGTGCGTTTCCCATGTTAATTCCCATAGGAGCTTTGAACACGACTACGGCCCGAACAGCTGGACATAATTACACCAAATTTGGCGGTAAGGTAGATTTTGGTTCGCAGATCACGCTTTCAGTTATCTGGAATAAATCCATTCAGTAGTTGTTGAGAAATGTAAGAATATCCAAATTTGTATATCTGGGATCGCAAGTCGCAATGATTTCACGATTAATCGTGAATGCGCACGCCAACATGAATGCCGTGATTGGCTGGCTGCAACTTGAGCAGAGAGTTGCTGCCACCATTTTCCCTCATCAGAACAGTCCCCGGGGATCAAACCAAATGGCAGAGAGTGGCATAAGGGGTCAGGTTGGATGTGTCATGGCCCCATGAGAGGAATATAGGGGTCTTTGAGGAACCCCTTATGAGTATAATATGTCGAAGAACAGGTTTTATTTTTCCACTTGCGATATTCGCAAATTCACTGCGACCATCAGCACGGCTCCCCTGTGTAGCATTGCGACAAATTCGCAAATATACGTCATGAAGAGTTCGCAACTATCACTGACATAAGTAAAATAACTAAATAAATATGTTTATACACCCACCCTCAGTCTTACTTTGGCACACACACACCCATTTACTGAAGCACTCTGAGACTCATGCACCCACTCACTCACCCACTCAGAGACTCACGCACCCACTCACAGACCCACTCATGTTCTCATGCACATACTCACAGAACCACACAGACACTTACACACCCAGTCACATACCCACTCAGAGACTCATGCACCAACTCACAGACCCACTCAGTCATGCACCCACTCACCCACTCAGTCAAATGCTCATGCACCCACTCAGAAACCTAATCAGACACTGATGCACCCACTTTCACCCACTCAGAGGCTCATGCACCCACTCACTTACCCACTCAGAGGTTTATGCACCCAGTCATAGACCCAATCAGAGACTCACACACCCACTCACAGTACCACTCCGACACTCATGCACCCACTCTCACCCACTGAGAGGATTATGCACCCACTCACAGACCTGCTCAGACACTCACTCAGCCACTCACAGAACCACTCAGAGACTCACACACCCACTCAGAGACTCACACACCCACTCAGAGACCCACACACTGACTCAGAGACCCACTCAGACACTCATGCACACTCACCCACCCAGTGAGAAGCTAATGCAGCCACTCACAGGCTGATTCAGACACTCATTCACCCACTCAGAGACTCACACACCCACTCACAGACCACTCTGAGACTCATGTACCCACTCACAGACCCATTCATATTCTTATGCATCCACTCACAGACCCACTGAGACTCATGCACCCACTCATAGACCCACTCAGACACTCATGCACCCACTCACTCACCCAGTCAAGTGCTCATGCACCCACTCAAACACCCACTCAGACATTTATGCACCTACTCTCTCACCCACTCAGAGGTTCACGGACCCACTCACACACCCACTCAAACACTTATGCGCTGACTCTCTGACCCACTCAGAGACAAACACACACACACACCTACCTATACAGCTACTCACACACCCACTCTCAAAGGTTACGGATTACAGTTAGGAAATAACATTTTAAAAAACTTCGCAATTCACTGAAAATCCAAAGTTTACAGGGATGTTATAGATAGGAAATAGATTTTTTAAAGTATAAATTCACTGAAAAAAACATAGGTTACAGGGACGTTATAGTTAGGAAATAGAATTGGAAAAAACCTTAGAACTTCACTGAAAAAAACCGAAGGTTACAGGGACATTATAGTTAGGCTCAGATTTCACTCATACAAAACCATTGAAATTCAGCAGTTTTAGTTACCTGAGCTAACTATAACTTACGCCCCCGCAATGCCCTGCTTCTGACCTCACATATTACATCACTCATGACGTGGTCAGTGACATCACTTATGACATCATTGATGACATATCAAATGACATCACTGATGACATCATCCACATACCCACTCACACCTCCATACAACTACTCACACACACACTCAATAACTCATATAGCCACTCACACAACCAATCAATCACCCATACAGCCACTCACAGACCCATACAGCTACTTACACACCCATAAAACCACCCACACTCCCACTCACAGACCCATAAAGCCAAGCACTCTCACTCACACACCCATACAACCACTCACATACCCATTCACACACCTGCACAGCTACTCACACAACCACTCACTCACCCATACAGCCACTCACTCAGCCACTCACTCAGCCATACAGCTACTAACAGAGCTATTCACTCACACATACAGCCACTCACACACCCATTCACCCATCCACAAAACCACTTACTTGCCCATTCACACATCAATGCAATCACTCATGTGCCCACTCACTCATCCATACAGCCACTGACTCAAATAATTACTGTGTAAAATAGCCACTCACACACCCACTCACTTACCCTTATACCCAGTCAAACAGCCACTCACTTACCCATACACCCACTTACACACATGGGGCCTGATTCACAGAACTAACTTACGTCAAAAACGTAAAGTTAGTACTTTTTGGTATTCACAGAATACACTTACTCATTTTGGTATTCACAGAATGAACTTACTCATTTCGGTATTCACAGAAGTTAGTAGTCCTAACTTTAGGACTCCTAAATGCCTTCTGTGAATACTGAAAGTCTTAAAGTTAGGATTTTCCTCAGTTTAGGAGTAGTAAAGTTAGTCCTAACTTTACTACTCCTAAACTGAGAAAATCCTAACTTTAAGACTTTTGGTATTCACAGAAGGCATTTAGGAGTCCTAAAGTTAGGACTACTAACTTCTGTGAATACTGAAATGAGTAAGTTCATTCTGTGAATACCAAAATGAGTAAGTGTATTCTGTGAATACCAAAAAGTACTAACTTTACGTTTTTGACGTAAGTTAGTTCTATGAATCAGGCCCCCAGTCACTCACCCATAGAGCCAATCCCACAGCCACTCAGTCACCCATACAGCTACTCACACACACACACTTAGAGGCACCCACACAGCCATCATAGTAACTGATACAGCCACTCACACACACACTCAGTCACCCATACAGCCACTTACACAGTCACTCACTCACCGATACAGCTACTCACACACCCACTTATTCACCCATACAGCCACTCACACACCCACTCACACACCCAAACAGCCACTCACACACCCACTCCCACGCTTATACAGTCACAGTGCCACTCAGATGACATATTAGAAACAGAATCACTTATTAATAGTACAAAAAGAATTGTAATTTTACTTATGCAGTAGCTTAGTATATATCTTTAACTCTCAGAAACTTTTACGAAACACTTACACTCAATAGATGATGTCCTTAGTGATGTCATTTGAGATGCCCTGAATGATGTCATTAGTGATATCACTGACCATGTCATGAGTGATGAAATATGTGAGGTCATAAGCAGTACATTGCGGGGGCATAAGTTATAGTTTGCTCAGATAACTGTAACTGCTGAATTTTAATGGTTTTGTACGAATGAAATCTGAGCCTAACTATAATGCCCCTGAAACCTTTTTTCTTCTGTGAATATATATATGTGTATATATATATATATTTATATTTATATATATATATATTATCTACTGGCGGTCGCCAGTAGATAGTTATAGTTAGGACCTATTTTCCATAGGAAATCTGCGACATTCTATTTGAAATAGCTCTTGCGTCGGTTGACGAATCTTCGCGAAATTTTCAAACTTTATGGCCCGCTCCGGTCCGCTCCTACCTTGAAAGTTTCGGGGTGATTCGTCAAGCGGGGGCCAGGAAAAAAGGGGGGTCCCAAAACGTGTTTTCCCCATTCATTTTCCCATAGGAAACTTTAGACACGGCTACAGCCCGAACTGCTGAACGGAATTACACAAAATTTGGCAAAGAGGTAGTTCTTGGTTCAGAAAGAACCCTTTTTGTTAAATGGTGTAAATCCGTTCAGTAGTTGCGGAGAAATTAAAAAAATAAGAGTCAGAAAATCAATTTCCCATAGGAAACTTTATGCAAGGCTACAGCCCGAACTGCTGAACGGAATTACACCAAATTTGGCAAAGAGGTAGTTCTTGGTTCATAAAGAACCCTTTTTGTTAAATGGTGTAAATCCATTCAGTAGTTGCTGAGAAAATCAAAAGTAAAAACACATATATATCTGGGCGGAGCCTAACCACACATGTCATCGTGAGATCTGATTGGCTGTCAGCACTTCATCCTGGAATTGCTGGCAGCCATCTTGGGACCAATATAAATGATAGTACCGCATTGAAATGCATTGTAGTGAATCAAAGAGTTTGAGGGTTACCAAAAGGAGAACTATAAAGGGTGATAACAGACTTTAGTTACATTAGAATTCATTTGTTGATGGTACCATACTAATTTCAGGAATTGTGGTGTGTTCTAAGGTGATTTTACCCTGTGAAAAACCTTCTGCTGGGATATCATGAATCATGTTTGAGAGAAAACTATTTTCACATGCTTGTCCCATACAGTTTTGGAAGGTGCTCCAGAAGCTAAAATGAGAGCATATTTTCTGTAAATTCACATTATCTTTCTCAGTCATGTGAGAATGAAGTCTGACATTCTCAGTAAAACATGTACATCCAACAAGGGCAGAGACTGTCAGTTGATTCCTTTGTGTTCTACTGCAGCTTCCCAGAGTGTTCTAAAGAACAACTAGAGTGCTAACAGCCTTACTTATGACAAAAGTATGGCACACCTGAAGCCATCTTGATTGGAATAAACTGGTAACACTTAAAACATTTAATTTAAAAAGGAACAAAATGATGGGGTTCATCTTGTCATAGAAATTATGGTTAGTGCTCTGGAAAGAAAAATTAGGACATGTTTCAAGTGTGATCTCAAATATCTTCCTGTTATATTTCAACAGGAGCAGCCTGTCAGTTGATGCCTTTGTGTTCTACTGCAGCTTCCCAGAGTGTTCCAAAGAACAACTAGAGTGCTAACAGTCTTACTTATGACAAAAGTATGGCACACCTGAAGCCATCTTGATTGGAATAAACTGGTAACACTTAAAACATTTAATTTAAAAAGGAACAAAATGAGGGGGTTCATTTTGCCATAGAAATTATGGTTAGTGCTGTAGAAAGAAAAATTAGGACATGTTTTAAGTGAGATCTCAAATATCTTCCTGTTATATTTCAACAGGAGCAGCCTGTCAGTTGATGCCTTTGTGTTCTACTGCAGCTTCCCAGAGTGTTCTAAAGAACAACTAGAGTGCTAACAGCCTTACTTATGACAAAAGTATGGCACACCTGAAGCCATCTTGATTGGAATAAACTGGTAACACTTAAAACATTTAATTTAAAAAGGAACAAAATGAGGGGGTTCATTTTGCCATAGAAATTATGGTTAGTGCTGCAAAAAGAAAATTTAGTGCATGTTTTAAGTGAGATCTCAAATCCTCTTCTATTTCATTAGAAAATTCTGACATGCAGACTGAAACAATCACTTTCAATACCAGCAGTAGACTTCCAGTTAACTCCTTGGTGAGCAGTAGCTTTACTACAGTGATCTAATGAACAACTAGAGTGCTAACATTCTGAATTTATGGCAAATGTGTGACACATCTGAATGCCTTCTTGATGGAATTAAAGTAAAAAACTGAAAGCATTTCCTACTGAGGAGACTGCACTAAATGAGGAAATTAGGAAACTTCATAACAAAGAAGTCTTCCAAGATGGCCACCAGTGAAAAAAGAGCCCAAATGTAGCACAAATATTACCCAGATGTAGCCCACATATAGCCCAATGACAAAAGTGTGAAAAACACTTTTTATTTTTAGTTTTTTTGCAGTTTTATGTAGTGCAGACTGGTCAGGCATTGGAGCGTTGCATCTTAAAACATGACCCCCTACACTACAAAAACACCACTGCACTACCCTAAACCCAAAAACACTACCCCCAGCACGACCCCCTACACTACACAAGCACCACTGCACTATCCTAAACCATAAAACACTACCCCCAGCATGACCCCCTACACTACACAAACACCACTGCACTACCCTAAACCCTAAAACACTACCCCCAGCACGACCCCCTACACTACACAAACACCACTGCACTACCCTAAAACATGACCCCCTACACTACACAAACACCACTGCACTACCCTAAACCCTAAAACACTATCCCCAGCATGACCCCCTACACTACACAAGCACCACTGCACTACCCTAAACCCTAAAACACTACCCCCAGCATGACCCCCTACACTACACAAACACCACTGCACTACCCTAAACCCTAAAACACTATCCCCAGCACGACCACCTACACTACACAAACACAACTGCACTACCCTAAAACATGACCCCCTACACTACACAAACACCACTGCACTACCCTAAACCCTAAAACACTATCCCCAGCATGACCCCCTACACTACACAAGCACCACTGCACTACCCTAAACCCTAAAACACTACCCCCAGCACGACCCCCTACACTACACAAATACCACTGCACTACCTTAAACCCTAAAACACTACCCCCAGCACGACCCCTACACTACCCAAACACCACTGCACTAACCTAAATCCTAAAAAACTACCCCCAGCACGACCCCCTACACTACCCAAACACCACTGCACTACCCTAAAACATGACCCCTACACTACACAAACACCACTGCACTACCCTAAACCCTAAAACACTACCCCAGCACGACCCCCTACACTACACAAGCACCACTGCACTACCCTAAACCCTAAAACACTACCCCCAGCACGACCCCCTACACTGCCCGAACACCACTGCACTGCCCTAAACCCTGAAACACCAGCCCCTGCACGACCCCTAACCTGCCTGAACACCACTGCACTGCCCTAAACCCTGAAACACCAACCCTAGCATGACCCCTACACTGCCCGAACACCACTGCACTGCCCTAAACCCTGAAACACCACCCCCTTCACGACCCCCTACACTGCCCGAACACCACTGCACTGCCCTAAACCCTGAAACACCACCCCCAGCACGCCCCCTATACTGCCCGAACACCACTGCACTGCCCTAAACCCTGAAACACTACCCCCAGCAAGACCTCCTACACTGCCCGAACACCACTGCACTGCCCTAAACCCTGAAACATCACCCCCAGCAAGACCCCTACACTGCCCGAACACCACTGCCCTAAACCCTGAAACACCACCCCCAGCACGACCCCCTACACTGCCCGAACACCACTGCACTGCACTGCCCTAAACCCTGAAACACCACCCCCAGCACGACCCCCTACACTGCCCGAACACCACTGCACTGCCCTAAACCCTGAAACACCACCCCCTGCACGACCCCCTACACTGCCCGAACACTACTGCACTGCCCTAAACCCTGAAACACCATCCCCAGCACGACCCCCTACACTGCACGAACACCACTGCACTGCCCTAAACCCTGAAACACTACCCCCAGCAAGACCCCCTACACTGCCCGAACACCACTGCACTGCCCTAAACCCTGAAACATCACCCCCAGCAAGACCCCCTACACTGCCCGAACACCACTGCCCTAAACCCTGAAACACCACCCCCAGCAAGACCCCCTACACTGCCCGAACACCACTGCACTGCCCTAAACCCTGAAACACCAGCCCCAGCATGACCCCTACACTGCCCAAACACCACTGCACTGCCCTAAACCCTGAAACACCACCCCCTGCACGACCCCCTACACTGCCCGAACACCACTGCACTGCCCTAAACCCTGAAACACCACCCCCAGCATGACCCCCTACACTGCCCGAACACCACTGCACTGCCCTAAACCCTGAAACACCACCCCCTGCACGATCCCCTACACTGCCCGAACACTACTGCACTGCCCTAAACCCTGAAACACCACCTCCAGCATGACCCCCTACACAGCACAAACCCCACTGCACTGCCCTAAACCCCTAAACACTACCCCCAGCAAGACCCCCTACACTGCCCGAACACCACTGCACTGCCCTAAACCCTGAAACATCACCCCCAGCAAGACCCCTACACTGCCCGAACACCACTGCCCTAAACCCTGAAACACCACCCCCAGCAAGACCCCCTACACTGCCCGAACACCACTGCACTGCCCTAAACCCTGAAACACCACCCCCAGCATGACCCCCTACACTGACCGAACACCACTGCACTGCCCTAAACCCTGAAACACCACCCCCAGCACGACCCCCTACACTGACCGAACACCACTGCACTGCCCTAAACCATGAAACACCAGCCCCAGCACAACCCCCTACACTGCCCGAACACCACTGCACTGCCCTAAACCCTGAAACACCACCCACAGCACGACCCCCTACACTGCCCGAACACCACTGCACTGCCCTAAACCCTGAAACACCAGCCCCAGCACAACCCCGTACACTGCCCAAACACCACTGCACTGCCCTAAACCCTGAAACAGCAGCCCCAGCACGACCCCCTACACTGCCCGAACACCACTGCACTACCCTAAACCCTCAAACACCAGCCCCAGTACGACCCCCTACACTGCCAGAACACCACTGCACTGCCCTAAACCCTGAAACGCCAGCCCCAGCAAGACCCCCTACACTGCCCGAACACCACTGCACTGCCCTAAACCCTGAAACACCACCCCCAGCAAGACCCCCTACACTGCCCGAACACCACTGCACTAAAGCCTGAAACACCACCCCCAGCAAGACCACCTACACTGGCCGAACACCACTGCACTGCCCTAAACCCTGAAACATCACGCCCAGCATGACCCCCTACACTGCCCGAACACCACTGCACTGCCCTAAACCCTGAAACACCAGCCCCAGCACAACCCCCTACACTGCCCGAACACCACTGCACTGCCCTAAACCCTGAAACACCAGCCCCAGCACGACCCCCTACACTGCCTGAACACCACTGTACTGCCCTAAACACTGAAACACCAGCCCCAGCACGACCCCCTACACTGCCCGAACACCACTGCACTGCCCTAAACCCTGAAACACCACCCCCTGCACCACCCCCTACACTGCCCGAACACCACTGCACTGCCCTAAACCCTGAAACACCACCCCCTGCACCGCCCCCGACACTGCCCGAACACCACTGCACTGCCCTAAACCCTGAAACACCACCCCCTGCACCGCCCCCTACACTGCCCGGACACCACTGCACTGCCCTAAACCCTGAAACACCACCCCCAGCACGACCCCCTTTACTGCTCGAACTCCACTGCACTGCCCCAAACCCTGAAACACCACCCCCAGCACGACCCCCTACACTGCCCAAACACCACTGCCCTAAACCCTGAAACACCACCCCTGCACGACCCCCTACACTGCCCGAACACCACTGCACTGCCCTAAACCCTGAAACACCACCCCCTACACTGCCTGAACACCACTGCACAGCCCTAGACCCTGAAACACCACCCCCAGCATGACCCCCTACACTGCCCGAACACCACTGCACTGCCCTAAACCCTAAAACACCACCCCCAGCATTACCCCCTATACTGCCCAAACACCACTGCACTGCCCTAAACCCTAGAACACTACCCCCAGCATGACCCCCTACACTACCCGAACACCACTGCACTACCCTAAACCCTAAAAATACTACCCCCAGCACAACCCCCTACACTACCCGAACACGACTGCACTGCCCTAAACCCTCAAACACTCCCCCCAGCACGACCCCCTACTCTACCCGAACACCACTGCACTGCCCTAAACCCTAAAACACTCCCCCCAGCACGACCCCTACACTGCCCAAACACCACTGCACTGCCCTAAACCCTGAAACACCACCCCCTGCACGACCCCCTACACTGCCTGAACACCACTGTACTGCCCTAAACACTGAAACACCAGCCCCAGCACGACCCCCTACACTGCCCGAACACCACTGCACTGCCCTAAACCCTGAAACACCACCCCCTGCACAACCCCCTACACTGCCCGAACACCACTGCACTGCCCTAAACCCTGAAACACCAGCCCCAGCACGACCCCCTACACTGCCTGAACACCACTGTACTGCCCTAAACCCTAAAACACCACCCCCTGCACCGCCCCTACACTGCCCGAACACCACTGCACTGCCCTAAACCCTGAAACACCACCCCCTGCACCGCCCCCTACACTGCCCGGACACCACTGCACTGCCCTAAACCCTGAAACACCACCCCCAGCACGACCCCCTTTACTGCTCGAACTCCACTGCACTGCCCCAAACCCTGAAACACCACCCCCAGCACGACCCCCTACACTGCCCAAACACCACTGCCCTAAACCCTGAAACACCACCCCTGCACGACCCCCTACACTGCCCGAACACCACTGCACTGCCCTAAACCCTGAAACACCACCCCCTACACTGCCTGAACACCACTGCACAGCCCTAGACCCTGAAACACCACCCCCAGCACGACCCCCTACACTGCCCGAACACCACTGCACTGCCCTAAACCCTAAAACACCACCCCCAGCATTACCCCCTATACTGCCCAAACACCACTGCACTGCCCTAAACCCTAGAACACTACCCCCAGCATGACCCCCTACACTACCCGAACACCACTGCACTACCCTAAACCCTAAAATACTACCCCCAGCACAACCCCCTACACTACCCGAACACGACTGCACTGCCCTAAACCCTCAAACACTCCCCCAGCACAACCCCTACACTACCCGAACACCACTGCACTGCCCTAAACCTAAAACACTCCCCCCAGCACGACCCCCTACACTACCTGAACACCACTGCACTGCCCTAAACCCTAAAACACTCCCCCAGCACGACCCCCTACACTACCCAAACACCACTGCACTGCCCTAAACCCTAAAACACTACCCCCCGCATGACCCCCTACACTACCCAAACACCACTGCACTGCCCTAAACCCTAAAACACTACCCCCCGCATGACCCCCTACACTACCCAAACACCAATGCACTACCCTAATCCCTAAAACACTACCCCCGCATGACCCCCTACACTATCCTAAACCCTAAAACACTACCCCCCGCACGACTCCCTACACTACCCAAAGACCACTGCACTACCCTAAACCCTAAAACACGACCTCCTACACTACACAAACACCACTGCACTACCCTAAACCCTAAAACACTACCCCCTACACTACACAAACACCACTGCACTACCCTAAACCCTAAAAAACTACCCCCAGCACGAACCACTACACTACCCAAACACCACTGCACTACCCTAAACCCTAAAAAACTACCCCCAGCAGTACCCCTACACTACCCAAACACCACTGCACTACCCTAAACTCTAAAACACTACCCCCAGCAGTGCCCCCTACATTACCCAAACACCACTGCACTACCCTAAATCACTACCCCCAGCACGACCCCCTACACTACACAAACACCACTGCACTACCCTAAAACACTACCCCCAGCACGACCCCCTACACTACCCAAACACCACTGCACTACCCTAAACCCTAAAACACTCCCCGAGCACAACTCCCTACACTACCCAAACACCACTGCACTACCCTAAACCCTAAATCTACCCCCAGCATGACCCCCTACACTACACAAACACCACTGCACTACCCTAAACCCTAAAACACTACCCCCAGCACGACCCTCTTCACTACCTAAACACAACTGCACCATTTGTTACAGGCGTTGCAACGCAGGCCTGTGGTGCTTACTGGAAGTACCTAGTGAGCTAGTTGGGCCCCAGGGACCCTCAGGATTCAAGGTGACCTAATCCCCCAACTTAAAACGCACCACGGGGCGCGTTTGCACAGTGGTGAAGGGAGGGGGCGGGGCCTCAGGTGACATGTGCGCAAACACGCCCTGTGGTGCGTTTTAAGTTGGGGAATTAATTCCCTTTGAATCCTGAGGGACCCTGGGGCCAACTAGCCCACCAGGTACCTTCAGTAAGCACAACAGAGTTGCGTTGCAGAGAGGTGAAAAAAGGTGCGTGGCCTCGGAACGCCTCTCTGCAACTCAGCTCTGTGGTCCTAACTGTAGGTACCTGGGGGCTAGTTGGGCCCCAGGGACCCTCAGAATTCAAGGGGACTTAATCCCGCAACTTAAAATGCGCCACGGGGTGCGTTTGCACACATGTCACCTCAGGCCCCCTCCCTTCACCACTGTGCAAACGCGCCCTGTAGCGCGTTTTAAGAGGTAGTTTTAATCCCCCTGCCCTATTATGTACTAGGGACTTGCAGAGGAGGTCATGCTAATCACAGGGATACCCCAACGCATAGTGTTCCCTAGTGTATGTAGGTGTTTTCACTGTATTCTAAGTGTTTTTAGCATAGCACTGGCTCTGGTTAGTCAGAGTCAGTTACCACCAGTACCCGTCTGAAAAAGTTGTGGGCACAGGATGATTTTGCAACAAGGCCTCTTTCTGCTCCTCTGTTGGTTCTTTCTGCACATCTTTTGCTTCTTTCTGTGCGTTTTTTCTTCTTTCTTCACATGTCCTACCTCTGTAGGCATAGTTAGAAACTAGCATTTAAAAAAACCTTTGAAATTCACTTAAAAAATCATAGGTTTCAGGCACGTTATAGTTAGAAATTAGCATTTAAAAAACCTTTGAAATTCACTGAAAAAACCATAGGTTTCAGACACGTTATAGTTAGAAATTAGCATTTAAAAAACCTTTGAAATTCACTGAAAAAACCATAGGTTTTAGGGACAGTTATAGTTAGTTGGACATTTCACTCGTACAAAACCATAGAAATTCCCCCGTTATAGTTAGTTCAGCTAACTATAACTCGCGCCCCGCAATGCACTGCTGATGACGTCACATATTACATCACTCATGACATGGTCAGTGACATCACTCATGACATCACTGATGACATCTCAAATGACATCACTGATGACATCATCCATGTGATAATTTCATGCATCTTCTCACACCCTAATATAACTTTTGATACACCCACTCTAAATTACAGACTGCCATTCTCAAAACCATAGACACTCCAACACCAAAAACTACATACCCACTCACTGATTCTTAGGTCTACACACACATCCACTCACTCACCCGTACAGTCACTCATACTTAGTCACTCAGTACAGGACTATCATATGCACTCATACACCTATATAAACACTCACACACCGCCACTCATCCATAGAGGTACTCACACACCTAGTCAGTCATGCAAAAAACTTAATCACACACCCATTTACTCACCTATACAGTTATACACACACCAGCTCACTTACTCATACAAATACTAGCACATTCTTACGCTCTTATACAATCACTGATACAAGTACACACTCATCCATACAGCCACTCTCACAATCACACACTCTCACTTATAGCCATTTATATACTCCAACACACATATATACTGCCTTGCACATATGTAATTACTCACACATGTACCACTGAGATATACATTCAATCACTAACACACCCATACACACACTCACCCACCCATACAGTCCATCACAGATGCACTCTTGAAACCATGCACCCAGTGAATCACCAACTCACACATCTATGCACAGAGTCACACACACCCCACCCACACAAACTCAGGCACCCATACAGATACTCAGACAATCAATCAATAACCCATGTAGACACTCATGTAGCTATTCAGAAAGCCATGCAGCCGCTTACAAACCAACAGACAGACGGATACAGACATTCACACAGTTTAGTCACTAACCCATGCATTCAGTAAGATACATTTAATCACTCACTTGTAGAGTCAGTCACTCACGTACTAAATCATCCATTCAGACACTTATACACCCACTCATTCTTCAATACGCCTTTCCCTAAATATATTAAACATATTTAAACTTTACAGAAACACACAGTCACTGGATGATGTCATCAGTGATGTCATCAGTGATGTCATTTGAGATGTCATCAGTGATGTCATCAGTGATGTCACTGACCATGTCATGAGTGATGTAATATGTGACGTCATCAGCAGTGCATTGCGGGGCGCGAGTTATAGTTAGCTGAACTAACTATAACGGGGGAATTTCTATGGTTTTGTACGAGTGAAATGTCCAACTAACTATAACTGTCCCTAAAACCTATGGTTTTTTCAGTGAATATATATATATATATATATACGTTTGGGTGTTTATACAAGTAAGAATCTATTTATTTGACATTATATTAAAGTTATATATTAAAATATTTATCATTTACTACTTTAAAATCATATAAAAAATCAACATTTTTGTATATTTGTGGACGATATTAGTGACAACAATATTTTTTCTCCGATATTCTTGTACTTACCATTATAAGTATAGGATCACAATATTGTGGTAAATTATATTTTTGATCCGATATTCTTCTCAACTATATTGTTTGCCACAATATTATATTGTGTCAGTGACTCCACTGGGAAAGATGATTTTTTTTGCACAGCAAGGTTCCACACTGTATTTTCCACTACACATGCAGCAGTTCTTGCAGTACAGGGACACACAATGGGGAAACAAGAAAAAACAACCTACAGTAGTAGGTTATGTTATTTTATGTTATGTTTTATATGTTATGGTATATGCAGGGCCACTGGGATTATGTGATTATGTGGCCGTGGCGTCTTTCACATAATTATATATTTGCCACATTTGCCACATAATCCATCATCTGCTGAATAATCTGCAGATTTTAACAAAAAAATAATTTTATTTCTAGCTCAAACGGTTCAAGAGTTACTAAAAACGCAGTGACATTGCACAGTGGAAGGCTGTTTGCAAACTGGTCAGTTTTCTGTTGCCTATTTCTTTGTTCGGGTGTAAACTGGAACTAATGATGTACAACCAATGCCTAGACAGTGTTAACAAGTGCAAAAATGACAAAATAATGAAGAAATACTATCACAAAATGTGCCGCATTACACTGCATAATTTTTCTTTTCTTGCTGCATAAGTTACTCAATCCTGCTGCATAATTCCAGTGGCCTGGTGTTGTGTTGCGTTATGTTGTGTTGTGTTATGTTATGTATGTTTTATAGCATGCTATTCACCCGTGAAGGTATCCAGGCACATTGTAGCAGGTGGATGAGGCCAGCCCTGGGGGCTTACTCAAAAAAATTCTGAAAATCCGTGGCGGAGTGAGAAGCTTGCTGTCATCCCACTCGGCTTCCCATGTGATAGCATGAAATCAAGAGGAGTGGGAAAACACTGTATCAAATCACAGGATCTCCAACTAAAATTGTTGTGGGACTCTAAACAGTTATGTTCTGTCAGTGGTATGTTTCCCGCTGACATAGTGATGACTGATAGCAACATCATTGGGTCTGTCCTCCACCAGGAGGGAACATCCCTCACACCAGAGACAGTTTGGGATCCATGATATAGAAATTGTGTTTACAATTACCTCCTACCTCCAAAAACATTTGGCTTTATTAAAAAATGGGAGTAGTGGCAAGGTTAAAAAGAGAAAGGATGAGTGTAGAGGGGTTAGGTGTCCCACACAATTAAGTAAAATACGGACCAGATATTTAAACACAATTTCTATATTATGGATCCCAAACTGTCTCTGGTGTGAGAGACGTTCCCTCCTGGTGGATGACAGACTCGATGATGTTACCATCAGTTATCAGTATGTCAGCGGGGAAACATACCATTGACAGAACATGACTGTTGAGGGTCCCACAACAATTTTGGTTGGAGATCTTTTGATTTGATACTGTGTTTTCCCACTCCTGTTTATTTATCGCTTACTCAAAAATCCAGATCTTCAGTTTCTTGCTAAATCCAAGAAGAGAGGAGGGGCTCTAATGTGTTGTGGGAGGCCATTCCAGGCTTTAGGGACCAGGTACGAGAAGACGCAGTCTTCTGCTAGAGTCATGAAGAACAAGAATGCACTCCTGGGAGAAACACTGGCATTTCACCAGGAACATCTGATATTGCTGAGGCAGGAGAACATCTGGTGATATAACAAAGCCCTGGAGCTATTCTATGCCCTAGTCAAGAGGCTTCCACTAAAACCTAAATAACCTGCTATGTCCTTCGTACATCAGGGCTGTATTACAAAAAGTGCCCCGGTGGTGCCATGGGCATGTGCACCTGCTTTTTACATCCTCATGGAACTTTGGTATTACAGAAGGAACTGCAGACACTTGTGTTGTCCCATCTGTAATACAGATTGAACTGGCACACATGTAGCACCAGCTGGATCCTAAGGAAGTGTTCCCTCATTTGTATGTAGGTGTGGCCCCATGCTAATGAGGGAAGCAATTTGCCTCTGCACCCATGTCCATAACAAGACACAGGTGTAGAGGCAAAGAGACCATCAGGAGGTGACTGTGCACTACAAAGATGTGGTGAACAGTTGTTGTGCCCCCCAAGGAGGGCAAAGGGAGCTTCATGGATACCCACAACATCCCTCTGTAGGAGAATCTCTCTGTAGATGGGTGCAGTCACTCACTGCACCTGCCTGCAGGGTTTTCTGTGTCCCACATTATAAAGCGGGCCTTGTGCCGCCTGCATTATGGAATTAAAGTGGCTGCTTCAAACTGCATCTCCACCTTTCATTAATGTGCTGGCCCTTGGGCAGCCATGAGTTCACGTCTGCCTTGTGGACAGTGCATTATCTGTAATTGGGTGCATTGACTCTGTTTTCACCCAGCACACCTAATTCAAGGTGCATAGCAAACAGTGCCCATGCACCCATTTCCATTATGTGGCCCCTTTAGCCCAGGGGTCACCTCTCCAGGCAACACCTTTTTTTGATGAAGCAGGTCTCAGATCAAGTATTGTGTAATCAAGGATTAGTACTGGGCTGGTGTATTTTTTAGCCTCTATAAGTTTACCTTTCTGCAGCCTGACAAACATTTCTAGTTGTGTGAGGGGGTTTGCATTGCCCTCTCTGTTCTCTCCTTCCTTTCCCCCTCACCACATTCATTTTTATTTAAATATTCCTACATTTCATGTCCCTTCCCTTGTGAATGCCTACATTCAAACATTGGTAGTAAGTTTCCAACTATGAAATATTACACTGATGTGGCGGAGAATTGTCAGTGCAAGTCAGGCAATTACTGCACATACATTTCCAAATGGGTGTTTGGGAGTAGCAAAAATGTCAGATTGACGTATGCTGTGGACAGATATGTAAAATGATTTGTGAATCGGACCAGTGACTCAAGACTGCAATGACTCCGATAAACGGGATTCCAAATGCACTACAAGACCATACTATAGACTTGCTATATAATGCTAACACCATAACATAGCATAATCCTCACATTACACAACATAGGGGCTTATTTACAAAAGGCCTGCGCCGCCGGAGCATCACTTTTTTTGATGCTCCGGGGGCACAGGCCTCTCATTCATCTCTATGAGGCGACGCAAAGCCACATGGCCACATTGATATGGAGTAAGGCAGGGCAGCACTGCGTTGCCTTACTCTGCGTCAAGGAAGCATTCCATGGCCATTGCAGTGGGTGTTCCCCCGCAACACCCATGGATTTTGACGCTGCCCCAGATTTACAAAATCGTGTAAACTTGGGGCAGCGCTAAAATCTTACGGCTCCCCAGAGCAGACGTAACAAGGAGAAATGTTTTAATTTCTCCTAGTTTTTCCCTCTTTCCACGTGTGCTGCATTCTGCAGCACACATAGAACAAGGAATACGCCTCCATGGCTTGTTTTTGTGCAGCAAGGTGTTCCTTCCTGCACAAAACCAATCCTGCCAACAAAGCAGACACCCTTGCATCATGGTGCCACGATGCCTGCGTTAGCGCTAGCCATCAAACTGTGCACCAGCAGACAGGATGGCACTGTATCTCGTAAATACGGTGCATTCCTGCCCTTTCAAATTCACAATATCTATAGATGCCTGCTTGGTGGGGATCTCTGTGATGAAAATTCATGCACTGACATGGCGGATGCACTTTCATCACTGTTTTATAAACATGCTTCCATGTTTTCTCGGGCAGCTCTTTTGCTTTTGACTACAAAACACCAAAGCAGGGGATTGTTTCTCAAAAGAAAACAGGAAAATGTCACTGATGTGCAGGAATTTTGTCCCTGTGCAACGGTGGCGTTTTTCCATCCTAAATATGTCATGGCTATCACCCTCTGTGACGTGGTGGACGGGCCACCTTGTCAGCGGCTTCAGACTGTGGAGCCAGCTCTTGGAAGTGGGGAGTGCCTCAATACTTTTACAAATCCTATCTTACCCAAGCTCAGCTCATTGACCTCTTTGGAGATGGTGAGACTTCCCAACCCTACACCAGCAATTATGTTATTACCTCATGGTGACTTCCACCCTACACACTCAGCATGTGGATGTTGTGGTAAATAAGCAGGTTAAAAGCTGTTTTCTGAAAGCAGGCAGGGGTAAATGTGTCTAGAGTATGGAGCAGAGGAGTAAGGCAGCCAACACTTGAAAACAGGGCTGTGGGGAAAGACAGCGTGCTCCAATCACATGTCTGTGAGGAGAGGTGTAGAGCTCCTGTCATGTACATGCCACCTATTAAAAGGGGCTTTGGATAAGGGCTAAGTGCCCCCCTCCCCCCAAACTATCCTAGGGAAATGCTAGATGAGAGAAAGGGTCAGTCCGGCCCTGCCCAATTCTCTTATTGCATATCACAAACTGGATAGAGGGGGCAGTTAAAAAGGGCTGAGTGGCCCTGTCACATACATCCCAAGTGATAATTGGGACTATGGGGAATGCCTCATGACACACCAGCTTCTGAATTGAAAGGATGAGTATATCGCGTAACATTTTCAAAATCATGGACTGGACGAGCTAAGTTCCTGTCACCCAATAGGAGGGGCTCAAGAGAGAAGAGGGGTGTTCTTGTCACAAGGCTGCCCTGGAATGACCAGTGCTGAGGAGCGGAGCTGATTGGCCCTGTCACGGCATGCCAGCCAATGATAAGCATGAGCAGTGAGGAAGGCTAGAAGTCTCTTCCAGTAGATCTTGCAATCAATTCCAAGGATGCAGTAAGGCACCTTTTTTGTTGAGTTCTGTTCACATTTCATTGCGTATTCCGAGTCATGTGATGCAGCACATAGAGCTTAAGATGGAACTAAATTACGGGATCCGTGCTGGGCATACTCAGTATCATCAAACAGAATGTGCCTTTTCATACAACTCAAAAGAAAAAATACTGAACATATTGGCTTGAAATTTTCTCTTAGCTCTGGCCTTCATTTTCAAATTCATGCACACAATTGCTTAGCTTTCAAAGTAGCTTCCTGTACTTGTAATTGCATCCTCATTCCACTGAGTGAATACCAGACTTTACAATGCAGATCTGTACACCACAGGCATTACAACACGCTGACCTTTACAACGCATTGTAATACCACCTAAGACTTTACACACATGGAGAGGTCACCTTAAGATATAGCACCAAAAGTAACCCTCATTTGGGCCTTTAGTACAAGTGCCTCGTAGGCGGGTGAGATTTTTATCTCACCCAATAAAATACAACACAAGAGTGTTCGGGTGCAATTAACAGTGCTTTAACGTGTGCCCAAAAAGTGGGCATAATGTGGATGTTGGTGCTCTCTACACCAAAATTTGACGTCTAGACATTTTCCCTAGTAAAATGCATTAGGTTTGATCTTCCAAATTTGACCAGGGTAAATTGCGGTGTGATCGATAGTGCACTGAGAGATTAAGAGTGTTTTCCTGGCTATTTCTACATAGCATCTCATAGCACGAAGTGAAACACAATCAAAACACATTACACACGGGCATCAATCACCTTATTTGATGCACCATTGTATGATGGTTCCTTATTGTAAATGGAGTGAAAACCTTCTGGGCCTTATTTATGAGCCCTTTACACTTCCTTTGCGTCACTTTTTGTGACACTGCGGCGGCGTAAAATATGCTCCACACTGCGCCCTATTATCTAGGCAGATGCGTCACTTTGTAAACCACTGCGCTACATTATACCTGCGTCAGGTCTGTGTTTGCAGGAGGATTTGGCCTTGGTCAGGTATAGTAGTAGCTCTGTATCAGTCACTTTTTGTTAAGAGTTTGTTTCAAGAGTTTGTTTCTTGAGACAGTCAGAAATATGCAGTCTCCACGCCATGGTTGCACTTCGGGGAGAATAGTGGTTTCGGGATGGATGGCTGAAGGGCGGTATGCCCCCCAGGAATGTTGGGCTGGGTGGTACAGTCAAGAGGACTGTGGGCGAGTTGGGCAGTTTCTGGTAGGCAGGGGAAGGATT
This sequence comes from Calotriton arnoldi, assembly GCA_963921515.1. Taxonomy (NCBI): domain Eukaryota; kingdom Metazoa; phylum Chordata; class Amphibia; order Caudata; family Salamandridae; genus Calotriton; species Calotriton arnoldi. Next base: position 54,797 of record CAWUFW010016217.1, on the reverse strand, counting down.
TAGTTTAAAAGGGTGTGAGTTTGGGCTACCAGCCACCATTTTAGAGGTGTTGTACGAGGTGGCTGGTAGTGTAGGGGCAAGTGAGGAGGAAAGTTTTATTAAGGCCGAGGAGAGGTTCGGATTACAGACCAGATGGTGGTAGCACTATGCCTCTTGCGTGAGGCAGGGTGCGAGGATCTGTTCGGAGGAGGAGCCCGGGAAACTCGGGAAGGGTAGGTGGAGAGCAGGGCCCATCCCGTGAGGCACGCTTCAGAGGGTGTGGTGGCAGCAGCAGCGATATTTATTTGCTTGCCACCATCGCACAAAGTACAACGAGAAGGTGAGGCAGGGGAGTGAGGTGGGCCAGGGAGAGCAAGGGGAGGCAGGCAGGAGGAGTGTGGCACAGCCGTGTGTGTTCGTGGGGAGGGGCAGGGTGCGGTGGGGCAGGCCGTAGCAAGGGGAAGTTGGCTCAACCAGCGGGCACAAGGCCCATGGTAGGCCTTTCGCACCATTACTGTGAGGAAGAGGAGGGAGGGGTACGGCAACGGTGAGAGGGGAGGTGGGCGTGTTGGTGTACACAGCACTGGGGGCCCAGCAAAAGTGTCATACAAGGTCCTGAAGATGCAGGGCCAGGCCAAGGGACATTGAAGGAGGAAGGGAAGCTGGTCACATGCAGGGCCCAGAAGTTGGGTGGAGAAAAAGGGGGATACAAATGCAGGCAGGCCCAACCCATGGTCCAGCCCAGATGTTGGTAGCAGTGATAGAGGGAGGAGGAGATGGCACACGGTGTGAGGGGAAGGGGGTTGGGAGGAGAGGAGGAAGAGTGGCTGGTTCAGGAGAAGTGCATAAAGCCCATAAGGGGTTACAGGAGAATGTCAAGAGGTTGTGGAAATTCCCAGGTGGCAAGGAGGGGATTATACTCTGTGTATCACAGGGAGTCAGATAGAGACAGGGAAGGGGCATTTGAGGGGCTGGCCAGATGGAGTGAGGGGCGCAAAAAGGCAGAGTGGTGTGAGTAGAATGGGTGGGAGAGTACTGGGGGGGAGGAAAAAGGGTATGGGTACCAGAGCAGAGCTTGCCAGGAGCCAGGGAGGGGAAGAAGACCAGCAAACTGGCATTCACTGAATATGATTAGGTTCCAGGTCACAACGTTGTTACAGAGAGTCTAGTGTGGCTCCCAGATCCTGAGGAGAAGCAACCGAATAGTCTCAGGCAGCTGGCCTGAATGCGGTGCTGGACAGGACTGGGAGGAGCTGGGGAAGGTCTGGAGAGACCTCCGGCACCAGATGGGTGGGGAAGGTCTGGTGAGGCCTCCTTTACAGAGCCAGGAGGACAGTTTGGTGAGGCCACCACCGGAGTACATATGAAACGAGCACATGATGCTTGGTGGGGTGAGGAGTTTATATCCCACAGTGCATGAGGGGAGAGCGGCCATGGTACATTGGGTGGAGAAGGGGAAGATTTCACATTGGATTATGAGGAAGACGAGATAGAGGAAGGGGAACTGGTGGAGAGTGGCTCAGAAGGTTTGAGAGATGAGAGAAATTGGTGGGCTGCAGGACAAGGGGTGGGGCGGAAGCATGGTTAAACAATCTACTGCTAGTATGTTACAGAGCAGAGTGACGGAGGTAGCAGCGGCAGCAGGCAGTGTGATAGGAGAGGCAAGACTGGGGAGGCAAAAAGCTTTGCTGCGGGTGTCGACACTACACCCAGGTAAGAGGTTTGGCAAGAGTCAAAAAACAGTGATGGTATTGACAGGGGTAGATGCGGGGTACACACTGGGAAAAGGGAATGGAGAGAGGCAAGGCTGAGTAAAGGGGTTTATGTAACAGATAAAGTGGTCGGGCCGAAGGAGCAGGCTAAACAAGGGGCAGGGAATGGAAAGAGGGACAAGGGAAAATGAGGGCTAGAAAAGCAATTGCAGAAGCCCAGGGCGGTAAGGTACCAGAGAAGGAGAAAGAACGCAAGACAAAACAGAAGGGAAGAAGAAAGAGAGCAAAGAGATGAAGATAAATAAATTGCCCTTTATGGGGACTACGAATTCCCTGGGTGCACATTTAATGATGTCCACAAAGGTAAATTTGAAATTGGGAATACATGGTGGTTTTTAAATTGTTACACAGGGAAGTCAGAGTCAAAGAAGGGTCCAAAGAGGAGGAGTATGAATTGGCAAAACGACTGAAGCAGCATTTTTGATATATGCCAGTGCATACTGCAAAAAATTCCCCGAACTTTGTGTTGCATTGTTTAAGTATATGGATGTGATTTGGAAAGCACACATAACATTCAGAGGATATGCATGGGTGAGGAATCATGAGGAGTTCAGGGTTCGCTTGATAGCAGACACAGAGGGGAAGTGAGAGTAACTGGACAATGATTTGTGGCTCCATATGATGGGGCTGGCACCATCTGTGTTCATGTCAAGTGGATTACCTATTGTGTATAAGCCCTTTCAGGGGCATTCTGCTCAAGGAGGGGTGGGGCAACTGGGAGGAGTCAGACAGGTCACAGGCTGGCACAGCTTTTATCATGGCTGGAGGGCCATTCAGTGAATGATTACATAGCAGAGGTCTTGTCCTCAGTGACATACTTATTAGTTGACGTGGCCATTGACTTGGTGAATTCTGTCAGGGAGAGGAGCGTTAATGGCAAAGAGTGACATTAAGTCGGCTTTTCACCTTCTCCCACTACATCCTCTTGACTTCAAATTCCTGGGAATTCAGTTTGAAGGATATTGGTATGTAGATAAAGTATTGCCTATAAGCTGCTCTATCTCTTGTGCATTGTTTGAGGGTTTCAGTACCATCCTGCAGTGGTTGTTTACATAAGTGGCAGGACATAAGAATGAGACACATTACCTGGATGACTATCTTTTTGTAGCCCCCCCTGGCCTCGTTGGACTGTCAGCAGAGGTTGACTAGTTTTAAAGAGCTGAGGGATGATATGGGGGACCACTGGCAGACTAGAAGTCAGTGGGACCTGACACAGTGCTGTCATTTCTGGGGATTGAACTTGACACAGAAAAGATGGAAGTGAAGTTGTGGGATGACAAGAGGTAGGCAATGATAATTCTGCTGGATATTCTGCTGGTAAAGAGGAAAGTATAGATGAGGGAGTTCCAGGTGCTCCTAGGTCATCTGAATTAGGCATGCAGGGTGGTATGGGCAGAGAGGACCTTCTGCAGGAGACTGGTATTTGCATTGGCGGGGGAGAGTCTGCCACACCACAGGGTGAAACTGTCAGCAGGAGTGAAGGAAGATCTGAGGATGTGGCACTCCTTTTTTGAGCAGTTTAACAATATTTCTTTGGAGAAGGTGGGGGCAAGGCAGAATGGGACATGTAGTTATTTTCTGATGCGGATGGGAGTGTGAGTTTTAACCTATACTGGAAAGGGCATTGGTGTGCGGAGCAGTGGCCTCAGGGTTGGAAGAATGGCGGGAGAAGCATAGCATTTCTAAAGTTTGTCCCACTGGTGGTGGCCTTGTATGTATGGGGTGACCAATTTGCAGATGAAATAGTTTTGTTCAATGTGGACAACATAGCAATGGTGCATGTGGTGAGTAAACAGTCAGTATAAGAAATGATGGTACCTCGTTGTTGAAGGTCTTTGTATTGGACTGCCTAAAGCGCAACATTATATTCTGAGTGAGGCACATACCAGGCATAGACAATGACATTGCAAATGCTCTGTCTCATTCTCAGTGGCCGAGAATCCGTGACTAGCTATGGGAGCAGACAGAGAAAAGACACAGATGCCACAGGAACTATGACAGATAGGAGTAAAAAGATTCAGCAGCTGGTGTTAGGGTCGTTAGCACAGTCAACAAGACAAGCATGTATGCAGACTTGGAAAGAGTTTCTGGAGTCTGGGGCACAGTGGTGAGGGATAGAAAAGGAGTGGCAGAGAGGCTAGCATGTGGTACAGTTGATCATGGATACGGTAAACAAAGGTCACAATCTTGGGTAAGTTGGCAGGCATTGCATTCATAGGAAAGCTTTGTTGCGAATATGCTCCATCAGCAGGCAAGTTGGGGAGGAGGCTGTTGGAGGGGTGGGCCAGAGAAAATTGCAATAGATGGAAGAAAAAACAACCGCTAGTGTGGTCGGTTTTATAGAAGGTAGTGGGAGAGTTGCCCAGAGTGTGCTCTGATGACCGCGCTGCAGAGCATTTTGTGGGGCTGAATTGTGGGAGACAGTGGGGATATATATTGGGGAGAGGATGTAGCCTTAAGCCTAGAGCGGTTGACGCTGGGGAACCGGGTTCGAGTCTCAGCAACGACGCTCAACATCCTGTGATTCTGGGCAAATCACTTAATCTCCCCGTGCCTAACAAAAATGAATGTGTCCTTGTGTAATGAAACTGGTGCTATGTAAAGCGCTCTGATACCCTATATCTTCGTGTCTAGTTCGCGCAATATAAAACTCTCTAAAAAAAATATATATATATACTGGGAAAAAGTGGATATAAGGGGGGACAGGATTGTGATACAGCTGGAGGGGTCTAAAACTGATCGGTGGGCTAAGGGTATGACTGTTACATTAATGGAATGTCGGCTACAGCAGGTTTCCCCGCTGTATCTGGGCCCAAAATGAAAACAGGAGACAATACGGGTGCAGGGCAGGGTCTTATGGCAACAGAATGAATCAAGGGTGTCAGCTTTTCAAATGCTGGTAATACTTAGAAAGGCTGTAGTGTGCTTGGGTTTTGCCACCAGCAGAATTTGGCACTCATCCATTTTGCATAGGGGCAGCCACAGAGGCAGGTAGAACGGGTTGGTCTGCAGACAAGAGTTGGGTAGTTGGGTTTCAAACTGCTATAAACTTTATGTGAAGGAGGCGGGGAAGAAGGAGAAGAGGATGTTATGACTAACTGAATTTATGCTGTTTCTTGTAAGCTCTGTCTCGGGCCCGGAATAAGAAGACCTATCGGTTTGGATTGTGGGGCGTTCCTTCATTAAATGGGCAGAGAAACAAGCTTTTATGAAATGGTATGGAGTGCAGTTGGGTTTTGATGAACAGGCCACTATGGTGCATTGGTTTGGTTAAGGGGGGTGAGGTGGCAGGAGCTACTGCCTTTACTGAACAGGTTACTAGATGGGAAGTTGTCCAGGCGTGCTGGTAGTGCACTTGGGGGAAAATTATCTGGGGCAGGTGAAAGGTTTGGCGCTGTTGAAAACAATGAAGCTGGACTTAAGTGAGGTCAAAGCGAACTAGGCAGGGACCTTTGTGTTGTGGATGAAATTGATACCTAGGAGGAAATGGTGAGGGTGGAAAAGGAAACGGCCATTGATAAGGCCAAGAGGAAAGTAAGCAGAGAAATTGATATATTTTGCAGAGGGGAAGAAGTGGGCAGGGTTGCGCATCCAGAGTTGCGGTATGAGGCGGTGAGTTTTTTCTGACAGGACAGGGTGCATTTGTCACCTATTGGTATGGATCTATACCTGATACAGATGCGAGAGGCTTTGGCAGAGGCAGTGGGGGTAGGACTTTGGAGGTCAGCTTGAGGGAGAGGTGCTCAGTAGGGGTAAATGCAGGGCTGGAAAAAAGAGAGGTTAAAAGGGAGGCAGAGTTCTTGGGCAGAAAAAACAAAGAGCGTTTTATCTGGATGGTGGTCTTCTCAGAGGTTGGCATAGTTCAATCGGTTTATTGCTGTTGGGGGAAGTTGTTTACAAGGGGAGTTGCTGAAGCCAGGAACCTAAAGGTTGACTGTTATAGGAGGTTAAGTTACTTCAGGAAACAAAATGCAGATACAGAACAGGTTGAATGGTTGGGGAAAGCATTCGGCTGGGACATTTAAGGGTGGGGGGTCAGTTACACGGTAGATGATGCTTGATGTATTAATGAGGTCAAATTGTTTTTTAAGGCAAAAGCTGCCTAGGGTGTTTAATGTTTGTGACATGCACCTGTTTCAATAAAGTGGCCCTTTTCACACAAAAAAATGTGTCAGTGGTCTGTGCTGAACCCTCTCACCCAACATGTCTTAGCTAGTTACAACGACGTATGTGACCCTGCAATAGTCTGTTAAATTTTTGTAATTGTAATGAGATCTCCATTCTGGTGGTGAGCAAGACTTGGCAGATTAAGCTGCAGGAGAGAGGAACCAGAAACTACATGTTTCCTTTGTGGCTATTTATTAGGTTGTAGTCAAGTACCGTTGTGATGGTGCTCTGCATCAGGTTTTGCATTAGTGAATGGTGTGAGAAACTGGTGCAAGGTTTACTCTGTCTGTGCAGTGGTGGTATTATTCTGTATGCTGTGAGCTAAATATATAAACTTGTACATTTAAGTTCTGTATTTTTGATGCTCAATCCTGGGTACAAGTTCTTTTAGTGAGACGAGAAGTGTGTTGCATGGTGCGTGGAAAAGAGGTGTGGGATATTTTGGGATGCAGTAAATGCTACATATAGGAGCAGCTTAGTTGAGTGATAGAAATTGTAAGTTGTAAGTGGGACCTCATAATTGTACCCAGTAAACCATTTCTTTCTCCACATTCTTTTGTCCCAGATTACCTAACTTAAGGGGTCAACAGATCTCTGAGGGAAGCAGTCGATTTTTTGACAGCCTGGTGCCTGCCTAAGGGCAGTGGACAGAGGCAAAAAAATCAACATGTAAGGCGCTCTCCAGATAAATGACTGGCACTATTCCAGACCCAAATGCTTCACAGGCACACCAGGCATTGAGTGATCAATCACTTAATTTCCTAGTTGTTGGTTAGCCAATAGCCCTGACACTCAGGCCACTCCTTCTAACCTGAACAGTCATACAATTGAGGTTTGGGAGTAAAGGTCACAATTTAATTACATTTGCATAAGGCCTGCGGGTCATAAATCAGTATCTTTTGCTCAAGCATTGTCAGGCTTTATTCAATGGAATGCCAATAATCATGATACGCAGTCTTAGGTACTGGCATCCTTGTGGTGGGGGGTTCCAAACCTCCCATGGGGTAGGCTTTACTCGCTAACTTGGGCATCTTCTTGTTACGGCCAGCCATCCAGCGGGCCATGGGTAAAAATGCTGTGTTCCTTGTCCGGGGACCCCCTTCATGCTAGCTGGCCCTGCAGTCAGGCATCCCAAGGTGAGCAGCTTAAGTCCTCCCTTGTCCAAGACTAGGTGTTGCCTGTAATTCCAGCTCCTGGTCATGAAGCTTTCCGCTGTTGGTTCCCCCCTGCGATGCTGCTCTTTGTTCTGGGTGTAGGTGGGTTGATGGGTATGAATGAAGGGTTCTCCTGCCACTGCCTTCAGTGTTCTTTTGCCCCCTTTAGATGGTTCTAAATCCTTTTTGGCCCATTGGACCATTTTATGGGCATCAACCATTACTCAGCACTTCACACTTTTACGAGGCTTTGTGCCCTTTGTTCTTTGTTTGCCTCCATTTCTGGTGGGGGTTGCCAGATGCGGGGGCTACTAAATCCCTTCCTCCTATGACTCCATTTTGACCCATTGTCCCTGTGTATCCCTTCTTGAGTCCCCAGTGCAGTCTGTGGGCTCTTGGGAGGGTTAACCCTCCAGTGTTCTACACCCTCTATGCAGACAAGCCTCTTCTATAATTGCGGCACACAGTCCACTCCTACTAAACTAAACAGCCAGTCATAAATCAAAATCTTTTACACAAGCGTTGTCAGGTTTTATTCAACGGAATGGCGGTAATCCCGATACATAGCCAAGATACTGGACCCCTTGTGATGGTGTACCAAACTTCCCAGAGGGTAGGCTTAACTCGCTACCTTGTATCGGGTTACGACCAGCCATCTGGTGGGCTCGACGCATTCCTTGTCTGGGGAGGCACTATCTGGCCCTGTCGCCAGGCGTCCCGAGGCGAGCAGCATAAGTCTGCCACCTCGTCCATGACATGCAGCTCCCCTTTTAACTTCTTTTTGTTTATTACCAACCTACCATGCACAGAGGTGCCACTAGGTTTGCACAGAAGGCCCTCATTTGATAGATGAACCCTATCTTCCGACTAGTACTTGGGCACACTTAAGGTCAACTAGGAGATGTCTAATGAATTCAATGAAATACAGAATTTGCTGACCACAATATTTAATTTCCTTCTGGGCCTCTGATTCGTGCCTGGTAGGCCTAGCCACTCTATATGAGTGTTATGCACCCTGTTTTCTCCATTGGGTATTGACTGGGTCAACCAAGATTGAGACATAGATCCATATGGCCGGTCACTCATACCACCCTCAGCCAGTTTCAAAATATCCAGAAAACTCTTAGGGTGGTGTGTGCATGGAGGGAGGCCAACCGACATGTGACTTATTGAAAGAAGGGTCTTATCTATATCTTAGAAGCTTTAGATTGCCATCTCACTCATGCCATAATACTTCCTCTGGCATCCACTGTTGCAGCACCGTGGTGGCTGTCCCTATGCAAAAAGAGCTTGTACCAAGTTGGGCTACTGGCACTCCTTCTTCCACTAGTGCCCTCTCCATTACCACTGTGAAGTGAAACGTGCTAAGGTACCCCTCATCAGCATGCTTGAACAGTGGTCCACACCCCAGCGGCGCACTCAAGTATTCCTTTTACAGACTCACACCTGGGAACAAGTCGTGTCAGCGAAACAAATCAACTTCACCTTGGCCCCTTTCCCCGCTTGGTCTGTCTCAACTTGATAGTCACTGCTGTTTTCCCTAGCCGTATGCCATTCACTTGTTGTGTGTGCGTCTCCCACCATCCCTTTTTCTGCAGGAGTAACCAACTCACCTACACTAAATGCCACTAAGAATGTCAGCGTCAATGCCGCTTTAAAGAGCAGTTCTTCAAACCCATCCTTTGTGATTGACTCCCCTGTCTTCTACGTGGGTACCAGCCTAGGGAAACTTATTGGGCGCCTTTCATCCTTTCTTGGGAATTCTAGGTGCTTTCAGCCCTTCATGGGCGATCTCACATAGTGTGAGCTTGTAGGGTCACTGACTGTTTCCAACTTTGCAAAGTGAGCCCCCATTGATAAATGTGCCTGTGCACATGATTTGATATTCTTTTTTTTTAAGGGCCAATTCAATAAATGACTCCTCTGTTCCTGTGATGGCTGCCGGCTTGCTAAAATCCTACAGCCCCTTCAAAGGCCTCAAATTGTCTGCGTATCTGTGGTATCTTTTAGCTAAGCCTGGAGTCAATGCACGTGCATTTCGGCCTGACAAGTCTAGTCAGCTAGATCTTCCTGGAAAGGGGTCATCAGCTGGTCTGCCTATTGGCTAAGCTTCTGAATCTGTCCATCTGAAATTGAGAGGGCGCATCGGCTTGTGATTATTTACTGCTGGCCTGGGCCTCACCTTAATTTCTATGTTCTCTGCCAACTGTAGCCTAATCACATAGCACAAGAGTCAGAGAACCAGTGGGCACCTGGCCAAGGAGCTGTTGAAGGCTTGCACCCAACCCTGATTGTCTGACCATAGTGTTAGCTTTATATTGCATGTTCGGTGCGTCTATATATGCAATGTGACTATAATGGGGAAGAGCTTGATTAAGGTTATGGTTTTTGTGAACCCTTCCATCATCCACCAGTGAGACCAATTCCTAGCACACCTTCTCTAATATATCCCTAAAAACTTGAGTTCCTGCCGTATCTGTGAGCAGCTCATTTTGCTTGGCCGTTACCCATTCTTCTATCCAGACTAATGTACCATTCAACTCAGCCAGGAATGTTTGCCCAGTCAATAGATCCTGCTTCACCCCTGAATTTAGTCTTACATGATGACACATTGTCTTCATCCTGGTGGTCAGTTGCCTCCACCTTCTCACAAAGACCCTGCCCGCTGGTATCACCTTAGCAGCAAAGTTCATTTGCTGAACAATTTTTGTAATTCACTTGGAGTCGCCTTGTCCTTCATGAGCATTACCCTTTTATGTTGTCCCTAACGGCCTCAATCTTGTCTTGTGGTTTTCTGGATGTGTCCTCCACCAAATCTATCTCGATCCCTAAGAAAACCCATTTTGTAAATTGTCCCACTTTTTGTCCACTGCAAGCTGGACACCCAAGGACGTGGTTAATTGACTGAATACTGCCAACATGCTGTTGCATTGGTCGGTTCTGGGGTTACCCACAAATAGAAAATCATGCAGATAATCCAATGCACCTCCCCCTGGATGTTGCCTATTTAGGGTCCATTCAGAAAATGTGCTAAAGTGTTCAAAATTGGCACAGGAGATGGAGCAGCCCATTGACAAGCATTTGCCAAAGAATATTTGCCCTTCAAAGTAGAAACATTACAGATGAAAGCTCTCTGGTTGTACTGGGTATAGTCTAATGGCTGACTTGATGGCCGCTTTGGCCATCAGTACACCTTTTCCCATCGCCTTCATTATGTGTAGACATTATCTATGGATGCATTACCCACAGAGCACTTCTCTGTATCAATCCACTCATTCACTGACTCACCCTCTGGAAATGATAAATGGTAGATTAGTCTGTACTGGCCCAAGTCCTTCTTTGGCACCACCCCCAGCGGGGATAAGACTAGACCTTCAAGGGGAGAAGTCCTTAAATGGGCCCTCTTGCACCCTAATGTCCTCACTTTTACAGTTTTTTGGCACACATCCTCCAGATGCTCTGCTGCTGATTTGAGATTCTTTATTTCCCTCATGTTAAAACCCCATTCAAAACCTTCCACCAATAGCAACGCTTCTGTCTTGTTGTGGTATTTGTTGAGTAGCTCCCTTAAATTAGTTTTGTTTATGGGCGAACTGGCTAACTTACATTTTTCCTTATATTCTAGGTCTACTGTAACTCTATGTGCCTCTCTAATGCTTCTTACCTTTTTTTTCCCTTTTCGCCATGCCCCTTACAGCGCCCACATTCTCAGGCTGGGTTCCTGCCCACGCAGTTGACACAGACATGCCAAAATATGCAAACTGGGCCCCGGGAGCATTTCTCTCATATTGTCAGCAAATGGCCGATTTACTCCTGTTGGCTTGTTGTTTTTTCCATCCTGCAGGTCTTGTCCTGGTGATGGCTTTTGTCTTTTCCTGCCCCCCTTTAAAGGGCTGATCTGTTTTGCCACCCTGTTCCTTGGCTGATGTCATCTTATGGATAAACATAGACACATCTTCCTGGTCCCACTCACTGGAACCCATGCTTGCAGGTTTTAACCAGAATGTCTGGTCATATTGTAACCATGCTTCCCCAAAGAACTGCCTGTATGCCTCAAGGATCCTGGCTTCAAATAACCATAAGTCTGCGGCGCTGTGGGGAAATTTTTTGAATATTCTAAAAAGATATAATTCTGAATGCATCTCTCTAATTGTCAAGATACTTTTCTTTTCTGAGTCTCCTCATTTCTTTCTTTTCATCTTCCTTTCTTTCTTCCCATCCTCCTTTTTATCGCCCATCAGTGGGTCAAAATCATCTAGCTGAGTTTTTCTCTTTCACTGCTAAGGAAATTAGGCTTTCTAAGCCAGTAGATTTTGCCACCATGGAAGGCTGCCCTGGAGAGGCCCTGAAGTACGGGTTAGCCGACTGGCCTACTAACGCTGGATTCACCAACGTCTCTGCCCCTCTTGACTTGCTATGCTCTCCCATGCCCCCTCGGTTCTGGTATACTGCCTTGCGTCCTCGCCACTACGCTTGCCATTACATGCACACCAGTGTTTTGTGTGTGCTGTTGGTTTGCCCTGACAAGCATTTGCTCGCTTTCATTTTTCCATAATGCGGCATTTAGAAGATGGTAGCATGGTTAGCGCCTGCTGAGCCTCCCCTATTACTTATTGTCGCCATCATTTGGGTAGGCCATCTGAATTGCTCAAAGGTTTGTTTTGCCCTGTGGCCACTGCTTCTCCCATCTGTAATGCTGCCTGGTTCCCCTTGGACTCTCACGGCCCTTGATTTCGGCTCTGTTATGTCACTTCTTGTCCCCCTCCTAAAATACTCCCCACTCCCATGCCTTTGCCCTGAAAATATGTTAGACCCCATTGACTTCAAACATTCTTGCACAATTCTGCTTCTTTGCCCACATCGGTGCCCTTGTTGTAGATCCTTCTACTGGTTTGCACTGTTGCTGTGATGGGTGCAAATGCTGGGTTCTTCCCTTCTTGGCCCTTTCTGTTCCTGTTTTTCTTTGATCCTGTTAAAGCAAACTTCTCATTCTAAATAACGCACGGACAAACACAGTTGTAAGCAGTCAGGAAGAAAAGTTTCTTTGCCTTAGTTTGAGCGAGAACAGCCAGTGACCAACTGCACTGTTCTGCTGGGGGTTACTGAAGACAGTTGGCAAACAATAAATCATTGTTGTCAGGCGATAATCAGGAGGCTAATTCAGGAGGCACTCTGAAACTGCCTGAAAGCACATTCCGAGAGAAAACCCACAAGCTAAAAACATCCTGCCCCTGGTGTTTGCATGCCATCAACAGCATGTACCGGTCTCAGTCTTGCCACAGACGAAGAGCAAAAGAGCAATGTAATAACATGAACTGCAAAATAACGAGCAACTTATAATATGGATTAACAGTTGTTCGCGAAATTTATCTACTTCCTCAATCCTTTGTTGCCAGTGCTTCTCTGCCTTTTATTTGTCTCCTCTCTCATTTCCTGCTTGCTGCTTGGGTCTTTCCTATTAGCATCTCTGTCTCTATATCTCATTCTTAGCACTGCCCTGCTCCCTTGGTCCATCCCCCTAGGCACCCATCAGCTGTTTTAGCAACCATTGCCTCCTGTACTTTGCTGCTGCTGCCCTTGCTGCCTTCATTAATTGTTCCAATGCAAATGGCTGCTCCTCTTCCTTGCTTGGTGTGCAACATTAAACTCCTTCTAGCTCGCCAAAGCATGAGGGCTTGGGGCAGGGGTGTTAGGCCTTCAAGTTTCTCTGTGCGCACTCTGCTCTTGCGACTTTCTCTGCACAAAAACATCCCTGCATGCTTATTGCCAGTTGCAGGTATTCTGAGGGGGCTGCATCTCTTACTTGGCCTGCCGCCATCTCTTCTTTTCTTCTCAAAACAGGCGAGGCCTTCTGTCGAGTCTGCAACACTACCTCCAGTTCTTTAAGTGGGATGAAAAAACTGGGGGGTCTCGCAAAGGGGCGTGGCCAATGTAATTAAGGGCGTGGCTTAAAACACGTAAGCTAAAAATCTGTGCTGAGCATAGTGTGCCACGGACTTGTATTTTGCTGTTTCTGTCATTGCATCCAGATATATGATACAACAAGTAATATCATACCTGCAAGAAGTCAGGACTATTGGCTTTGTCAATGGTTGTTAGTCGCATAAGATAAATAAACAGCACGGCTTGTATATAATATTGAAAAAGTGCCCACTTAAAGCCCTGGTGACACCACGACAATGTTGCTGCTCCTGAGTTTCAAAAAGAGAAGGGAAATCCAGAGAGAAAATGACTCACTTTAAAGGATTTCCCTTCCCCTACAAGGCTCACCTGGCATGACGTCATGCCGTAACTTCTCCACTAGTGAGAAGTGAGCAGTGTGAGCACGCGCACTTCGATGTGCCTGCGGTCACTGCAGTCCGGAAAAAAAAACGGACCGCCTGTGCCAGGGCATAAAACAGAGCCCAATAGAGACCCGTTTCTAGGCCCCCTTTAAAAAACTGCCGGTGCTCAGCACCGGTGAGACCCGGCCCACTTAAAGCCCTGACTACCTCCTTCCAATGATATCCTGCAAGACTCTCCAACTTGCACTTTGCTGCTGGGCGCACAAGCCCCTCCCCTGCTCCTTTCCCCCCTAATGCGGCATGCAAGTGTTCATGCCCCTTTAGAAGGGGCGTAAGATGCCAACCACTCCACCCATCATGATTGATTGCCCTCGTGGATTTGTTCCCTTCTCATGACCGCCAATGTAACCTCTCTGTCTTCTGTGATTGTTCGGGCGGTTGCGATAGCCTTTCTGCAGTGGCTTTTTTCCCGGCTGGGTTGCATCCCTGTTCCTGGCCAGCTGTTGTCCTCTGATACCCTTCGGGCGGCTGTGGTGTCCTTCGGCGGCCGCTCGTTGGCAACAGGTTAGTAAACTTCCTCACTGTCCGGGAACAAGCATTGGCCAAACGCTGTTTAATTGATAAAGGGGAGTGTGGTGAACTGGCTCACATCACCAGGAGTTAACCAAGGTTACCTGACCTCTGAGCCACCCCAGTCCTTCTTCACCAACACTCCGTGACCCCCGCAGCAATCCTATGAACAAAGCGCTCTCCTGCCACCACCTGTGCACTCTTTCTTGAGTATGCGGTGCAGTCTCCTGGCCCTTGGACGGGTTAACCCTCCAGCCTCCTACACCTGCAATGCTGGCAGGCTTCTGCCACACCAGACTGGTCTCTTACTGCTTCAGGTCTGTGACTCCCAGGGCTTTAAGTGGGCCGGGTCTCACCGGTGCTAAGCACCAGCAGTTTTTTAAAGGGGGCCTCGAAACGGGTCTCTATCGGGCTTTGTTTTGTCCTGGCACAGGCGGACTGCAGTGACAGCAGGCGCATCGATGTGCGCTGCTCACACTGCTCACTTCTCACTAGTGTGCGCCTGCTCACACTGCCCACTCTTCACTAGTGAGGAAGTTACGGCATGACCTCATGCCAGGGGAGCGTTGTAGGGGAAGGAAATCCTTTAAAGAGAGTCCTTTTCTCTCTGGGTTTTCCTTCTCTTTTTGAAACTCAGGAGCAGCAACATTGTTGTGGTGTCACCAGGGCTTCAGTGGAAGCTTTTTCAATATTATATACAAGCCATAGTTGCTGATTATTTATCTTATGCAACTAACAACCCTTGACAAAGCCAATAGTCCTGACTTGTTGTAGGTATGATGTTACTTGTTGTATCATATATCTGGATGCAATGACAGAATGACAGAAACAGCACACTATGCTAAGCACAGATTTTTTAGCTTAGGTGTTTTAAGCCACGCCCTTAATTACATTGGCCACGCCCCTTTGAGAGCCCCCACCCCCAGTTTTTTCATCCCACTTAAAGCCCTGGTGACTCCACAAACCAAAGTTGATCACACACGGTGGGAAGAAATTCCATACACCCTGTTTTCATTTTCAACACTCCTTGTTACCTAAGTATAAGTTCTGTTCACATTCAGTATTGTTATTGCCTAGTACGTTCTCCAGTTTGTGTTTGAGTGAATGGGTGACCCTCGTGTGTTTTCTTCTGCTTATCGGACTGTACAAAAACTTGGTGCAAGACGGATAAAGAGTTTTGCCTGCAGACAGCTTCGGTGCAAGGCTTTTTGGAGCCACAGGCAAACTCATGCAAAATGACATTGTGCCTTATTGTTGTTCAGTTTCCCTGGTAGCAAGACCGTTTTGGAGGGAGTTTTTACTCGTGCCCTCTTGTAGCCATTTGTGGTGGTGCAGTAAAACAGTTGTTGCAGCAGTCGTACATCCGGCGGTCATGTACATGGAGCATTAGGTGTGTCTTTCAGTTGGACCAGAACCCATACATGCTAACAGACCCGATTCAGGCAGGAGGCTCACGATTTTCCAAACCCAAAATGGCTTTACTTTAGTTGTCTCCAGCCTAAACTCTCCTCCTCTTCAATGTAAGTCAATGGGGGTAATTAGTTCCCCTATTTTTTTTTCCAGTCTCCCACTTACCACGTTCGAAATGTTGGCATGTCTGAGAACCATAGATATTAACATCTGGAGCGGAAGTGACTCAGCGCCTGTGAATAAAGAAATCTGCAAATACTTGGCCCAAGTCTTATCTTTTATTCTGCCACAAACTGAAGACACCCAAAGTAAGAAAACTGGTTACAAAAACATGAATAGCAATGGGATACATTGAAGAGTTTTTGAATGGTAAATCTCACCGAAGACACAACATTAGTAGAGTGGCACAGCACAAGTGGTAGACACACTGGAGAACACTGTGAGGCCATGCATCGCTCTAGAGCGCATGCGCACTTCAGAGAGGTAAAAGAAAACACCTTCCTATACGAGTGACTAGCTATTAGGAAAGTAATTTCGAAAGATTGCATATGAGCTCACCAAGCGTGAAATTTCAGGGCTTTTCCTTTAATGGATTAGTATTCCTGGCAGTGTTTGAGGTTACAGGAATCTCGAGTGTTTTTTTTCCAATAAATTTACAATGATTTCCTTTTATTTTCGTTTCTGCATACTTTTATTGACTTTTGCACTAAAAGACTGCTTTGTATCGCAGGGCCCAAGGATACCCAAGTGCTAAAGGGCTTAAGATTCTTGTAACAGGACAGTATTCTATTAAGGTATCTCTAGCTTTAATGCACCGGCCATTAAAATATGGACGTTTTAAAGGCCTTGACTGCTCTTGTACACATTGAGAGGTTTCTCCTTATCTGCCTTCAGTCTGCAGCTAAGGTTTGCTAGAGAATATACGAGATTTATATGGTAACATCATTATACCGATTATAGCTGAAACAAAAGTTACCAATTTAGCTGAAATCGTGGAAGTATCGATTCCCAGAGAATATTTACTCCTTCTCTAAGAGAGAGAAGAAAGGTCATAGAAAAAGAGGGTGTGCAATCGGAGGTTGGCATGATGATGAACGCAAGATCTGAGATAGCGCCCCTGCAGCACGGCTTAACATGAAGAACCTCCAAGCATGCTTAAGCATGTCCCCTGTAAAAGTGACAGCGACGTGGGGGGCAGATTTACTAAGGTTTTGCATCGGGTTGTGTCACTTTTAAGGCACAGCCCCAACGCAAATTTGTTTTGGGCATATGCTAATCCACGCAAAGCCACTTTGCGTTATTTTGCTTCAGGGAGGCGTACTATGGGTGGAGCATGGGCATTCTCATGCATCCCCCCATGCATTTTTGGCGCAATCCCAGATTTACAAAGACTTCTAAGTCTAGGAATGCATCAAAAAGCTACGGCTCCCAAAATCGGGCATTACGGGGAGAAATATCTTTACTTCTCCTCTTTGCTTCCTCTTTCTATGCACGCTGCATTCTGCAGCAGAGATAGAAAGAGGACATGCCTTTAAGGGTTGATTTTGTGCAGGAAGGTGTGCCAAAAACAATCCTGTCTGTAACTCAGGCACCATGGCACTTTGAGGCAACGGTGCCTGCATTGATGCTAGGCAGCCTTCAGTGTGCCAGCGCAGCGAGGGAGCTGAAGAGCACCATATCTTAGTAGGTATGGTGCCTTTCAGTTCTCTCCCATTAACGCAATGCATTGCAGCAACTTGTCTCGCTGCGCTACATTATTTAATTTGAAATTAATCTGTCCCTCAGTGTCTGAGGAGCTGTGAGTGTGTAAGGGACAGGGTGGTAAAGTAAAATCAGAAACTTGTTAGCCTTCAGATGACTTCATAAGGCCAGCTCCTAAGAGTCACAGAAGCTAGGGGAGAACTAGAGACCTGGTACTGTGGGTTAGGAGAAGTTGATGGTTACGAGAAACCAGTTATGGTGTGTCTGTGTGGGCAGGGGAGTAATGCCAGCCCCTGTGGTGCAGGGGGGCTCCCAACCCATCAGAGGGCCCCAGCCTTTCATCAGGGCCCCATCAGGGCCCCATTCAGCCCAAGGCCAATGAATATTTGTGAGATAAGGAAGACTCAGGGGCTCCTCATCTCGTTCTGCAGGGTGAACCCGTCATTTTGCATTGCGCTACTGTGTATGAGATGTAAGGAAAAACTGGGCCCTGACAGAAGGTGGGCAGAAAAGCAAGGTACTGAGAGTCTAATGAAAGGAGAAGGTACCAAGTACTGTGTAAATGTGTACATTATTTTCCATTACTTGATGTGTGAACGTGGAACTAAACGCATGATGTTGTATTGACTTCTATGGGGTAACTCAGTGAATGCACTAATAGGTTATTGAGTGATCTTAAGCTAAGAAAAGGTTTTTGTCATGTTCAAGAAATCCTCAACATGGAAGAAAATCTATGTGAGAAGTCAGCAACAATTGATATTGTTCTAGAAGGGACTAGCCAAAGCTGAAGGCATCCAATATAGCCCTATAGCCCGCAGCCGTGGGTAATACTGGTTCTTTCTTAAAGGCCCTGACCCGAGTTATAGGCCCGAGCTGCAGGCGAGGGCCTATAACGAGGGTGAGGACCTTTAACAACAGGTATAGTCCCAGGAGAAGTGCTAAAGGCTATTAAAACATTCCACCCACTAAGGGTAGAATGTTCTAAATTAAAAGGGGAGAAACAGAAAGATAAACATTGGCATGTTGGAAGAGAAGGCTTATATCAGCCATTATAAGCCCAAAGCTACTTCATTGTTTACAGTAGAGCTCTCAACATTCCAGCATTGTAATGTAAACTAATCCACTCAACTCTGGTAAAGCTGAAATGTTCTAGAAGACAGAAACAGCAAGATAGATTCAGATACAAGAAACGCCGACTGGTCTAGTATTGTTAGCCTGCCCTCTCCTGCAATGTATGCCAACGAAAATGAAGCGGCATCCACTTTCCTTTGCAAGCAACTGTTGGAAAAGCCTGAATGAAAAAGCCACCGCCCTACATCTGCTTCAGCTCTTTCCCTAGTTATAGACTGGTGGAATGAAATGAAAGAAAACATGTTCTTGACCGCAGAAGAGGATCTGCTGTTTGACTTAGACAGCACAGTCATTGATGACACATCAGTCTGATGTGTAGCCCAGTCAGCATTGTCTTTGATACCTAAATCCAATGTTTGACCTAATCCACCGCTGTTGTTGATACCTCAATCTGATATGTGACCCAGTCACCAACATCCCTGATGACACTTGAAACTGTTGTGTGACCTAGTTACTACCATCTTTGATGCCACCTCAATCTGATGTGTGACTCAGTCACCACCAGGATTGATGGTACCTCAAAGTGCAGAGGCACAGACTCCTGCGGCAAGCTTTGGTTACACAAGCAAATGCTACAGAGAAACAAATCACAAGGCAGAGGTGGAAAAGAATAATTAAGCTCAAAACTGAGGAGCTTAGTAGGTTCTACCTTGCAACGCTGGAGAGAGAGGTTCAGACGGTGCGACGAAGAGTACAGCACATCTGGGTCTGAAGAGTAGAGCACAAGATGTGTTGTAGCAGCGTGTATTCTATCTGTTTTTTCCTTTACTAAGTACAGTGCAGATTTAAGATGTCTTAATATTTAATGCTCTTATGTCTTTATACTATATTAGATTAAATATTTGTGAGGTAGGCAGCTTAGGCCCATGCAGGTAAGAGCGGTGAGGCTGGGTGGGGGGGATTTCAACAGACGACGACGAGGGAAAATTAAATAAATATTTTCCCTCTTCGTCGTCTGTCTAAATCCCCCCCTACTTGGCCCCACCGCTCTTACCTGCACGGACTGCGGCTGGAGGTAGGGCAGACAAAAAATTGAATTCTGAGTAATGAGCTGTTTTTCTTTCAACCCTTAACCTTTGTATATTCTTTAATGATCTAATAACATTTTTATTAAGTATCCTTTATTGGTAGTGACAGTATCTCTTAGAAAACTTGAGTTATAAAACAGTGGAGCACAGGTACCACAATGTAGTGGGGCAGAGAAGGGTTAAAAAAAGGATTGCCCATTGTGAAGAGGTCAATGGCAGCCTACTCGTCTGCCACAAGTATCCCTGTGCAAGGCAGCGCCAAGCTGCTGGCCCCCGATGCAGCCCTGCATATACACTCTACACTCACCACTCAAGCGTGGCTTCAATTATACTGAGATGCTTTCAGTGTGTCACGCCTGGAGTGAATCCTTTTCAGTGCCATTTAATGGGAAGTTTTCCAATCTCGCGCCTACTGTGGGGTTTGTAAATAAATCCACCAAGCCTCTGCAGAAGACGCAGAACTCATCGGTAACGCTTCCTACCCCCTTTATAATTATTTTCACTCTGCTGAGCCAAGATGCGGCAATTAATATGCGGCACCTATTAGGATGAGCTTTCCGTGAAACCCCTCGCGCCACAGAGTGAAATGGTCCGAGGCTGATGGAGCAATGCATTTTATTTTGAACAGAAGTACTGAAAAAACACTATTAGTATGGGGTTAGGGATTCTTTGTAGATGAAACATCTGAGCACTGAGCTACTGGGGAAACCCATTTCAGTTCTGAACCTTGGAATTATTGCCTTTCAGTGTTCTGGACTCTTGGCGCCTTAAAGCTGCGTTTCCTGGCAATGGCATGCTTTTTAAATAAAGGAACTAAACTAAACGAGAAGACCTGACTATGGCCATAAATGGAAATAGAAATATTCTAACGGTGGGTGGAGCCTGTGGAGATTTAATCCGCGGAGTTGCATAAAAACTTTGAGATTCTGCGAGCGGGCGGAATTCCACACTTTGCTCTGCACCTGCTGTTTTTTAGCACCAGGAGCTTGTTCGGTGCTGTAAAATCAGCGTGAACTGCACCACGCGCCGCTCCAGAGGATGCTGCTTCTTTCTGCCGCTCAAGAAGTTTTTCTACTAGAGCAGCAGCTTTGTCAATGCAAATTGTTGCAACCTGCCATGACCACCCGTGTTGAGAAAATCTCACTGGGAGGTGTTCTAACGCCCGAAGATCGTGCTGGGGGCTTAAATTCTCACTCGCCAGCTTAACGTTGGTTAGCCGCACGCGCCTCTATTCAGCCAGTAACCCTCCCACTCATCTCAGTTCACCCTCAACTTCGTGCTCTGGTGCCTCTGTGTTACACCAAAATGGTAATTCTATACAGAAGCTGTTTTCCGCACAGGTTACCAGATGTGGCTATTTAACATTTTTTTTATAAAACAGCTAATGGGGCACGGGTTTACCTCATTAGTAACACAGTCAAAGCAGATCACAGAAAAGTAAATCCATTTTCACTTTCCGCAGGCAGACATAAGCTGTTAATATTTCCTCTGGAAAAATGTGCAAAAGTGAGCAACCAGTCCATTACTGCCCATAATGCTAAATTGTGGGGTATTGGCTAGGGCAGTTGTTAATTATGCTGTGGTCTTTGCCTCTTGATTTCGGCTTTGGCACTAAATGAGAATTCAATTCCCTATACAATTGTCTAAAAAAATACCTAGTTGTTTACAGGCAGTTAAAAAAATACAGAAATGTATTTTAGCTTCCTTACATTTTTTAAACTCTTCTTTTTTATATTTTTTAAATATTTTTTAAATGTAATGATATTTTTAAAATTAATATTTTTTAATACTAATAAACTGTATAATAGTGAAAAATCTATGTATTTATTTTAAGACAACATTGTGGTCTTCTATATTTTTATTGTCGATATTTTTGACTTTACATTTAAAGTATTATTTAAGGCACAGCCCCAACGCAAATTTGTTTTAGGCATTTGCTAATCCAAGCAAAGCCACTTTGCGTTATTTTGCTTCAGGGAGGCATACCATGGGTGGAGCATGGGCATTCTCATGCATCCCCCCATGCATTTTTGGCGCAATCCCAGATTTACAAAGACTTCTAAGTCTAGGAATGCATCAAAAAGCTACGGCTCCCAAAATCTTAGATAATTTTTGGGTGATATTTTTGTTGCTGATATTTTTGTTGCCACTTGCGGTGCTCTTGAGGTGGGATGGTTACGGCGAATCCCGCCTACCGTAGCCACAGGTGACCACTTGCCCCTCCCTCTTGCTATGGAGCCTGCCGATTCACGGAGCTACTTCTGACACCGTGTGAAATGAATGGAAGCCCGCTGCCCTAGACTCGAGAAACTGCCGGCAATTTGTTGGAAACCTTGCCTCAAGTTCATGTGGGTTTCCTGTCTCTTTGGCCGCTGCTGCACAGAGCGTGGAGCGAGGCTCTACTTCAGTGGATACTGCAGCCTGAAACGAGGAGCGAGGTACGTGCGGACCCCCGCTGGCGGCTGGAGAGGAATCACAAAATAGAGGCAGCTGAGGGAGTTGAAAGGGCGTGGCAGGATTGCATGGTTGAACTGCTGCGCCGCTGAGCTGTGGGGAGAAAACACAGTGAGCGCCAAATAAGGATTAAAGGTTGGAACTTCCCTGGAAACTGTCACACTTTATTTTTATGGGGAAACCACGGAGGCTGCAGGTACCACCAAATAGCTGCATAGCTATATATTCCTATTGTTAACACGCTGGCAGGAAGAATTGTGGAACATGCCAGGTTAGTCGACAATTTAATCTGATTATTGAGTGCAGATTCCTTAGAGAGCAGGAATAGCATTGACTGTTATTAAAATGGCCCTGAAACTTTTGGGGGCCTGGGTCTCGACTACGGAGCTTGCCAAATCGTAGACAAAGGTGCTGCGGCAGGCCTTGACTTGACTGAAGAATTGGGAACAGTACATGGCCACAGTGCAGGGGGGTGCTGTGACCGCCGGGACGCAAGTCTCCACCTTTTGGGAAGGAGATCGGACCAGTGAGCGGTCTCATCTGAAGTGTCCCTGTCAGACCCGTTGGCGTCGACAAAGTCTGCAGGCGAGAGCTGCCACTGCCACTATTACTTGCTGGTCTGCTTCCTGGTCTAATATATATGTAGGGAAAAGCAGGTATCTTCTTTTTTTTTTTTTTTTTTTAAATGATTGAAGGCGCTTCCTACGTATTGAAGCATTGAGCACAATTCGGATTGGCTCTGGTGGCTCAAACTTGGGGGTTACAGCAGGAAGAGGTCCTGCTTTTCACAGGCGGAAAACACCTAAAACTGCCAAATCTAATGGCCAAAGGAGATTCAGCTGCAGGTCTCAAAGCAAAAACACAGCTAGCTCAATCGAAGGCAGCATCTGCAGCGGCAAGAGCAGAGCACAATCTAAAAGCACGACCCGGCTCTATTATAAATTCTAGCTCGTAGAGCTCTGAGGAGGAGTTGCCAGAACCCAACCAGGACCTTGGTGCGAGGGATCCAGCTACAGAGAAGCTAGCGCAAGGGGGGTTGAAGGAAGGAGTAAGACCAGAGGAAGAACTAGGCCCTGATGATAAAATATAGGAAAGTCAGGATCCAACTGTCGAGGTTTGGGAGGATGGAAAAAACAACGCAAAAAACAACGCAAAAGAGTATCGGTTATTTTCAAAAGGCAAAGCATCCCTGATCACTCAGACTGCATCGGCGAAACTGCAAGGGCAGTTCAACTCAAAATGTGCAAACCCCGGCAGGACAATCAGCTACCCTAGAAGAAAAGGGCGCACATAGTTCACTTCAAAAGGACAACAACTCTTCCATCGACTTGCTACCACAGGACCAGGCATCTCCATCATCACCACAGCCACGACTACAGCCGCCTCTTCAGGTCTCGACACTCCCACAGCCGCCACCACAACATCAGTTCCGGCCGCTAAGTAAAACAGGATTAGAAGCCTCAGGCCAGCAAGGGCAGCAAGCCTGGATCCAGAAAGAGATTGGTGGGCTCCAATGCAGTCCGATTGATCAACTTCAGGGGGAAAAAGAAACTTTCCTACAATGCGATATAAAAACCATGCTGAATCTCATTTTAGATGAGATAAGAGAACTCAAGACATCCCAAGCGAATGAAATAGCCGCTCTTCACCAGCGCTTTTCAAAGATTGAGGAAGCAGTGGGCAGTTTTCCAGCAAGGATACATGAGGCGGAATCAAGGATTGCACATCTTGAAGATCAAATGTATACCATGCAGCAGCAAATGAATGTAGTAACTAAGGAAAAGATTTCACTTGAGAGTAAACTTGAGGAGCTTGAGAATCACTTACGGCTTGCAAACCTCCGCATAGTTGGGGTCCCGGAGGGGAGTGAAGGGTCTCAAGCCCTCCATTGGCTCGAGACTTTTATCAAGAAGAGCGGCCTACCTGAATTCAATGGTGATCTCACCATAACAAGAGCACATCGAGTGCCCTCACACCCTCTGCCGAACTCAAAACTACCACGTAAAATTTTAATCAACTTTGCAGATTATCGTATAAAAGAACAGATACTATCAAAAGCAATCCAGCAGAGACCATTTTCGATTAACGATGTATCTAGTTGTCGGATCTTTGCTGATATGTTGGCAACTGCCGCACTTCGGCAAAAAGAGTTTGTTAAATTGTTATATCTTTTCAAGGCACAAGGTGCTCAGGCTTCAATAGCTCAGCAGTCGAAGCTGAGGAAGCTAGTGAGAGGCAAGTTTCACATGTTTGCAAATATAGAGAAAGCCCAGGACCTGCTGAGAGAGATCTCTTCCGCAAAATAGAATCGAAGTCATTAAACTAATGTGAAGGGCTGCATAGATTGGGGGGGGTCACCCAGGGTGCATTACCAAGGCACCCCATAAGAGCCATTCGGGGAGGGAGGAGTTGGGGCTCTCGGGCCTTTGCCCATCTCAATGGGAGGGCAAGGTGTGGGGTGGGGGTGGGAGAGGTTGGGTTTGTAGCGCAAAAAAGGAAAGAATGAGCAGAATCATAGAGGTGAGGTGGTGGGAAAATAGGTTAGTGAATCAACTACTGATGCATTTAGGCATTAATTATAGAGATGGGTATTAAATGCTGGATAATTACGGTCAATGTAAATGGAGTATTGAACAAACAAAAGTATGGAGGGATAATAAGATGGCTAGCTTCTTTTTCACCACAAGTTCTTTTTCTTCAAGAAACACACCTGAAAACAAATACTCCAAAACTCTTTATCCCTAAATGTTTTTCAAAAGTTTTTTAGCGTTGACAGGGTTGGCAGTGAGGGAGGTTGCTATATATTTTATTCGGGGGCTGGATTGGGAGGTTGTCCAAATTCAGAGGGATTCTCATGGGAGATGGCTATGGGTCACGGTGAACCTAAACGGGAATATTCTAAACTTCATCAATTATTATGGACCAATTACTGATGACCCTACATCTATGGCGAGGATTAATGAGATGCTTAGAGGGGTTTCAGGGCAGATTATTTTTGGCGGCGACTTTAATTACATTCAAGATTTGACAAAGGACACTTCAAATAAAAATAAAAAACAGCTGAAGCCAAAGACTAAAAAACTAATAGATGTCATTACACAAGATCATCGGTTAATTGAACCCTGGCACAGAGCTCATCAGGAAGGATTGGAATTTACCTGTTACTCCCGACAATTCCAATCAGCCTCCCACATTGATTTTTTTTATTATCTCGCTCTTTGAAATATGTCAGATCAGAAATGGGGCCAATTCATTTTCAGACCACTCTTTGGTTAAATTAGATTTAGAAATAGAGAAGGGCAGAAGGGCAAGATCCAGGTGGCAGATGGATCGACTCCTCCTCTCAAACCAAAAATGGGTAATGGACACAAGAGAATGGATACAAGAATTCTTCAAGATTAATAAGGGTACAGAGGAAATTTTTTCAGTCTGGGGGGCTTTTAAAGCTTCAGTTCGTGGGCAGATGGTGGCCTTTATGGCCGCACAGACCAAAAATCGGAGGACGCATATAGCCAAACTTCAGTTGGCAGTGGATACTGCCTTGCTGCAGGAGAATGCATCTCTTCGGGGGAATGAGATAATTGGGGGCCAGCTTGACAAAGCTAAAAAGGAGTTGAGATAATTTTTCCTCATAGAAGAGATTAATAGCTCCCAGACATTCCAGCAGCGAGCCTACGAAGAAAGCCAAATGATAGGCAAACTATTAGCCTGGTCAACTAAGGTAAAACAGGAAGCAGCTTTAATCACTGAAGTATTAGATCCCGATACAAGAGTCCCAGTGACGGATAAGGATAAGATTGCCCAAGTGTTCTTGGAACACTATGATCAACTATATGCTACCAAATATACGGTTGGGCAAGAGGAAATTCAACAATATTTTGAGAATGTTGATCTCCCGTATGTATCGAACATCCAGATTGAGAGGATTCAGGGCGACATTGTAGAAGCAGAAATTTTGGCAGCCCTTGCCACAATGGCGGGAGGAAAAGCATGTGGCAACGACGGGCTACCAATAGAATTTTATAAGGTTTTTTCTAAGGAATTAACACCCTTTCTGATTGAGCTTTTTAATTATGTCAAAGCAGGTGGTTTGGTCCCCACAGCATTTAAAGAATCCATTATTGTCAGCTTTGTAAAGAAGGAGAAAAATCCTAGGGATATTAATTCCTATAGACCGATTAGCCTACTTAACTCGGACTACAAAATTTTAATGAAAATCTGGGCACAGCGATTTAGCTCTTTGGCACAAGAAGTGATCCACAGGGACCAGACAGGGTTTGTTGCAGGGAGGCTAATGTCTGCAAATACAGGATTTTTAGTACAGGCACTTGATTTTTTTAATAGTAATCAAATCCCAGCTCTTGCTATGATGGTAGACGCAGAAAAAGTGTTTGATTTGGTTAATTGGGACGCTCTTTTCTACTGTCTGGGCAGGTATGGGGTTCCCCCCAGGTTACAAAAATGCTTTGGAATATCTATCAAGGGGCACAGGCACAGGTTTTTGTCAATTCTAACCTAGCAGGGCTAGTCAACGTCAACCGAGGAACTAGGCAAGGGTGTCCTCTTTCCCCCGTGCTTTTTGCTTTTTTCATTGAATCCCTAGCTACCAAAATCCGAAAAAATTTGGCGATTAAAGCACCAATTTTAGGAATGGCAAAACTAAAGCTGTTTGCGGACGACATCATCCTCTATCTTAGCCCAGAAAAACAGAATATAGAGCTAACATTAGCTGAATTCGTACAATTCTAACTCATTGGAGGGTATAAAATTAATCATAGCAAGACTGAGATTTTAATTATTAATACTACGAGTGACTTTCTCCCCGAAAATCTAAAGCGACAAGCCCTTGATTCTAACCCTATCCGATACTTAGGGATATATGTTACTAATAAATACTGGGAACTTTATAAACTGAATTATGAAGCTATGCGGAACAAAATTTAAAAATTGTTAGAAGAGTGGTTGTTGTTACCCCTCGCATTGATAGGCTGTGTGGCCCTTATAAAGATGTCCTTTCTACGTTTACTTGTTTTTCTTTTTACAAACATCCCTATAAAAATCAAAGCGATCTATTTTAAGGAGTTAGAAACGATGTTTAGAAAGTTTGTCTGGAGGAAGAAGTCACCGAGGGTAAAACTCTCGGTGCTTCAACTTGATATTAATCAGGGTGGGCTTGCACTTCAGCAAGTTCATACGTACTATGAAGCTGCTATTTTAGATCTTACAGCCCGTTTACTTGACTCTAATTGATCAGTTGATAATTTATTTTTGGACAAGATGGTGCAGGAGGCTGGTTCGCAGATCCCGGCATTTTTAAAAACAGCTAAACTTCCCAAAAAAACTAGGTATAAGACTTTGCAGGAATACTCATGTAGACTTCAGACCTTTTACTCAAAGCAGCTTGCTCCACAGGGTTTTATCACTTAGAACTAGCTGAATGCAAAAGCTTGGGCCTCCAAATACAAACCAGCCATTTAAGGTCCTGGAACTCTTGGGGTTTTAAAGAGCTGGGGCATTTTTTATTGGGAGATCGTGTGATTACTTGGCAAGAGGTCGAAGCTAGGTGTAGAGACGGAGCAAGCTTTTCTTTTTTGAATATTTACAGATCTACTGAACAAACACAGCCTCCCATCCAGCTCTGGTCCAACTTTGCTCGTAACTGCCCTATTAAGAGCAAAGTTAAGAGGGGTGGGAAAGTGGTATCGTCTTTTACGCTCCCAAGGAGAATCAATGGTGGTCAATACATTTTTAGAAAAAGTCACTCAGGAGACACAATGTACGTTCTCTATTCGCAATTGGGAGGCCATGTCACAACTAAGCAGTAAGGCCTTAAGAGCGGCCAATTTTAAAAGAATGGCCTTTCTGTCTCGCTGGATGGCATACTATACCCCCAAAGCTCTTCATAAGATATGCCCGGCACTTGAGAATAGATGTTTTTGTTGCCAGACAGCAGGCGAGGGAGGCTGGCTACACATTTTTTTACTTGCCCAAGGATAGGGCAATTTTGGGAAAAGATTTTTTCGGCTTTAAGCCGAGGAGTTCAGAAAAGACTGGATCCTGAGGCAGATGTAGCACTTTTTGGCTTCACTAGCCAGAGACAAAACCTTGCAAATGTTAAGAGGGGAGGAGACATTTTTAGCAATTGCCTCCCTTGTAGCACGCTCTTTGATACTTCAGAATTGGAGGTCTTCAAAAATACCTACCTATTCGGAATGACTAAATAAAATGATACGCACAAGGAAATTTGAAGAAGCATATGAGAAGAGAGTGGGGGTTACTAAAAGATTTACTGCTGTTTGGAAATATATGAAGAGGTTAGAGATTCTTCCGGAAAAATAGAGTCATAATGCATGCTGAAGTCTTCTACAGTATAAAAGGGGGTAAAATGCATTACACTACTGCATTTTTAAAATATAATTAGGGCTAGAAAGCACTGCATTAAATTGGCCTGACTCTGCTTCGGCGAGTCTGCATTGTTGATTAGCCGTAGGCACCATGTTCAGAGGCGAAAATAGGCACATTGCACTTTATGGGAAGTTTATGCAATTTTGGCTGTAATGATATATAGCTGTAAAACAATGCATGGTGCACTTTATATACGTTTGCTCTATATAAATCTGACATACATATAGGGAAAGTTGAGCTGGTAGGCAGTGAGAAGCTTTTATTAGAATAAATCGCACCTTAGCACTGCACTTCAGTATTATTAGGGTTACTAAGCACCGCACTTTATAATATTGCAAAAGTTGCACTTTAGTAAAGAGAATTTCTCTTTAGAATAGAATGTGTGTTAGCTTTGTACGCTAGCATTTGGGTTAGTAGCATTGCACTTTTATTAAAAACACAATTGGTTGTACTTTGTCCAGTTTGCGTGAAGGTTAATGACTAGTACCATATTTGGAGGGAAAGTCGTTATACTGCACTTTATGGAAAAATTTGTTTATAGAGATCTACGTTAAATTGTATGTTGTGAGGTATATTTGTTAAATTTGGCATACTGCACTTTGTATATATTTGTTGTGTTTAATTTAATCACGTTTGCTGCAATGTACATTCTTCAAACTGAGCGTATTAATTTCAATGTATTATTCACAACCTATTTATTTATGTCTCTGCTCATAAGAAAAAAAAAAGATATTTTTGTTGCCGATATTTGGTTACACAACCAATAAAATATAATTCTCAAAATGCAAATCACAGTCGAAAATAAAGAGTGCATAATTTAGACGTGTCTATTGCAATAAAGTACATGGATATCAAACTTCCAGGTACTCATTGAAATTCTATTCACTTTTGTGACTCATGAGTAGCCAGTAACACGCCCAGGCACACACCCAGGCAGGCAAACACAAACATCATGGCTTTTTCCTTATTTAAGTCCCCTTTAAGCCAATGATAACTTTGTGAAGCAGCCTTTTAAACTATGAGGAAGAAGCAGATTTTGAGAAAATGTAAAAGGTTTGGATTACACTTGACCACGTCTTGTATACATGGGCTGGTACCTTGCAGAGGGCAGCCAGACGTCTGCGCCCTCATCACTCCTTGGTAAGTGGCTTGATGCCCAGTGAGGTCAATGGTGAGCTGAGTGGATTGGAGAGCAATTTGATTATAAAAATGCTTCAGGCTCGCTCACTTTGCTGCCCACTTCCCCATCTGGGGAGCACGGAGGTGACGGCCCTACCTCCTATTAAAAGTGGTTCTGTACTTTAGAAGCGGAATGTTCCGGGCTGCACGGGCCGCTCAATAGGCTAATTGTTTCTGTGGCTTAGACAAGAGCCAGCCCAGAAGAATATAAAATAAATGACATTAAAAAGCACTTCTTTGAGATTTTTTGTTGCGCGGAGCTTGGCAGGCGCCCAGCAAGTCTCATACACCTGAAGGAGGGTGGCCGTCAAGGGTAAGTGGCCAGTGCCGCTACAAGGCGCCTATCCCGGAGCAGCAATGCTGTGTGTCCTGTGCGTGAGCATCAGGCGCGAGCGAGGTACCAAGTCGCGTGCCAGCTTGGAATGGAACCCCGTGGAAGTGCAGCTGCAGACAGAATAGTGTCACCTCATCCCGGAAGTCCTGCATTAGAAGCGCTTACCGTCGTTTCAAGGAACAGTAAGAGCACTGCTCGACAGGCCTTCTATACCATATAGTGGTAAAGTAACCAGCAGAGAAGTGCTGTACTTTCCATTAATGGGATATGGAGTAGCAAACTAGTCGTGGTCGCTAGCAGGCACCCTCCTATAGGGCACATACTAGAGTGAGTTGAAGGTGGTGGTCAAGAGGGGAGCTCTAGACATTGGTATTAAGCTCTGGGACCGGTAACTACTCCAGCCGCACAGTCAGACTCTGGATGGCATGGAGCCCTGGTGCCTTAAGACCGCACGGTCTAAAAGAAGAGTTGGATGCTGTTCATGACGTTGCTGTAAAAGCCAGTGTGTGAGCACCATAGCCTGGTCCCCTGAGTGGCTGGGTATGGCTACACAGGGTAACATGAAGATGGAGAGAGGCGCCATCTTCAGTGGGGTACTGGGCTTGGTTCTCAGGAATATTTCAGCCATGGGGCATCTACTTTTGTAGGGGCAACACTGGTGAATTTCACTGTACAGTACATGCATGCCACACAAGTGCACCAATTGAGGCCCTTCACCAAAACTCGGCTCTAGAGGGGAGCTGGCAGCACGGAAAATGTATTGTCTCTAGTCTCTTCAGACAAGTTCAACTGCTGTACCTCTACAACTTGATAACTACTGGCATGGGTTTTGAGGTGGCTCTACGTAATGGGGCCACATCCAATGGGGCTCTCTCTCTCTCTGTGTTGGGCAGTGAGGTGTTTAGCAGGCCATTTTAGAGGAGTGTGAAGGTTTGGCATTATGCCCTTTCACAAGGAGCACGTCTGCACGCCAAGTACTTCCCTGTAGTGCAAGAAACTACTCTGACAATATATACCTTTTGAGATAAAAATGAATGCTTTTAGTCAATATTTTTTAGATTGGTAATTACCCAGCAGCACCCTGTATAATAAAGTTTAATAAAATTATGCCTAGTTTAACAAGCATAACAAAGCCTAAAGGCAGCCAAAACTAGGCCTATTGCCTTTCCAATGCTTGTTTTTAATGTGAATTCAGTGGTGGCCATGTTGGATTTATTTAAAACTTCCAGTAAGGCTGCTAGGCAAATGACTGGTTAGGCTCCAGCACTTATATCGGCAAATATGAGTGCTATTCTGTCTTATGCGTGTTTAGATCAATTTTGTGAGTGAATTTAGATCGCTCTATGATCAAGACAGGCGCACCTGCCTCCCTCCTAGAAAACGCTTTCAATGTGTGTGTGCGGTGCTCCATGCACTATGCCATCCATCGTAGCAGGGAGTAGAGAGGGCAGTGGGTGTGCACAGGATACAGGGGGGAAGAGGTGGCTGCAGTGTGTCTGCAGAGGGGTGACTAGCAGATATTTGACAATAAAATGGACAGGATTGTCCAGTTTGTTTTAAAAATAGAAAAGACTGCTGCATTCCTGCCCCGCTTGCAATTCTTTCCAGTATTTATTCAAATTTAAGTCATGTGACCCGCTGGCCCCACCTTTCACGTCAGGCCCGGTTCTAGCGGGTGGCCCGGTTCTAGCGGGTGGTCCGGGTGGGCCAGGCCCACCCAAACAGGAGCCTTGGCCCTTGCAGTGAGGGCTTGAAGGCAGGCGCGCAACGCCATTGGGCTCAAAGTGCTCCAACCCTCCCACCCCCCTGTCATGTGTGTCAGCCCGGGCTGAGACAGCTTCCCGGGCACACACACAGACAGTTTTTGAGATTATCGCAGCTGCACAGGGAGTACTTCTCAGGTCTTTAAAAGACCATTTACATGTTAACGAGGCTTTGTTTATTTTTTCACCCCTTCATCTCCACATGGCGAAAGGCGACACATCCTTTCTTTGACAACGGTAACCTTTGCCTACTGTTCTGCTGCGTGGATATTTTTTTTTCTAAGCAGCCAGGAGAAAAGAAGTTTGTTTATTCCTATTCACCTTTCCTGACCCCTGCAGCTGCTTATCACATCAGGCTGTGACACAAAGTTTGACTAATGGAGTAGGTAAGAGAATGTATTACTATTTGTTTTTCTTTTTAAAATCTGCACAGGCCCAGCAGGACACATACTTCGTGTGTGCTTCATTTAAACTAAGGGTGGGCGGAATTTGCGTAGGCGCGTTACGCAAATCTTCGCGAAATTGCCAACAAATTCCGCGAGCTCGCGGAAATTCCGCGAAATCGCGGAATTGCTTGTCCCGTCCGTTCGCGATGTGTTTTTGCGTGCTCGCGGGGAAATATATTGCTAACTTGCCCATGCGGTCGCTAATGGGCGCGGCCATCGTGTTTTCACTTGTCCCGCCCGCTCGCGATGGTATTTCCTGTTCCGGTTCGCGTATTGCATGCTCCCGCCCGTTCGCGATAAGGGTTTCCTGTTCGGGAACGCGCATTACGTGTTCGCGATGCTTTTTGCGTGCTCGGGGGGGAAATATCGCGCGAACTTGCCCATGCGGTCGCAATGGGCACGGCCATCTTGTTTTTCACTCTATTTCTATGGTTCTGGGCCTGCTTTTCAATCCTCCCTCTATCTTTTCAATCCTTTGTTTCTGTAAACTTATTTTGGGTCTTTTTTGTTTATTATCTATCTCTCTATTTTCCTGATTCTATATTTTGAGTTTCTCTCTACTTTTTGTGTGTTTTTAACTACTTTTTCACACTTTTTCTATTACCTGCTTTTTCATTTCTTTTACTTACTTTATTTAATTCCTACATTTTCTTTTCCGTCCCCCGCCTACCCAGAACCATGGCAAAGGGCCACAGCCACAGGGCTCGAAGTCGGAGCCAGAGCCGCGACCGCCTTCCTTGCGGAAGACGGCGCCAAAGAGGAGTGCAGGCACGGGCCTTATTCAATGAGGCGGAGGTGGCCGCACTGGTTTTTTTGTTCAGCGCCACCTCCCCTTAACCCTGGCAGCAGGCGGCAGGCCTGGGTCCGGGTACGGGCTCCGGGAGCGTCGGCAGCGGTGGGGCAAGGTGCGGCGGGCAGTGTTTCGCTGCTCTGGTGTCCGGCGCACACAGAATCAGGTAACACTCCGGTGGTCCGATATTCTGGACCGGGAGCAGGACCTGCTGGACCTGCTAGGAGTGGAGGTCCCGGGGCTTGGTGAGTAGCTATTTAATATTACTACTTTGTGTTCTTCTGCTCTGTGTTATATATTGCGAATATTTTTTTTTTCCGACCAGCAAGAATGCTGCTGCTTACATTGCAGGTAAATTACGTTTAAAAATCTGTGATTGTTATGACACAGGCGCTCGGCGCTACTAATCTTACTTGTTTGCAACTTTGCGCTCGCTTGGCCTGATGATTATGTAAGAGTTTACTTTAGAGAACTTAAGTGATGTAATGCTAGAGAGAGTAGTCCTTCCTTTGTCCTCCTGCCACTAAGAAGGGATAGTGGTGGATTGATAGGTTTAGTTACTTATTAGTTGGTAATTTGTAAGTTGTGTGCGTGACGCATCCTCTAAAATAAATGGAAATGCAGACTTACTGAACAATTGGCCCGTCTGGATTGGAATAGGTGGGCTAGGTCAGGTGGTAGTTAGGCTTGCTAGACGGTCCGTGAATCTCGCAATACTACCAGTCGATCAGATAGGTCAATTTTATTGCAATTTTTGTTACCAAAAATGTTTTTGGTGCCTATTTTAAAATATTTTATTTATTTCACACCAAACTTTAATTTTTGTCTCTTTCTTTATGAAATCTTACATGATCAGCAGCACCCAGGGGCAAGAAGACGGGGTCGCAGGCGGTGGGCCCAGAAGATCTGGAAGATGCCTCCCAGGGACAGGACCGCTCCTCTATCGAGGGCTCTGCTGCTGGCCCCAGTAAGTCCACCAGTGGTTAATATTAATAATTATATTTCCAAAACTTTTCCTGCACCTTATTTTTTCCGAACTATTATTTCGGTATCCTAATTCAAATTTTTACAAAATCTTCTTTGCTTTATTGAAGTACTGGGTTTTATTGGACCCAGCGGTGCCAGGGAACACACCCAATGACCTCGAGTTCTTCCTGTCTCAGACTACAGAAACACAGAGTCTTCTTGGTGGCTTCAAAGATCAATTTATTGGCTGCAGCCAGCAACAGGTATCCTAGAAGTACAACAATGTGTATGTTCTCAGGAGACTGCCTTTCTCATGGAAACCAGCTATCTCTTTTATACAGAATATTATGCTTTAGGCAAACATTCCTTATTTTTACAGTGGGTCATTCACATATTTCTTACAACAAAAAAAGGACAGATTCATGATGACAAGCCCATTTTCAGTTTGTCCAGCCCACAACCAAATACCCAGTGAGGCCCAACACCTGCAACAGATATAATCTGGACCCCTAATAAAACCGGGCACCTCCTCCTCGTAAAGCAGGTCATAAAGAAAGAGCAGTGACAGGTGTGAATAAGATTTAGATATAGATGTGTGCAATGAAGGGTTTATGGCATGCTGCACCTGGGCCCCTAATCTCGATCGGCCACTGGGAACTAAAACTGGCCGAACAGGTTCTGGCTCTGGACAGTGGAGTCAGCTTGCCCAGGTCACTGAAAGTGTACGTGTCCCCTAAGGCGCGTTTTGGCTTTAGTCATTGCCTTATGTGAGGGCAACCACAAAATGGCTGCCGTACACAAAATGGAACCCGAGGGTTCACAAGGGAATCGTTAATATTAGAGTGATCCCGTCACTCGAATATGACGCAAATACTCAGATATAGCATACCTGTCATTACCGGTCTGCTGATACCAAAATCGTCATGTTACAATGATGTTAATGACACAGGTCCAGAATTTTCAGTACCACAGACCCTCCTTTTGCCCTTACATAGGCAATTTACTTACACTCATGCTAATCTGAGTCTAGGTCTATGTTCATGAATTCATTGAGATGTTGCTGTAGCATCATCCTATTACTTAGCTCGTCCCTTGATACAGGTTTCCTTACACATGATGTAACACATAGGCCGCATATGGCAGGAACACACTGTATGCACAGACAAAACAGGAAAAGGGTGGCTAGAAGTATCCCAATGACCATCAGAACTTTCCATCCCCAGGTGGATAACAGTTCCCAGAACCATCCCATCAACGACCAGTCTCCTTCATCTATATGGATGGATTCAGAGATCCTATGTAGTTTGGAGATGGCCTGGTACACTGTTGGAGCGTTATCTGGAATGAAAATGCAACAACTGGATTGGATCACTCTACATACCCCACCACGGTCTGCAAGTATGATGTCTAACGCGACCCTGTTCTGCAGGGTCATAAGGCGGTCCGACTGGAGCTCAGCAGTTAAATTATTAAGGGCACCGACAGTTTCGACTATGGTGGATTCAACCACTCGCGTCAATTGCCTCACATTCCTGTTGTTAGCCATAGGTCCCCAGAACGGCAGAAAACCCCTAAAGAAGTCTCCCGCTTCTTGTCCTGCAGTGTCTTCCTTGCTGAAGACACCCCTAATTCTTCTTATCTTATGGTAATCTGCCGCAGCTGTGTAGGTGGGAGGCAACAGGAATGAAACGAAGCATGTGCCCGAGAAGTCAGGGGGCAACCACGTGAAGGCCCTATCATGGCAGATAAAGTAGGTACCCCTAGCTGCTAAGAACAAAGGGGAAGTCTGAGACGCAAAAATATACGTTTCAGTGCAGATACTCTTCCCTAACTGAGCTCTTGGATTCTTGCCATTACCTTGCAGACATAGATGACCCTGATGGGGTACAATCCAAATTGGAGCGGATCTTTTTGCTTGCTGGTTCTCGCTCAGTCTCGCTCCATATCCAGTCACGTTCCATCCAATATACGCTAGTGTCTCATCTTCCGGGATAGTTTCGTAGGAACTAGTTCCCCTTATCATGTCGACTATCCCCTTAACTAGAGCACTATTCTTTGGGTTGTCTTTGACGGAACGTAGGGGGTGGATTTCGCGAGCATAGATGAACATCGTTCGGTATGCCCACACAGAACCATTGTAGCTGAATGGCAGCACTAGGTAGGGAATACCTTTCTCAGTAGTATGAGGCATAAGGCCACACACCCAACAGTTGGTTCTGTTCACTACTAGCTGGTGTTGGTGTAAGAGCTGAACAAAGGAGTTGTTCATAAACTCTAATCTTCTAACGGACTCGTGTTCAGGTAGAGGGTGAAAAGAATGTGAGGAGATAGTAGAGGAAGGCATGGGCTGTACAGTGGGTGCAGATGTCACTTGAAAAGAGAATATGATATACCCCACTAAAGACATCATTAGACTAAGTAAAATACAAAGACACATAATTAGAAAACATTTTCTGCTCATGGTTGCACATATTTTCCTCTTGAAACTTATTCTTTCAACAGGTCTCTCCATCTGAAAAGGCTCCATCCTCTAACGTGCTGTTCGCGGCGGTTGGTTTTCTTCACTTGAGAGTGTTTCTGAATGTCCCAGGGAACGCCCTAGAACAAACCAGACCCGTAGACCTTGTGTCCGCAGGCTACACACTCAAGTCTTTTCACCACGACCCTACAGCTGAACCCGGATGGTGGTTCAAAAACAGGTTTTCGGATGGGAGGACCAAAATTTCATTTTATTTGTCCATGACTCTCGGTCGCAAGTTATAACGGCTTTTTCCAGGCAATGTCTGGTCGCAAAACAAAAGTTCAGGCTCAGTAGTGTCCAATCGAAGTGGTGATGGTATTGCTCTTTGGAGAAGATCGTCACTTTCTCGCTCAGAATTTGTCCCTGTGACGCGTGCGTCACTAAAAGGCAGAAAACGAGGCACTGTTTCAGTTTCCGAGTCAGCAATTCCCTCCTGGACCCACCGGTCATATGGTAGAGGCAAAGGGACCCTCTTACAGTGTACGCCGTGGATCCAGTTTTTCTTCCCTTGTACTCGCACTGCAGATCTTGTGGACAAAATCACCAAATAGGGGCCAATCCAGCGGGGCTGATCGTTCTTTGTCCGCTGAAAGTTCTTGATTAACACCCACGATCCGGGATTGATTGCATGCCCTGGATCTTTAGAAGCCTGAGGCAGTGTATTATGAACCTGTTGGTGTAAAACACGCAATTTAGCCGTCAAATCATGCAAGTAATCAAGCAGTACAGGGTGTTCAATCTCGCTGAATTTCGTTGGCCTCGGCACTCCCCATATGTTAGCCGGGCGACCAAACACTATCTCATGAGGACTAAGTCCTACTCGGGAATGTACGGTCATCCTAGTTGACAACAGTGCTAATGGCAACGCATCAGGCCATTTAAGGCCAGAGCTTGCTTGTATCTTGGCCAGTTTTAGTTTAAGAGTGCCATTATAGCACTCAACTAATCCAGCTGATTGGGGATGATTTGCAGCGTGAAATTTCTGCCGGATTCCTAAACCTTCACACACTCGTTTCATCACTTGACCCACAAATTCACCCCCATTATCACTCCACACCATTCTCGGCAAACCAAACCTAGGGAAGAACTCTTTGAGAAGGGCTTTCGCTGTGGACAAGGCAGTATTATCTTTCAGAGGATATGCCTCTACCCATCTTGAAAAGGCACAAACAACAATGAGTACGTATTTCAAATTGTTGCACCTCTCCATGTGGATGAAATCTAGCTGCAAAACCTCGAACGGATACGTTGGAGGCGCAAAATGACCAGCTGGAGTTGGGGTTCCCTTACCAGGATTGTATTTCAAACAAACCATACCATTTTTGACCACATTCTCTGCATATTTGGGAATTCCAGCATTTTGCCACGCTGGAGCCAATAACTTACAGATTCCTTTCACACTGATGTGGGCCATCCCATGTGCCATTGTAACCACTGCAAGCACATATGTATCGGGTAACAACCATCGCTGATGCTCCGACAATTCAACCCAACAACCATTTGCATCCAATTTACCCGTACTCTCTCTCCACGTACTTAATTCCTTCTCCGTAGCTTCAGCTTGGATGGACTTCACACTCTCTATCGTATCTTCACACATTCCAACGTCACCAATCCATCTTGCAGGGCCCGCAACATACATTCGACTCATCACATCTCTTGCTGTTTCTTTCGCAACTTCATCAGCAAACATATTACCGCGACCAACGTCGTCAGTGATCTTCTTATGTGCACTGCATTTCAAAATCGCGACTTGCAATGGCAAAGTAAGTGACTCCAGGAGCTCATTCACCAATTGACCATGCTGTATTTTCGTACCGTGAGACGTGAGGAACCCACGTTCCTTCCACAAGCGTCCAAAACTATGGGCCACACCAAACGCATACTGGCTATCAGTATATATGGTCACTTTCATTCCTTTTGATAATACACACGCTCTCATAAGTGCAGTCAACTCTGCTGCTTGAGCTGAATTATGTGGGATACGTGCAGTTTCAACAATCGTATGTAAAGTCGTGACAGCATATGCCGCAGTCGTATCACCATTCGGAAGCTTGAAGCATGACCCATCCACCCATAAGGTACCATTACACTTTACAAGAGGAGTGTCCCTAAGATCTACTCTCCCTTTCGTTTCTTCTTCTGTCCTAAGAAAGCAATCATGCTGTTCCGGAACATCTGTCTTTGTTATAATTGGCAACAATGTAGCTGGGTTCAGCGTGTTGCATTTTCTTATGTGCACATGGCTCGCTAAAAGTGTCAACTCGTAACCTGACAATCAAGCACTAGTTAAGTGCTGTGTCTTGGTCCTGTTTAACAAAATATCCACTGCATGTGGGACCATCACGACCAGCGTATTATTCATCACCAAACCAGCAGACTGTCGAATAGAAACAGCTGCTGCGGCTCTCAAACAACTCGGCAACGCTCTAGCTACCGGGTCCAAAATCGACGAGAAATATGCACATGGACGTTGCTTGTCCCCAAAAGACTGTGTTAACACTGATAATGCACATCCTTCTCTCTCATGGACATACAGCGTAAAGGGCTTGCTGTAGTCGGGGTACCCAACACAGGAGCCGAACACAATGCATCACGCAATTCGGAAAAACTTTTCTGACAATCTTCGGACCAAGGAAGGGGATTCGGCGTGTCTTTATAGGTCAATGCTACCAAAGGTTTAGCCATCAATGAAAAATTCGGTATCCATTGTCTGCAATAGGATGTAATACCTAAGAAAGCACGCACTTCTCTCTGTGTCATTGGCACACTTAATTTTGCAATTGCCTGAATTCTTTCTGGGGTCAATCTTCTTCCCTCTTTCGATAAGAGGTGACCTAAATAGGTCACTTCTTGTCGACAATACTGTAACTTGGAAAGAGACACTTTGTGGTGTAAATCAGACAAATGACGCAACAATGACAAAGTGGCTTCTTTACAAATCTCCTTAGTATCTGCAGCAACTAACAAATCATCGACGTACTGTAGAAGGGTAGCGCCATCAGGTAACACAAGAGTGTCAAGCTGAGACTTCAGAGCCTGACTATAGATAGAAGGACTTTCACAAAAACCTTGAGGAGCTCTCTGAAATCGGAAGCTTCGGCCTCCTAAACAGAATCCAAAAATATCCCTGCTCTCTACGGCAATAGGGATGCTGAAGAAAGCATTCTTCAAGTCAATCACCGAGAACCAAGTGGCTGAGGCTGGAATCATTGTCAGTAAAGCAGTGATATCGGGAACGACTGGAAACTGTGGCACAACTATCTTGTTTACCTCTCTAAGATCAATCACAAACCTGTAAACAGGTGGCTGAGAAGAGTCAGTACGCTTCAAGACAGGTAAAACAGGACTATTGCAAACATTACCTCTTGTCTCTTCAATTACATTTTTCTCAATCAAATCATAAATGATCGCTAGCAACGCTTTTTCACCTTCATTAGAGATCTTGTATTGGGGAATGCGCGGCATTTTAACATTGGCTTTCAACGTTACAACATATGGCGGTATTTCCAAAAGACCTACATCATTGGGACCAGTAGCCCAAAGAATATCAGGGAGAAACGACAATTCTGTTGGAAGTTTGTCCTTTGACAAATATATTGGTGAAACCACTGTCTTACCCAATGTGAGTTGTACTCCCGAAGGAGAACAATACAATGTCGCATACAATCTTTTCAGCAGATCCAATCCTAACAAGTTCTCACCACAACCTGTCGTTAGAATAAGTGGTGCTTCGATTTCACAAGGTCCAACAGAAAGAGACATAGGGCTAGAAATCGGGTTCCTAACCGGGCGCCAGAAAAACCTACTGAAACATTAGTTTCGCCAGACAAAGGTGCGCCAGGGAATTTAGAGTGCATAATAGAACTCTTTGTAGCACCAGTATCCAACAGAAAAGGCTCTGACACACCTGATGTAATCACCTCAATATAAGGTCCACTCTGATCTACTGGAACTGAAACAACTCCCTCTCTTTGTCTATGGCTGTCCTAGCAATCATCACCTTCCATACTCTCACCTTCTGCATAGTAGTCATCAGCATAGTACTGAGTCGTCCTACCAGACGCGTTATTCTGCTGATCAAAACTATTCATTGAATTTTGAGGAGGAAATGGGCGCGCGTTCTGGGTGAAATTTCCGCGTCCTCTAGCTCTAGGTGCTTGTGGAACACCTCGACCTCTTGCGCCAGAAATACCATTCATACGCTGCAACAAAATAGGGCAATTATATTTAAAATGACCTTCTTCCTTACAATATGAACATTGGTTAGGGCCTATCAGAGCACGTTGTTGAGGATACTCAAACCTTTGCGAATTCCTCTGATACTGTTGAGGTTGCTGATAGTCACGCTGATTACTACGAGGCGGATACGCTTGTTGTAAAAGAACCTTTGTTTTTAACTCTTTAGTTTTCTTGTCTGCTCTATCTTTCTCATCTTTATCTCTATTTTCGTAGTATTGTGCAGTAGCCAATATCTGTGCTGAAGAGGAAACGGCCCAAGAACTCTCTGAATCTTTCAATTTTTTACACAATTCGGGAAGCAAATTATGCACAAACTTGTCAACAAACAACCTTTGACCACCTTCTGTACTCATATCCTGACCACTGTGGTCGATAAATGTCTCTTCAAACCTAGTGAAGAAGTCAGATACACTTTCCTCCTTCTTCTGCTTGCATGCAGACAATTTATCCCAATTTACACGCATTGCAGGCATCAAAGTCTTCATGTAAGTAACGATCCTACCAGGGAGGTCTGCTACTAAAGGCTCTGGTTTAGCACCGCCTACTTGTCTGTCATTTGCCGCATTGATATTAATCCATGTGTCCCCTAACTCCGGCGCATGATCCGTGTGACGGATCACTCTCCATAAAGGCTGTGGGACCACATTTCCAAACAACATGTCTATATCAGCTAAATTCATAACACAGGAGTCTGCAGTCTGTGATAATTCCTTATAATAACCTGCAGGGTTTTTACGGGGGTCGGGTAGAGTCTGCTTAAGAGCCAGGACTTCAGTTCGCTTCCATGGAACATGTACCCACACACGTTGAAAATGAGGCTGAATAGGTGGAACAGCATTTAGGTCTCCTTCTTTCCAAACTGGGGAACTTCTCTCATGGGATACTGTCTGACCTTCCTTTTAACAGAGGGTTCTGGCTCAAACAACAGTCGAGAAATACCCTCACTCCTAAATGATAATAATGTCGCAACTGCTTTCTCAATATCGGAACCCACAATCGTGCCTTTGGAAAACTCAAACCGTACACGACACAACTCAGGCGGATTGGCCTCCATATCACAATCTTTTAATCTTTCAAGAAGAACTTCGCACATTTTGTCAAAAACATATCTCTGTTTCGGTGCTTGCCATTGGTGGAAGACATCCATAACAGACTCTAACTCATATCTTGTAGGGTCAGTGACCCATTTATGCGCCAAATGATCCAATACTCCCTTCTCTCTAGAATCGGGCAATTGGCTACGCAATTGTTTACGCTCTAAAACGGGGTCGTAGTCGGTGACCCAAAGAAAGGAGACAAAATACTAGTAACAGTGTTTGTCATTCTCTGTCGGACAGAAGGAGAAGTTGACAAATGAACAGGAGGAAAAACAGGAGGAGACAAAGCAAATGCAGAGGCAGTGTCAGAAGGGATAGTGTGGAGGGAAATAGATGCAGGGGGCAAAGTCATTGGAAGTAAAGATGGAACAGGTAGTAAAGGTGGCAGCCCTTGAGGGGCTGCGCCATAGTAGTAGGTGCCAACTGAAAAACAGCTGGTGGTTGTGGAAGAACCGGAGGTACAACAACTGGGGGTTGTACAACTAAAGGTTGCGGAGGTGCTGTAGCACTCTGCGCATAAGGAGGTGGTGAATTCAACAAATGAGACATTAAAGGATCCTTCTCAAGTTCCTTCACTGTATCTTGCTGAAGAGGTGGCAAAACTGGATAACATTTATCAATTGCCAATTTACGTTGCCTGTGCAGCTGTTCACTCGCTTGTTCCTCTTCATCATCCTTATACTGCATAGCAGCTTGCATTATTGAAATACCCTTTTCTCTTTTATTCTTCTTTACTAATTTAATTTCTTTCTGTTTGGCTTCTTTTCGCCATAGGCGAAAAGAGTCAAACATCGCCGGCCGGGCTTTCTTCTTAAAAAGTCTAACCTCTAAATTATCCAGAATTTCGGTGTCAAAACTACCATATTGGGGCCACTTTAGGACACCATCTTTCCTTGTGTACCTAACCTATACGTTATTATACGTGATAGGGCCCACTCCATGCTTCACGTAGAGCTCATAGGTTGGAGTTCCAATTGGAGGAACCGGACACGAGTCCT
This sequence comes from Calotriton arnoldi, assembly GCA_963921515.1. NCBI lineage: Eukaryota > Metazoa > Chordata > Amphibia > Caudata > Salamandridae > Calotriton > Calotriton arnoldi. The sequence continues at coordinate 12,406 of CAWUFW010016217.1, read as the reverse complement.
CCAATCGGGAATCCCTATTACAACCAAGACAAAACAAATTTCCAAGTCTGCTAAGACCAGGCATCTTCGCTCACTAGTCTAGCTTCAAACTTCAAAGGATTATCGAATACGACAGTCTCGTGAATACACGAGTCCTTCGGCTTTGGTACTTGCAAGTTCCAAATCAAAAGATCCTAACAAATCAAAGATCCCATGGGATACCCAAAACTAAGAACCAAGACTAAGGACTGGGAGACGCTCCACTTATACTTAACTGAGGTATCGATGACGTCACCAGAAGACTCGTCTATTGTCTCGCTCTACAAATCATAAAAGGGTCCAAGACAGGGCGATAGTCAGGGCAGCAGTCCTTCGTAGCCGTCGGGACGCGGGGAACCTTGCAGCAAAGACTTTCGGACCACGAACGACATACAGGGGTCGATGAAGTGGTTGGCCTTCCTCCAGAATTTTACACGAAGCTCCTCACGACCTCTGGCTTGGACCGGTACCGCTGAAATCGCCCCACGTTGGGCGCCAATTGAAGTACTGGGTTTTATTGGACCCAGCGGTGCCAGGGAACACACCCAATGACCTCGAGTTCTTCCTGTCTCAGACTACAGAAACACAGAGTCTTCTTGGTGGCTTCAAAGATCAATTTATTGGCTGCAGCCAGCAACAGGTATCCTAGAAGTACAACAATGTGTATGTTCTCAGGAGACTGCCTTTCTCATGGAAACCAGCTATCTCTTTTATACAGAATATTATGCTTTAGGCAAACATTCCTTATTTTTACAGTGGGTCATTCACATATTTCTTACAACAAAAAAAGGACAGATTCATGATGACAAGCCCATTTTCAGTTTGTCCAGCCCACAACCAAATACCCAGTGAGGCCCAACACCTGCAACAGATATAATCTGGACCCCTAATAAAACCGGGCACCTCCTCCTCGTAAAGCAGGTCATAAAGAAAGAGCAGTGACAGGTGTGAATAAGATTTAGATATAGATGTGTGCAATGAAGGGTTTATGGCATGCTGCACCTGGGCCCCTAATCTCGATCGGCCACTGGGAACTAAAACTGGCCGAACAGGTTCTGGCTCTGGACAGTGGAGTCAGCTTGCCCAGGTCACTGAAAGTGTACGTGTCCCCTAAGGCGCGTTTTGGCTTTAGTCATTGCCTTATGTGAGGGCAACCACAAAATGGCTGCCGTACACAAAATGGAACCCGAGGGTTCACAAGGGAATCGTTAATATTAGAGTGATCCCGTCACTCGAATATGACGCAAATACTCAGATATAGCATACCTGTCATTACCGGTCTGCTGATACCAAAATCGTCATGTTACAATGATGTTAATGACACAGGTCCAGAATTTTCAGTACCACATTATACTATCTGTTTCTAAATTCTTGTTATCCCTGCCTCTAACTGCGTCTGCTATGACTCTCTGTACTACTACTATTAGTCTGTCTGTAGCTAAGCTTGCCCAGTTGCCCACTCTTTATTTCAAATATTTTAAATAAAACTCATTCACCAATAGCTATAGCCATTGAGTTTGGGTTGTCCTCTTCTACTACTTCTAGTCTTCTTATTCTTGAGGCTTTTTGACAATTCCCACCAAGAAAATGCCCAACCACATTTTAGAATTTTAGATAGGATAGGACATACTACTACTGTTGTAGGGATTCTGCACATACAGAACTTTGCACAAGAAAATAGGACGTTGGTGATGGGAGGTTGGACCTTCCTCACACCTCAATCGGAAGCCACCACAATCCCCTGACCGACTAGTTATAGTGTCTCATTACTCCGAAACGCCCCCCAAAATACCCAATGAGTAGACAACCCAGACAACATAACACTCCCAACCTCTGTTGCGGAAGCAATGCACACCCTTTGCTCACTCTTGTGTAAGTCCACACCAAATACCACCGAGTCTATGTAAGTTCAAAAGGTTTCTTTTTATTTCCAACTGACAAGCTCTGTATGTTGTATAATGCAGCAGCAACAGCAAAATGTATAAGATTAAAACAATAAACATTGTTACAGTTAGTTAGACTTACAAGTTACTTACAACTACAAGTCCATAGAAGCCAAAAGGCGAGATCATGATAACTGAACAGTGGTGGGCGAACCACCCTCCCCTTGGTAGGAATCTAGTTTATATAAAATTCTAAATGGAGATGTGAGAATTCTGGGAGCCCTCACCTTAGAAGAACCTAGTAGTGGTTACATCATAAGCTCTGCAAAGCTCTGGTTCTTCTTATAAGTGAATCTTCCGTCTGTAATGAGAAAAATGGTGCGCATTAGTATAGTGCAAGCATTTCTCAGTCGTGCCAAAAAGTGCTGTTTTTTTATGGATAAGCAATATGGACTAACACCATAACTCCATAACAAAGTCGCTTGTTTTTCGACCTTGTACGCAGTGCTCAGACAGTAGCAGTATGAGCTCATGTGGCCTCAAAGGCGTCTTTCACAACAAGCTGCGAGGTAACTTGCGCAAAAATAAAAGACAGAGCTAAAATGGTTGCATGGCTCGGGGTAACTTAGCAAAGACTAAAATGACCCTAGGGACCATATAACACTACTAGTGTCTACTCTACTACCTGATTTATACTAGTGATGTATGTTGTATATGTATTAACTTTTTTTTCATTCATGCTAGTGAAAAATAGGGGAGGTGTATATGGCATCTGAAAAATGTGTAATGTTTTTTCTAGGCGTACTACCGACCACCAGTACCGGGGCCAGCGGTGAAGGTGACGCGGCCGCTGAGGGTGCAGGCGATGCGGCAGTTGGAGTAGCTGCAGGGGGTGAGCCAGCAGCAGTGGCGGGCGGTGGTAAGTTATATTCCTAATCCTTACTTATTGACATTACACTCGCTGCAAGGGTGTAATGTATACTGTACTGTTGAGACTTAAGTAAGAAGTAGTTGTGAACGCCGGTTGAAGAAGACACCCTTTACTTAGCAGCATTAGCATTAGCAATAGCATTAGCGACGGGAGTCTACTGAGAGTAACCAATGGCCTCTATCGGACTTCAACTCAGCTGTGAAATTTTTATGGAGAAGACTAAAAGTCTGATCAGATGACCTTGATGGATGGGTTGAACGAAAAGGGAAAGAAGGGTGGAAGGAGGAAGGATGGGCGAGATTTTATATTTATGACTGGCAGAGAAGGATACGTGGCATGCATGCATAGGTGTGTGATATGAATCAGATGCATGGGTGGTGGAATGCCTGAAACTCCCACAAATGTTCGAGGCCGAGGTAGTGGGAGGATAGATACATACCACAAATGTTACGTACTGTGCTTGCTAGTGCTACTGTGCCACTATGTGTAGAATGTATTTGTCTGACTGCTTTGCTAAGAGTATATTTTACAATAGTCTTGTTTTTTCTTCTTGATATAGCTACTCCTAAAGTCAACAGGAAGGAGTTGGCAGCCAAGGCCCGGTGCCGTAAGCTGGAGGCCATACAGGCCGAATACCGGCGCCTGGTTCTTCTAGAGGAGGAGGAGGAGGAGGCGGCAGCAGCTGCAGCCTCCTCCAATGCCCCGGGCCCCAGACACCACCCCCCAGTCTTACGGCGTCACCGCCTGTCAGCCACCCGCCGCCACACAGGAAAAAGCACTGCTGCCCACCCCCACTGTGGATGCAACTGCCGCGCGCTGAAGCACCGCGTGGCCCGCCTGGAGGAGCGCATCCATGTCCTGGAGAGGCGAGCCCGCTGAGACCCCGTTTATTTATTGCCCCTTTTTTATATCTTATTTGGGTGGGTGGGAATCGGGCGTTGGGTTTTGGACTTTTGGGCATTTGTTGGACTTTTTCGTTGCGGGACATGAACATTGGTTGGGGTTAGGGAGAGGGGTGGGTCAGGTGTTGTGGGATTTTTTTACATAGTTTATTTTTGTTAGGGTATTAAATTACATATTTAGACTTAATATACGATGTGGTTAATGTTTTGTGGGTGGGGTTACTGTTTTACGTCACACGGTTTCCTTGCTGGTGCAGTGCCACAGCCAGTGTTTGATTTAAATAATTGGCTGAGTTACTAAGACACAAACAGACAGATGCGGTACCCGTCACTGAGGGACTTGTCCTACTAGTACTGTCAGTCTCTCCTGCTAATCTATGCATTCTGCAACTGGACTCAAAGGGGTGTGTGAAATAGAATTAATGAAAAAAAATCAGTTATTAATTATGCCTCACCCAAACCTCTTCTCTTACCTGTGCTTGATGTTTAACTTGGGCACGGCGATGGCTGCATGGTGGTGATGGTTTTCTTTCCCAACATGCCATGGTTGTGGTGGTAGTAGTATTAGACCCTGGCAGTAGCACTTGCAAATAAAAGAAAATGAGACAGTCAGTCGCCTGAGAGAGACTGTGGGAGGAGTAGTAGAACAAAGTACAGTACGGAACTTACTGCCAAACAATAATATGCCAAAATACAAGGAAACATAATGGTTGCGGGGATAGCCTAGTACATAGAGTTACAAACTCTAGCTGTGTCGAGTCACTCGACTAGGCCTACAGTACACCGTGGTCCGTGACTCGACACAAGCGTAACCATTAGTGCTGTTTCGGACAATGACAACAAATCCAATCTATGATGGCAATTAATGCTGATGGATTCGGTTCCTTTGGTAAAAAAATCCCAAATATACTGCTCATAGGAGGGTGGGCAAGCAGAAGAAGATCCGCGCCCTGCCTTGAAAATGCATTTATGTTGCTTTAGCCACATCCGCGCCAGCAAGCGTGTGATAAATTATTGGTGTACATTTAATTTAGTCACACCTCAATAAGCCACACAGCCCGGGGGAAGAGGGTTAGGGTTTGATGAATGGTTGGGAAGGGGGGTTTTGGGAAAGGTTTGAGAAAGAAAAACAGTACGCATGGACAACAACAAAACACAATCTTGGCAGACAACCATATCCATAAATCAGTTAAGGGAGAAAAAGGAAATGCATGCATGATGATGATAACTTGATGGTTAATGATATTACTAACTACTACTACTAGACAATTAGACAGTACAGGGCAGCAGTATATTATGCAATTTGCCTTGCCTGTCTGCCCTCAGAGAGACCCCAATTACATACAGTTTCTGTTCTGTTGTACCGGCCCGGGCTTAAAGATAGCAAAGAAAAGTCAAAAATTGCTGTAGGGATGAATTGAATTATATAAGCAGAGAGCAAACATAACAACAACAACACACAGTAGTAATGATTGAAGACAAAAAAAAGAATCGAAATTTAAAAGGTGATGAAAGTTGATACTGTTACTGTATGTTATCCTGGTCAAAATGGGGAGTTGCATCTCGGCATTCGTCTTGGTCCTCCATTCCATGGACGCTCCGGCCATCAATCTTGCGTGACGCCACTGCCTGGCACATGTAGATTCATTGGTAAGGTAAGTGAGAGTTGTTTTTCCCAGTGTAGCACAGGGTAAGGGCCGGCCTGTAATTGCAGATGGGAAAACCAAAGGGATATTGAAAAATCAAGTAGAAAAAAAATGCCTAAATTACGGTGGAGTGCAACAAGAACACTTTCAGAGGCGGCATGGATTTGGATACATCATGTCTACTCTAGTCTGTTTCCAGCATTAACCTCCAACAACAACAGGACTGAGCAGGCCCACGGCACCCGTGACACATCCTCCATTTAGCGTACCTTTTTTGACAGAGGCAGACAAAGCAGATATACAGCAACATAGCATTTTACAAATTAAGTGACTAAATCAATGCCCCGCTGTCAGTCATACCATACCACTACACTCGACTCCACCACTACACAGACATGTAGGTCTGCAGTGGTTGTTCTTGACTTGGTTACCTTGTAATGCACTCATGAAACGCACTGAGTTATTCCATCAATCATCTCGGATCGTACTGAGTGACTGGAGTGCGAAGAGATAATGTCACTGTGGTCATCATCATGGTGTGTTGTCCAACTCAGTGTGCAGTAGTGTACAGATTGAGTCCCCTTTCCATATTCAAAATGCAATGGATCGGCCTGCAGTAGAAGTAGAAAATTGTTATTGAAAAACAAGATTGGAAAGAAACATTGCATTGGGTTACTTTTAGTGTGTAGATTAGATAATAGCACACAATGAATTACCTTCATGCACTACAAACAACAACAACACAAATCACTCAGTCAGCGTCCAATGCATGTCATCATTCATTACCTGTTCCTTCTCATCTTCAGTTAAGGGGCAGTCTGTATCGGCTCGGAAAGGAGGATAGCTATAGTAGTCATCATCATGTTCCACTTCTTTTGGAGAGACTCAACGAGGCAAGATTTTAGTTTTTCTTCGATTATGCTACATCCAATCATCATCTGGCTTGAGGGCAATAGATTTAGGTCGATTCAGGAGGATGGAGGAGCAGGACTCGGAGGAGTGGACTGAAATGCAGAGAGCTGAAACTCATAAGGCAATAAAATACGAAGACGGTGGTGATGGATTTGTTGTGATTTGAAGTTTCCAAACAGAAAGACAGACACAGAAATAGAAGTAAATAAGGGAGAACCACAGTAAGAACTGGAAGCCTAGTTGTCACCGTCAGGGAAGTATAGCTCGTCCTCAAACTCTGGAGGTTCAACCAGAAGTAGGTAATCAGCATCCAACACGCTACTTCCATCACCTGAGCCGCTGTCCTCATCTTCCTGTGGTGATTCATGTATTGTGTAATTCGGTGGTATAAATTGCTGATTCATTTTGATCATGGTTAACCTCTCCACGTTTATGGGTGAGAGACTGGTCCTTTTCACTGTTACAATGGAACCAGCAGCACTGAAAACACGTTCAGAAGAGACACTTGCGATAGGGCAAGCCAGATAGTTGATCGCCAGCCTGCTGAGCACTGGCCATTGGCCCCTTTTGCCATACCAATACCGCAATGGGTTTTGATCAATGTAGACCTCTGTTGGGTCATCCAGGTAGGCCTGGACCATTCGGTCAATGTTCAGGGGTGCTAAACTTAGTGCGCCCTCTTTTGTCTTTGCATCAGCACTGGACCTAGCAAGTCCTTGCTGTAAATACCAATTCTGTGCCGTTTGTACTGGGGCTGATGATGATCCGGTTCTTGCTGTTGTCGATAGTGTTGGTGACAGCTGTGAACCAAATGCACTGCCCACAGGCTCTGAAGTTGAACTTGACACAGGATGGCCTGCTGCAGTACTTGATGTGGGTTTGAGGCCTTTAATTACCAGCCGTTCATTTTCCAATGTACTGGCTGCCTCAGCTATCCAAGTTTTGTACCGGGCAACATCCACTTCTGAAAAAGGGAGTAATGTCTTACTGTGCAGTGCCGCTTTGTACCATGGATCCAGAATTGTGGCACAAATGTAATGTTGTTGTGACAGAATCTTATTTTGCACCCTTGCATTTTCACTTAAGCGACATGATAAGCTCTCCGCCAACTGGTATGCTTCTTTTATTTCCTCCACACCTATGTACGCTTCACACACCCTCTTCAGCTCTTGCTCTAGCATGTGCAACAATGGGATAGCTTGGCCCATAGTACAGTCCTCCTAGCTGACTTCACGTGTGAAGACCTCGAAAGGAAGAAGCATCTCTGTAAGAGATTTAACTAAGCACCATTGGTCCACCTGAAGGGTCATGCCTTTCACAGCAGCATCCGCCCTTTGCATGACATATTCATTGATTGGTCTGTACTGCTCAAACAGACGGTCAAGCATGTAATACGTTGAGTTCCAACGTGTTGCCACCTCCTGGATCAGTGCTTTGACTGGCATTCTATAGTCACGTTGAATGATCCTCAGCTGCTTCCGGGCTTTAAAAGAATGGCTGAAATGCGTGCCTATTCTGCGGCAGGTGGTCAGTAAGTTGCTGACTATGGGTTCTTTTTTCAGAAAGTCTTGAACTATAATGTTAATGCAGTGCGCCAAACACGGGACCCTGAAATACTTACCAAGCGTCATGGCCTTAAGTATATTACTGCCATTATCCGTGGCAACAAAACCAATGTGAAGCCCTCTGGGGCGCAACCATTCAAAGACCTTGTTGTTAAACTCCTCCAAAATGTTTTCAGCAGTATGAGATTTCTCCATGGCGAACATGGCTATAGTTGCATGTTTCCGAGAAGCATTAAAAATTGCAGCTGTGTCAACAGCACCTACTTCAGATAGCTTGTCTCTAACCCCCACAAAAGAGACCCAGTGTGCAGTGATGCACATGTAATCAGTGGCTTGGCAACTGGTCCACATGTCTGTTGTCAGGTGGATTTTGTGAACAGCACTCTGCTGCAAAGCTTGTCCAACCAATTCAAGCACATCGTGATGTAGTGCTGGAACAGCAACTCGGGCAAAATAGGACCGGCTGGGAACCTTCCATTTAGGGCAGATGGCTGACACAAATTCAAGGAAACCCACCCCTTCCACAAATGAAAAAGGGAGAAGGTCCAGCGCTAACATTTTAGCCAGCTTCGCATTGTACAACCGTGCCGTTGGGTGGTTGCGTTGGTACTGCCCCTCCGACCTAAGCATGCTGTCAATGGTAGGCTGGAATATTTTCCTTAGTGGTGCACCTTTCTTCTTGAACCCAGCTAGGCTCAACGACGCTGCACTTTTGCTCATTGCAGTGCCCGGTTGCCTTGGTGTCTCATGTTGACTCTTACTACTGTGCCACTGAGATGTTGCTGAGGATGTGGGCGTTACCAGTACACTGCTGGGGGTAGGGCTAGAAATGTCTCCCTCTTGTTGACCTTCCACCGCGATCATATCTTCCCCTACTTCTTCATCCCCAACAACAGCAATGGGTCCAGTTTTACTTTTTTGTAAGTGAAGTAGGTGAGCCTCCCACCTGATAGTGTGGTGTTTTTTAGATGACTTGTTTGTCCTCCGGTACCATAGTTTGTACCAAGCTTACCCCGCCTAACAGCCTGCCGACAAATTGAGCATATAGCAATGTTCTCCTCCTTACTGCTAACCGAAAAGAAGTCCCAAACTGGGGAGGAGAACTTTCTGGAGCTGCTGGAGGTGCCACTTTCAATGCCAGATGAAATGGAGGGTGTGCATGGAATTTGACTCTGTGCACTTACATTACCACCACCTACTGAGGTGGTGGTTGAGCTTGATGTAGGTCCCTGCCGGGCCTTTGCAAAGGCAAATATGGAAGCTGGAGGTCGTGTTGGCGTTACCTGTGTTGGTGGTATCCGTGCTACATCCCTCGCAGCGATTTGGGATAGTCTAATAATGTTGGTCTCCATCTCCGCAGGCCCAGGAGTGATGTTCGTGATGACTGGCTCTTCATCATCATCACCCCCTCGTCTACATCTACCTCCATAACTGTAAGGCTTTCTGGAACCTTCCTTTTCACTAGCCTTGTCTTGTGGTGTGCATCACTCTCAGGCTGAGCTGGTGGCTTCCAAGTGGCATCTAGATCATCAGAAGCGGGACTTGAAGAAGAAGTTGATGTACTAAGCCTCCTTTTCCTTGCTGGGGGTATGGAAGACACTGGATCTTCTGGAACAGTGGCTTGCTCCTCTTCGTCTGCAAAAAGCTCGATTTCCTGAACTGCCCCTACTTCAGGTGGAACAGCTACTATTGTGGGCTGTGGTTCCGGCTGTGGTTCCGGCTGCGGCTGTGGTTCCGGCTGTGGTTGCGGTTCCGGCTGTGGTTGCGGTTCCGGCTGCGGCTGGGGTTGCGGCTGTGGTTCCGGCTGTGGTTGCAGTTCCAGCTGCGGTTCGGGTTGCGGCTGGGGTTGCCCACTTATCTGCTGAGTTTGCGCCTGCGAGTGCGTGGATTGGGTACTACTTTGCGATAATGACATTTCAACATCACTGGTCGTTAGTAGACTGGCTACCTCTGCCACAGTCATGGGCTTGGGCCTAGGTTGCTGGGGTGGGGCCACTGATGCAGAGGTGCTGCTCCCAGCTTGGTCCCCGCTTGTCACCGCTGCTGCAGGCGTAAGTTTTTTTTAACCAAAAAACACATCGGCCGGCACCCCAGTCTTGGCAAGTGCCACTTCCTTCTTCTCTCCCTTCTTCTCACTGGCAACTTTCTTGCTACTGGAGGACCTGGTACCTTTCTTTGGGGCCATCTTCTTCAGATGTCAGCAGGACGCAGGTGCACAAGTTGCAGAGATGTCTGTGGTCACACGTGGACGTGACGCGCAGCAGGACTTCAGCCTGGCAGTACAACGGGTGATGATGATGATGACACCTCCTCCTCTGTCTTTTTGTGCACCTAAAAGCAAAGAAGCCAGGAGAAGAACATCTGTGAAATGTTGCATTTGTTGTTGTGGTTCAATTACTAGTAGTACAAACAAACAAATAAAAGATATAAATTAGTGTAGCCATTTGTGAGACTGTCAACAAGGGCTTTCATGGTATACTGTGTACACTGTCAGGACAACCAAAATACAAATGTAATAGAAGTGGACCCTGTTTGGCATTAAATTATTTGCTCATCACATCATTCAGGGAGCTGCAGCTGGCAAAGGGGATGGATGCAAGCAGTAAGCCAAGAGGAAAACCATGCAGGCCTAAATGGCAAAAGCAGCACACTTATAACTCCCACCAGAAATGGCCACCAGCCACATGGACACTCACAAATCACAAGCAACAAGCATGAGGCCTGGAAAACAATGTACTGAAACAGGCCTACGATAGCCAGGCAAAGGCTGCATGGTAAACCACACTGCTTTGCCTGTAATGCAATAAAATGCAAAAACGAAAATACACAGGGCTAAACAAGGCCTGCAACACACCACACACAACTAAGGCATGTAACACACCCCAAAAAACAGAAATACACCCAAAAAATGTATCCACATTTTGCAATTCAATGCCATCCATGTGCCCTAAATGATGTTTAAATTCAACTGAACACACAAACAGTTCTTTTATGCACCCCTGACTATCTCTGGGCCCACTGGATGGAAGGCCTGTTGGCAGATTAGGCTACAAGCTTGCAGGCCTATGGCAAAAAGCACACTGCCTTGCTTCAAAATGGCTGCCAGCCTCATGGCCAGGCCCACAACAACAAGAAACTGAAGACAGACAATGCAGGCCTATGGCAAAAAACACACTGCCTGGCTTCAAAATGGCCGCCAGCCTCATGGCCAGGCCCGCAACAACAAGAAGCCTAGGCCACAAAGGAAACACATGCAGGCCTATATGGCAAAAGCAGCACACTTATAACTCCCACCAGAAATGGCCACCAGCCACATGGACACTCACAAATCACAAGCCACAAACATGAGCCCTGGAAAACAATGTACTGAAAACAGGCCTACGATAGCCAGGCAAAGGCTGCATGGTAAACCACACTGCTTTGCCTGTAATGCAATAAAATGCAAAAACGAAAATACACAGGGCTAAACAAGGCCTGCAACACACCACACACAACTAAGGCATGTAACACACCCCCAAAAACTGAAATACACCCAAAAAATAAATCCACATTTTGCAATTCAATCCAATGCCATCCATGTGCCCTAAATGATGTTTATATTCAACAGAACACACAGAAACAGTTGTTTCATGCACCCCTGACTACCTCTGGGCCCACTGGATGAAAGGCCTGTTGGCAGACTAGGCTACAAGCTTGCAGGCCTATGGCAAAAAGCACACTACCTGGCTTCAAAATGGCCGCCAGCCTCATGGCCAGGCCCACAACAACAAGAAACTGAAGACAGACAATGCAGGACTATGGCAAAAAGCACACTGCCTGGCTTCAAAATGGCCGCCAGCCTCATGGCCAGGCCCACAACAACAAGAAACTGAAGACAGACAATGCAGGCCTATGGCAAAAAGCACACTGCCTGGCTTCAAAATGGCCGCCAGCCTCATGGCCAGGCCCACAACAACAAGAAACTGAAGACAGACAATGCAGGCCTATGGAAAAAAAGCACACTACCTGGCTTCAAAATGGCCGCCAGCCTCATGGCCAGGCCCACAACAACAAGAAACTGAAGACAGACAATGCAGGCCTATGGCAAAAAGCACACTGCCTGGCTTCAAAATGGCCGCCAGCCTCATGGCCAGGCCCACAACAACAAGAAACTGAAGACAGACAATGCAGGCCTATGGAAAAAAAGCACACTACCTGGCTTCAAAATGGCCGCCAGCCTCATGGCCAGGCCCACAACAACAAGAAACTGAAGACAGACAATGCAGGCCTATGGCAAAAAGCACACTGCCTGGCTTCAAAATGGCCACCAGCCTCATGGCCAGGCCCACAACAACAAGAAGCCTAGGTCACAAAGGAAACACATGCAGGCCTATATGGCAAAAAAGCAGCACACTTATAACTCCCACCAGAAATGGCTGCCAGCCACATGGACACTCACAAATCACAAGCAACAAGCAGGAGGCCTGGAAAACAATGTACTGAAAACAGACCTATAATAGCCAGGCAAAGGCTGCACAATGGTAAACAACACTGCTGCAACGCTAGGCGC